>CM071924.1:73825272-74216940 GCA_016081115.2 Rehmannia glutinosa | reverse complement strand
GGCTAGTCAAAATTGATTTGGTCCATTAGGGTGTACCATAAGGAGTTCCACATGATTACTCCTTATTAGAGTGAAGCTCTTTATTAACTAGTCAAACATTTAATATGTTTCCATGTGGGATATGACTTTTCCATATTCCACCCTTTTATATTCTATATATAATGCATTTTAAGTGGCTAACTTCATGCATTTATTTCTCATTCACCCGACATTGGTTTGAGAAAATCAAAATGCTAAACTCATCTACTTTCGCGACATAAATGCGTTTATCTCATTTATTTCATCATCGAATAAATGAACCCACTTAAATAATTAGTTAAATTGGGTCAAAACCCAATTTCACGGAAACCAAATCAACACAATATAGTATTTCTTCTCGAATCCAAGATCAAAGCATACATGTTTCTTAGAGCAACACCAATAGTTTGTTTTTCATCCGTTTTTTGGACACAAAAACAGAGGGCGGGTGTTTTTTATTGGAGTTGATCCATTTTTCTTTTTATTAAAAACCTGTTTTTGCAGTGGAAAAAAGAGAAATATAATAAAAAATTGGTGGATTGAGTGTAAAGGCCCACAAAAACAATGAAAATGGTTTTTCTAATAATATTTAATTAGTGAGTTTTGTTTTCAAGAATATTAGAATAAGTGATGTGGCATGTGAGTTGTGATCATAAAAAACAATGGATATGTGTTTATTTTTGTTGGAGTTGTGCTTACGATATTAATTTGCAAATATAAGAATTTTGCCCATTATCAATAAGTAATACGTAAATTAAATATTCTCCAAATTTAATTTTTTTCCGCAACGTTATTGATGCTATACGATCCAATTATGAGACACCCAATAAGATGAATTGAAAATTGTTCACCTATTTAGCATAAATAATTATATATGGGCTCACATGGGTCACATGGCTCATGCACCATGTCACACCATATGAAAACACTATCTCAGCGCCTAGGGGTGTAAACGGAAGCCGAGCGAGCGAGGGTTGTTCGTGTTCGTTCGTTTATTTTAAAAAGTTGTTTGTGTTCGTTTGTTTAATAACCGAACATGTTCACGAACGTTCACGAACGGTTCACGAACATGTTCATTAATTGTTCATGAACAATTATATGAACATGTGTATAAAAAAGTTAGATACACCTTGTTCATGAACACTCAACTCAAAATAAATGAATATTATGATGATTGTAAATGTAAATATGTTGTAATATTAAACTAAAATAAGTTTATTTTTCATAATAAAGTAATTAATATTAAGCAGTAAATGTATAATTAATAATTAAAAAATGAATAATAAACAAAAATCAAACGAACACTAAATGAACATGTTCGTGAACAGTTCATGAACATAAACGAACAAATTTTCTTGTTCGTTTACGTTCATTAAGCTTAATAAACGAACATAAACGAACGCTAACCGAGCTTGTTCATTTGTACATTTCAAAAAGCTCGTTCGTTTATAGCCCTACAAGCGCCTATAAATACCACTTTCACCATATAAATACCACTTTCACCATCTTTCGGAGATACAAAATCATTTGTTTATTTTCAAAGAGTTTTCGCTGGGACAATCTCAAACACCCCTAACAGGGACTTGCTGTGATGCAAGCAAGGAGGCTTCAGCTTAGAGTTTGATACTCGAGATAATATATACCACTTCGATTGTCATTTAAATTGTACCCATGCGCACAACTTGCTAACTTGAAGCATGTTAAAATAATGGCCCTCTTTTATTCAGAATTCAAACATGATGACAACTAAGAATCATTTCTTAAGCATGGATAAATGTAAGAGAACCTTTGAAGCATAATATATACAGAAACAAGCTTATTTTTGCTGCCTTTTTGAATCTTTTTCAAGACCTTTTCAAGCCCAACATGATGAGAAGAATTCCAAGATAATCAAAGTTGTAAGCAGATCTGAAGAGGTGCAACTTATGGTCATTCCATGGAGGATATCTGAACCAAAAATCTACAAGGAAGCTTCTTCTTGCAATTACTTTCTCATGAGAGAACATATCAAATGAGAATTTCCCATGATACCTTCCAATCCCACTTTCACCAACTCCTCCAAATGGAAGTGAATCAGCAACATACTGCAAAACAAAGAAAAATTACCCAAAAATAAAATAAATAAAATTGAGAGGAGGATCGTAACACTTTTACTGCACACGAGATTTCAAGACAAGATGATGTCATTATTGTAAATGTAATATTCATCTAATTTATTGAAACATCAGATGGGATACAATAAGAAAGATGGATTTTGGCTGCCTTAGTTGAGATATATGATCATGTTGATTATAAAAGATGTGGTCTTATATGAGACCATCTCATGGACTTAAGTTAATGAGACGAATCCTATGGATGAGACGAATCCTATGAGTATTTTCTATGGGTTTGGGTTGAAATTCCATTTGCAAATATATAGGATCCGTCGTCTCATATACGTTTTGCCATAATAAAAGGGGTAAATTACAAACACTTGCCCCCGAGGTTTATTTTAATTATAAAAAATACAGTTATCTTTCAAAATTATAAATATCCTTTGTTGTATTACAAACACATCCTTGAGGTCTGCATTTAATTAACAAATAAATACAAATACCCCTTTACTGAGTTGTGATTTATAAAATAGAAACAAATATTAAGGGGTATTTGTAATTTTAAAAGATAGATTTTTTTAGGTAATTTGACTTAACATCAAGAGTATTTTTGTAATTAACCCTGATTAAAATAAAGACAAAAATTAGTTATGAACTAACTTGGATGATAGCGTCGTTAAAAACGATGCTTCCTGAAGATGTCCCGGATGATATCTTTTTTTTCAGTCCTTCATTATTTGTGAATGCATAAATAGCTAGTGCTTTAGGCAATGAGTTAATGAATTCAATGCTGTCTTCAATTTTCTCCAACTGCCAAAACAAAAGTATTTTCATTTGTTAGAACCAAAACTTGCTCTACTAGCTGTAATCCAAAGAATTTCATGCTTATAAAACCACTTTAATTTTTTTTTTCTCAATAGACATTCACTATAATAAAAAACCAATTTACGTACAGAAAAATCTATAAGTATATTAAGATAAGCGTAAGCGTAAACAAAATCGTTGTAGATAAATATTTATAACAAAATCGAAACTGTTGATAAAGATTTCTACAATATTTCTGTTCGTAAATTTAAAGCAGTTGCTGAGTTATCAGTAATTCATCAGTATAGTTTGAGGGAAAACAATATTTTTTATTATGTCAGTATTCCTTAAATAACTTTAAAATTTAGTGATAAAATTATTTATTTCGGTAAATTTTGTCGTAAACTGGCGGAAGTTTTTTTGATGATTGTTGCTTACAAAGTGATTATAGGAAGTAATGGACCAAAGATTTCTTCAATCATGATTCAGCCTTAATCGGAGGATCTACCAATAAAGTTGGTTCAATGAAAGCGCACGAAAAAAAAATATACGTTATATGTGCAGAAAACTGAGTTGAAAGCAAAAAAATTTGATTGTACTTACAGATTATCTTCGTCTAGCGAACCACCATGAACAATAGAAGCTTGAACCATTGGATCATTTAAGAGATTCTTTAAACGCGAAAAATGGCTTTTGTTGATTATTCTTGCTATATTATTCGACTCTTTCGGATTTTCCCCAAACACACTCAGTATGGCAGCCTTCAACAGTTCTACCTGAATAAAACAAGGAAAAGTTGGATAAATTCTAAGACAAATTTGGTGGGATACTAGTTATAAAACAAGTCATGTATGTTACTACCAAAGTGGAGGAAAACTTCTTTTCCACAAGGATATAGTCAATGGCTACACAGGCTTGGCGGCACACGTCAATTTCGCTGAAAGAATACGTTTCATTGCAATCTGAGAACATCATTATCACAACAAAAAACCACAAGTCACATACCAAGTTTGCTACAAATATTTAATGGCCAACATTCAAAGAGAAATTGTTGATTTTGAGCAACACATTCGGTCTTGGACAAATGATGTGAACGACATCAGTACGCGTTTTCAAAGTAACAACTTTTGCTTTTGATTCTGCACAATTTAATCAGAATCTACAAGCAGGAAGAACGGTACTTTAGATTTCTGATTCTACTTCAGGTTTGACTTTTAGATACAAAATAAAATACTTCTACAAGTAATTCACCAAACATTCTCTTTAAACCTATTCAACTCCTAACTTCTATTTGCAAATACGACCAACTTTAAATTGTCAACTACTTTTCGCTTCTCGCCAACAATAAAAATCACTTCTTAAAGCGAGGAAGATTTTAACACTCCCTCAATAAGTTACCTTTCGATCCCAAGAACTTGAAAGAGAGTCCACAACCGCAGGGCATTTCCCCCCTAATTCTAACGCAACGGGAGTGAGATTCTTGGCAGCAGCAGTCATCACCACACGTGCCACACTCGAACTACCTTTTGGAGTGCAGAGTTAAATAGATGACGAAAAGCAAAAGAACGGCAAAAAAAGTAAATCTTTCTGGAGAATTTTTGTGCTTCTTATGAATAATATATCATGATCATGGTAAAAAAAAAAAAGGTATAAACCTGTGAAAAGTATCTTGTCCCATTTCTGCTGCAATAGCTGCTCACCAACTGATGCACCACCTTCAATGACTTTAATGGCCTTAGTGTCCAAATAAGAGTTGATTAATTTGGCTAAGGCTGAAGACGAAGCTGGTGCAAGATCTGATGGTTTTAGGACAGCAGCATTTCCCGCTGCGATAGCTCCTATCAGTGCTTCAAATGATAGTCCTAAATTTTACCAAATGAAATAATCATAATTATTACCTAAATCAATACTGTAAGAAGATATATATCCCTTGTGACAAATGAAACTTGAAATTGTACCAAAAGGAAAATTCCAAGATGATATGATGAGAACAACTCCAAGGGGCTCAGGGACTAAATGTGCACTTGCAGGGAATGCAGCAAGTGGCAAATCAGCCTGTAATTGTCTTAAATTGATCAATTTTTTGTTGTTGTTGTTATAAACATGAAAATCAATGAAAAATGGAAAGAGGAATCAGAGAAATGACCTTTTTGGCTGACATCCATTTCTTCAATCCTTTCAATGCATAATTTACAGACTTTATCAATGGTCCTACCTACAGACAACATACGTCGAAAATTCACAATTTGATACTATTTATTCGGGAAAATTGTTAAATTGGTCCAGTAACTTGGCCACTTCAGAGTTTTAGTCCGCTAAGTTGTCAAACTTTGGTCTTATTCCAGTAAGTTTAATTTTTCCGACATTTGGTCCAATTTGGACCGGAAAGGTCACAGACTGATGCAAAATTGCTTAGTTTGGGAGGGATTCTTGTTGACATGGATACAAAATTGGAGATGTTTAGATTCCTGGGGGGAAATTTGACCTAAACGAAAAGAAAAAAGAAAATAAATTGCCATCTAGGATTTAAAGGAGAAGCTTACTCCCATATCAATTGCTTAGTTGGAAGGATTTTTTTTGTGGTCAGTTTTCCCTCCATAGTATAAAATTCCCTAATTTTGTACCCATGTCAGTAAGCATCCCTTCCAACTAAGCAATTTCCGGTGGTCTGTGAATTTTTCGGTCCAGAACAGACCAAATGTCCGAAAAAATTAAACTTACTGGATTAAGACCAAATTTGACAAATTAACGTACCGAACTAAAACTGCAAAAAGGTCAAATTACGTGACCAATTTAACAATTTTCCTTGTTTGTTCTCACAATTAACATTTGCATTGTATCTGATTTAAAGATTGGATTGAACCTTCTTCAGATTATTTGATTTAAATCTCAGAATCAACAAATTCAAAAAACCACCAAATTAAACATATGAACATCAAGCTCCATTTTCATCAATTTTGGAAAACACATAAATTGAAGTGATAATTACAGAAAAACCCTTGAGGTTCGCACTAGTTACAAAAAAAAAAAACCACAGACTTTCGGAAATTACAAAAACTCCATTTAGGTTGATCCGCTTTACATTTTCTCTCATCATATACAAAAAATATTTCAAAAGCACCCCTTACCCTTTACGTTTATCAAAATATTACAATTATATATCCTCTTGATTTAAGATAGAATCAAACCTCAAGGGTTTTGTTTTTGAAAATTTCAAAAACCTCTTGTTTTTTTTTAGTTTTTTTGTAATCAACCAAAACCTTAGGGGGCTTTTTGTAATTATCCCTAAATGAAAGAGGACCAAAATGAATCTTCCCGTAGCATGTAATACCTCATCTTTAATTAAGTGAATTTCTGATTTCTGTAGAAACTCTCAAAATCAACAAAAATCCCAAAAATCACCAAATTTAGAAGGAAAAAAAATAAAAAAGATAAAATCAAACATGACCATTAAGCTCCCTTTTCATCAATTCTGAAAAATCACAACATTAAAAGAAGAACAAAATGAATATTTTATATATAAATCACAAAGAAAAAAAAAAAGCAAAGCGCCAAAGCCCGTACATGTATATAAATTAATATACCTCATCTCTAAAAGACTCGACTGGATGCTTCCCCAAATCTTGTTTAAGTGCTAAATTAATTTCATCCTCTTTCTCCACAAGCATAGACATCAGATTTTTAAGCTGTGATATCCTCCATGATTCTTCCTTTGTTTTCCCAGAATTAAATGTTTGTCTCAACTCTTTCATCTCCATTTCCAAATCAATATTATTGCTGTGCCCCTCCATTCTTAGAAAATTCCAAATTGGTGCGGTGCTGCTTACTACAGTTTCATGTGATAACTAGTGTGTTTTTATAGTTGTTTCTTCAACCACACTATCCCATCACTTTCACTTGTACATTTGATGCATGCGAGTTTCATTAAATGCTTTTTTGCCCTTTCATTTCTGCAACTACTTTTTCGTTGGATTAACACGTGCTTGACACCCACATGAATATGTGCATTTGGCACACGTAAGTAGTACAGACTTTTTTTGTTGTTGTTCAACGCAAGAATATCAATAGTTTATTTTATCATGTAATATCGGTTTTATCAATAAACCTCAAATATTAGTCAAGTGTTTATTTAAAATATTTTATGTATGAGAAAATGGCCATTTTTACCCTTTTTGAGATAGAAAACATTTTTTTACCTAACTTTCATAAAAATACTTTTCTACCCACTTTTTCAATGAAAGGTCATAGATATCCTAAGGGCATCTCCAACCCATAACACCAAATTTGGTGTGAAAATCACACCAAATTTGGTGTTTTGGTGTAATTTTGCAAAATCCATCTCCAACCCACTGCATTAAATCTTACACCAAATGAGTATTTTAATATTTTCTTTTCATTTTTGGAATAGCAAATTTATTTATTTATGCAATTATTTCTTTTGCTTATTTTTATTATTATTAATGTAACTAAATAAAAACTTATATTTAACTAATATTACATTAATTAATTATATTGCAAAATTAATATTACAACTAATATCATTTGTAACCATCTCAATATCAGGAGTTGGTGCTTCCATGCGGTCTTGGATCGGTGCATCAACATTGCGTTCATCCTCAATTATCATATTGTGTAATATAATGCACGTGGTCATTATATCATTATAATGTTAGTGTTTTGTATTTTATGATAGACTTTGATGCTTTTTTAATTAAATTATAATTTTATTTATTAATTATTTTAGTTTATCAAAATTTTAAGTTTAGTTTATAATAATTTATTGGTAAATATTAACTATTGTTCATCCAAAATAATAATTATATACAAAATTTAAATAACTAAAACCATGTTACAAATGAATTATATATCAAATATAGGATACAATAGGAATTAAAAGTTTGAAGTAGAAGAAATTGAAGGGCAAAGAGGGAATATTTGTATTACACCAAATTTGGTGTAAAGGAATAGTGTTACACCAAATTTGGTGTAACACTATTCATTACACCAAATTTGGTGTGATGTTTAGAGTTGGGTTGGAGGGTATTTTTAGATATTTGGTGTTTTGGTGTGGGTTTTAGAGTTGGGTTGGAGATGGTCTTATCCTTTCCCTCTCTCTTTCTTGGTTTAAAAAAATAATTTTTCTTTCCTCTTTTCTTCTTCTTTCCAAAGATAAGAATCTTCTTTTTTTTTTTTTCCTTTCATGTTTTCGATTTTTGAAGATTCAAGACATGATTGGAAATAAGTTTAAGTCACTTGAACCAAATTAATGTATTTCTTGCTTCAAATATTTATGTATAATGCGAGAAATTCACTTATTTTCGAGAAGAGAAAAAAAAACTGGAATGTTCAACATATGCGATCGTGCCACCATAAACGCGTGAGCACGATCGTGCCACCATAAATGTGAGCATGATCGTGCGGCAAAGAATATGGGGCAAAGACACTATGGCGCACGATCGTCGCCACTATAAATGTGAGCATGTCGTGACACCATATGGGGCAACACATTATGGGGCACGATTGTGCCACCATAAAGGTGAGCGCGATCGTGTCACCATAAATATGAGCACGATCGTTCATCCATATAGGAGCAGCACGATAGTGCTACTTTAGTAAGGGTATTTTTATCTTTGTGGGTAAAAAGATGTTTTTTTATAAAAATGGGTAGAAATGTTGTCTCACTATCCAAATATGTATTTGATATATATATATATATATATATAATTTGAAATAAAAAATAAGTTAATTACTAAAAGTACCACTATAGTTTGGGGTAATTAAAAGAAATTCAATTAAGTTTTAAAGTTACAAAATGTACCTTTGAGTTTAAAAAAACACTAATTTTGTTTTTCAAAAAAAGTGGGGTGGGCCAGGGCCCAGGTTGGCCCATCCCTCGATCCGCCAATGGCTCTAACTCTATTAACAAGAGCTGGTATGATAGTTGTACTTGTAACATAAATGTTTCTTTTCATTTTTGCTAAAACGAGGGTGGGAGTTGAGTTCCTCAAAAAAGAATTGAAATTGAGGAAGAAAAATGTTTAAAAGTTTTAAAATGTAATGTCATTCAAGATTCAAGAAAAAGATACCTGTTCAGCATCCAACTTTAATTTTTGCCGTGTTTGGTTGGGGATATAAATGTAAAACATTTTCGAAATGTTGGTATATGAAACTAAATTTGATTTTATTTTTCTTTTCTTTCTTGAAAGTTGTACCAATCGTGCAAACCCACATTTATTTTACACTAAAAACATGTTAAGTGAAACTCTTCCTCCATGTCCATATTGGTGAGTTTTTTTTTTTTTTTTGAGCAAGCATATTGGTGAGTTAATGAGCATTGAGCAGGTGCGCCTAATCTTTTTCTTTCAAAGCCTAATACCGCAATTTAAAAGAAAAAAAAAACAGAATTTTTTTTGCGGACAGGCCCGCCTAGCCCGCGGACTAGGACGAGTTGGGTTTGGAAAAATTATATGGCCTACTAAAATCGCGGGCCAACCCGCACCGCACTACCAAATGGCGGGTTTTGACAGGCCGCAAGCTGGCCCGCCACGTCAGCCCATTTTGACAATTTTATTGTGTCCCTATTTTAAAAGAAATGCGGATCCATCCAAATGATGTCTTTCATCCACTATAGTAAAATAAAAAACAGGAATGTAAAATATGATATCTGAACCCCCATGTTGATGCTCCGAATTAACGTAGGGAGCTAATCAGAGCGATTGGGGAGATAATTAATTTCACTCCATTTCTGGCGTAAAGTATGAATAAAGAATCAATAAACTTAATTAAAAAAAGAGAGGTGCTAAATGACCAAAATTTGGGATGACCACGAGTAGGGTATCCACCCATTTAATAGTATTCATGCCGAATCATATAATACTAATACTACTCGTACTCATCCCAAATCCAATTAAGAAATTACACCTATTACCCGCACCTGTTCCAAACCCATCTGTTGATACCCCCATATTACCCTCCCCCCAATTCCCATTTGTTTTATATAAGAACTTATAATGATATGAATAAATGGCTTAGGGATGGCAACGAGGCGGGTTTGGCCAAACCCGAGATCGCTCCGTCCCTCCTCAGAACTCGCCCCGCCCCGCCCCAAAACCCGTCGGGGCGGGTCTAGACACGCCAATATTTTTTTTTAATTACAATCATTTATTTTTTTGTATTTGTGGCCAAATTTTTAAAAGCAATCCAATGCCAATAGGTTAAAAATCATAAATGTAATTATGAAACTTATTATAACTACATTTTACAACTATTTAGCTACTATTGAGATTTTTTTTGTAAAAAAAAACTACTATTTAGGATCTTGCAATAGTACTCAAATAATACTCAAAATAAATATTCAAAGTACAATATTACAAGATATTTTTTAAAAATAAATTACAATATTACAAGATGTTATAGTACATATAGCACTCAAATCTAAAAGTAAATAATGGAAAATATCTAAATACATATTAAAAAATATAATAAATATTAATGTGGTTGGGTGGGTCCGGGGTGGGTCCTATTGGACCCAGGACCCGCTCCAGACCTAGACGGGTTTTGCATTTTTAGACCGATCCCCATTTAAACGAGTCTAGACCGACCCCGACGGGGCGGATTTGATGCGGGGGCGGGTTAAATCATCCCTAAAATGGCTATTTAAATGGGAACTCTACAAAAAAATAGTTATTTTATATAAGAAAATGCCCAATATATATGCTAAATTCTTAATAATAGAAACAATTAACCATGTTCAATTCTGCAAGTCATGCAAACTATCATCAAGTATCAACTAAATAAAAAACAACACATAAATACAATGCAACGCACCAATAAATTCTTTAAAACTGCTGAATAAACACTAATACATCATTTAACTCATAAATTTATAATAAACACATAAATAGAGTTTAATTTTTTATTTTGTTATATATATATATATATAATATTTTACATGAGTGAAAATATAAATAGGTTCGGCCGCTTGGGTAGCGGATATCTTGGGGAATAAAACCCAATTTACCCGTACGTTAATGGATATTAATTTTACATCACATATGCATCCGAAATCCGAGTATAGGTTTTCATACCTATCTAATTAGGGTTTGGGCAGGAGGTTACCCACGTCTACCCATCCCGACTCAAGCCCAACGGGCCAAACTAGAAAATCGGGCTGGGCCAATTCTCATCCGACCTTTATTTTCTTAGTCCAGCCCAACTCAACCACGGTTTTCGAGCCATCGGACCAAACCAGTCCAAATTAAATATTTTAAAAAAATCAAAATTTCAAATATTTTATACTACAAACCCATTAGGCACCACCATCAACTTTGCAATTTAAGGATACATAGGACAACTGGCATTTAAAAATAAGAAAAGCTATTCAAAAAGCACAAAAAGCTGTTATACAAATCAACCAAAGTACCAAACTCATCATTTTTGTTTACAAAACTGACAAAGTGAATATTGTGCCTTTCACCTGGCCAAATGGAATCCGAAACCGGGTTCCAAACCGAATCGAATCAGAAGTCAACGGTTCCTAAACCGTAACCGTGGTCAATGGTTTCAAAACCGGGAACCGGAACCGTGTAGATCGATTCGGTTCGGTTCTGTCTCAAAACCGTGGAACCGGCGGTTTTTAACCGTCGGTTAGAACCGTATATGGAATTTTTTTTTTAAGGTTAAAATCAACAATCTTGTTTTGGTAAATACATTCTAGAAGAAATGTAAAATGTTTATTATGATATTTTTAATATTGCACAACGATTACTTAGGGAAAAAGTAAACGTCGAGGGTTCCTCTAGCTCAAATGTAGAGCTTAAGAATTATTTAACTACTTCTTTCGGGTTTAGTGAAATAGATATTGAAGACTTTGATATTTTGAAGTGGTGGTCACAAAGAACTCAACCTTATACAATCATCTCGGTCATCGCAAAAGAGGTTTTGGCATGCCGTTCGTTTCAATCACAAGTAGAGCAAACGTTTAGCTACGATGGAAATATTTTAGATGAATCACGCTCGCGTTTTTTCCTTTTTTCTTTTTATTTTAAACTAAATTGCTAAATATTTTATCTAAATAAAATTAAAAACAAAAGGTTCGGTTTAAGTAACCGAAATTACAAAAATATAGAATCGTGTTCGGTTTGTTTGGAACCGAACCAGGAAGTGAGCATAAGGTTAAGTTCGGTTTCTCAATTTGGAGGAACCGAACCGGAGCAGGCGGGCCGAACCGAACCGCGGTTCGTAACCGTGGCCATGTCTATGACACCTTTGTGGGTGATGTGCACGATGCAGTGCATCCAGAGTTTTGGACACCAAGGAAATATATATGAACTTTAATTTTTTTAATTAAATATTATCGGGCTCGGGCTAGGGCTAGCCCAAAAAGGGGTTTTTGGCTTGAGGCTGACGGGCCTACTCGATTGGGCCATTTAGGTCCAACTATTTTCGGCCTAAAAAACAAGGTGTAAAGTCACCGTTGGTGTAAATAATTACTATATGCGGGATGATAGGGGTCCATCGGGAACTTTCGGTTTTGCCACTCTATCCATAGCTAGAATGTAGCTGGTTAGGAAGGATATTTTGTCTTTTGAACGAAAAAAAAAAAGTAAGGGCTCATTAGTAACTTGATATTTTTGATGACTAATATACCCTGGGTCAATTTAGCACCATTTGTGGCTGTCTTTTTTAAGTTAACACTTAATTTTCATTCTCTCCCTACATTAATTGTTTCTCACCCTACATTAATTGTGTAACTACCTTTCCAAGAAACAAGTTGTGCCTTTCAAAATTTCAATTTTCATTCTCTCACTACATTAAACTCTACTAATAAACCATTGTGATTAATATTTTTCCAGCTCTTTGCTATGTACACAATACACTATACGAAAATAAAGTTTGCCACTTTAATAATGATACTGGTGAATTAACTTCACTATATAATACTAAAACTTCACTAATTTTATTTGTTAGCGAAGATTAAATTATTTTGTTATTGTTAGTGAAATTTGGTATGAAAATATGGTTAATTCTGGAACCTTAGATATTTTTCCCTCACTATAATTTTTTATGTGTTCATTATATATTGACAAAATAGGGTCGTCCATAAACTTCTTGGGATTTGTTTTCACTTTTGAACGTTTTTGTTTTTATTTAATAATGAAATATATTATTTCTTACAATAAAATAGATTTTTAACACATTAATTTATGTACCGACGAAAGTGCATGGCACGCTGCTGGGCACTTTATGTTAATACTAATATATCAAGATGATTTATTTCTTAAGTACATTTTAATTACTTTTCATGTTTCAAAATAACAATTATTATTTTGTATTATAAGTAGTGGGTGCTTATGTATGAAAAAAAGTTCAGAATATAAAATAAATGTATTTAATGTAATTCCAAATGTTAAGATTGACGGTAAAATTGCAAAATTTGTCCAGTAACTATAGTGCTTAGAAAAAGGTCCTGTAAAAATTATGTTTTGCAGAAAATCCTGTAACTATACAAACTTTTCAATTTTGGTCCACAAAATGTACGGTTTGAAACATAGTCCCGTAACTTAATGAAAATCTCAATTTTGGTCCTAATGTCATAAAAAATTAGGAACGACATGTGCCGCTCACGTGATTGAAATCTAGTAAAATTACTACCAAAATTGAGATTTTCATATAGTTACAAGAGTATTTTACAAACTGTGCATTTTGCACAACCAACAAGGAGTTTGCTATAATTACATGATTTTTTTTGCAAAATATAATTTTTACAGGACCATTTTGCTATTGTCCTATAGTTATAGGACCAATTTTGCAATTTTGCCTAAGATTGACTTAGGAACTAATAGATGTTCTTCATACCTTGTATGTTAAACTTACTAAGAAATTTGGCTTCCGTGATTTGAGATGGGAGCCAAAATGATTAAGGGGATGTGGAAATTTGGCACAAGATTATTGTAATTTTTGTAGCCAAAAGTCATTAAATGGCAACTTAGTTTTTTTATTATGCAAATTACTATGAAAACATAATTAGTGCAAATCCACCTTACTCTTGCCTTCTAGATTCTGACTATTTAGATTTACCCTTAAAAAAATGGATCAATTCTATATATTTTTTTAAAAAATCTTACTTTTATTAATTTGTGTTAGCAAACTTAATTTTCACAATCTTTAGAAAAGAACAATACATTTCATTTATTTTAATTTGAAAATTCCTTAAAGTAATTGATTAACCAACAACTCCAACCAATGAAATTAATTGAGATCTAGGAACTCCAAGCTTAAAGGACGTCAATAGAAAATGACAGAACACCAAAATTTGTGCAGTGGGAACAAAGAATTGAAGAGTGGCCCAGTACTTCTTTAGCCTTCATCAACAGCAGTTAATTCAAGTGGACCCCTATTCAAGTGGTTTACCAAAATGACAAATTGAAATAAATAAATAAGTATTTTTAATTTTCTCTAGAACTTTGTAATGAATTGGAAAATGAAGCATGATGCATGCATGCACCATTATCAATTCTATAATTTAACAGGGTAAACAAATAATAGGGGAAACACACTTTGCCATCCAACTATGACGTTTTTTTTGCACATTGAGTGGTAATTTTTTTGTTGCACTTTGCCATCTAAAACACATGGAATTTTCACTTTGCCATCGGTAACACCCCAATTGTTGAAACTTTAACTGAAATTGATTTGTCACATGCATGCACAACATGCCTCTTTTTTGTTCATTTTTTAATCAATTCCATGTCGTTTGATGTGCTCAATTCTAACTGTTAAGCTTAATTCTGAAAAGTTAGATTATTATTTTTCCCACATAACACAATCTGGAATTGATCATAAAGTGCACAAACAAGATGCAATCATGCATGTGATAGAATCACGACAAAAGTTCTACAATCAAGGTGTTCCAAATGTCAAAGTGCTAAACCCGCAGTTCGAATGACAAAATGTAAAAAGAGAAGAAATTCAGCTCTAAAATTCGAAAATCTGCATAGTTTGGATGACAAAGTATTTTCACTGTTAGGGATAGTGCCCTTAAAGCAATTGTGAATTATTTTTGATTATTAATAAAAGCGACATTTATTTTCGAACTCTTTTGCATATTGTATGTATTTTCTTGAACATCATGAAAATCCCTAGTTTATTTATTGTAACCATAATCTTAATATATAAGAGTTATATACAAGAGGATTAAGATTATGGATAATAAACTAAAAATAAGTCCGTGATGAAATTAATTAAAGTATGGGATCTTTAATTAAAACATCATTAATGCGAAAGAACATTTTGAATGTGATTTGTCTTATCCGGACCGTCGATGTGGAGACATCTTAGTGGGGGAATTTATATATGATTTGATCATATAGGACTTGGGATCGATTTAATTTGAATTTTCCATACAAATTCCGTTGTAGAAATGGAAAATCAAATTAAATCACTAGATGATCATATATGGATAAATCTTAATCGAGTGATTATAGACTCTGTTTATTTCTATGTGATTCTTAATTTGCTCGTTTAAGTTTGTCTAAGACATTCCCAACACTTGCATTTTAGATTCACATTTGAATTAAATAGGGAATATAAATTCACGAGATATGGAATCCATTCCTTGCGGGAAGTAGAAAGATGATTCCCTCATTTGTTAATCACGGACCCGAATGGTTTGAGATCTCTAATTTATAATTCGATTATAAATTAACCATTCGCTAGTGAATTAATGGTAAATGAGGATAAGAGGTAATTGAAGAGGTTTAACGGATACTACCTAGCTTCAATTACAAATTGTCTATGGAGGATTAATCTATATGTAATGATTATATCAAATTGTTGCTCAATTCGTAGAGTAAGATATTCTATGATTATAAGAGTGTGTTGGAAAATTTATTGTTTAGATTTTGATGAATGCCATGTAAAACTTAGAATAGGAAGTTGGCTTTTGATTTTGTTGTAAAGCGCATTGTAATAAATAAATCGGGTCAATTTGAGTTAAGTCGCCTATGCCCAAACATGCAAGAAGACAATTTGGAGACGAAGGAAAGGAAGACTCATTGCAAGACATTTGAGTATGGCAAAGAAGAGAAGACGGGAACTCTACTGAAGGAGCGGTGAGATGGTGAGTGGAGTATCGTCAATCAACTCAAGAAAAGCCAAGTCTCAAGTTGAGTGTGAAGAGTCATCCAATGATTGGAATCGACTCTAAGTCACCTGGGAAAGCAAGAAAATGCGTCAAGCGAGATAAGCTGAAAAAGATCCGTTGCCGAGAAATCAAGAGAATTACTTAAACAAGTAATATCTCCATGATACCTTTCTCGAAGTGCTCATCCCGAGGAAGCGTGCAAAAGGAATAAACCAATGGGAAGCACTACACCGTGTCGAACTACGAAAAGGTGAAGAACAATTCATACGAGGAAATGGCAATTCAAGGACTGCAACAAGACAAGCCAACGACCACAAGTGACTTTAAAAAATAAGCTATCTCTTCAACGGGCGATTTTTGAAAGATCACTATAAAAGGCGAGGAATGACTACGAGAGCATGGACGAGAACCACAAACATTCAAGCAATTATTAGAAGCGTAACTGAAATATTCTCAAGTCATTAAACGCTCAATCCTCAAGCTACACTACGAAGAACATCAATCCAACACTCACCTTGTGAAGGAAAGATAACTTCAATCGGTTGAAGAGGAAATTATGAAGAATCAAGGGGTCTACATTCCACGAAGGATTGTAGGAAGGTTCAAGGTCGAACCAAGTCTTGAGCTTTTGGAGGGCTTCGTGATCAAATCCAAAGAGCTTGAGCAAGTGGGTTGTAGTAGCAAGCGGTACATTTGCCTGTGAAGAAGCGAGTCGTCACGAAGCGGTGAGTGATCAAGGCGTCTCGGCCCGAGTCCCAAAGGATCAAGTCATTTGTGTGATCAAGACTTGTATCCGGGTATTACCACTTTGTATCTTGATCAATACCTAGTGGATTCCTCCGGGAGTTGGAGAAGAGAGGAGTAGAAGAATTACCCCATCTTGAACCTCTATAAAAATCTTATTGTGTCATTTACATTTCAAAGCACTTTAATTCTTGCATCATATTTGTTTAATTGTCTTTGACATATTTGCTATCCATTAGATAACCTCTAAGTACTAAATCAAGCTCTAAAGTCTCTCTTAACCAAACTTAAGGGTGTTAAGTCTTCGAAAACAAACCACGAGTTGAGTTAATTTAATTTAGACTTAATGGTGAGTTATTCCATCAGCAGCTCGATTAAGTCATTTGAGAGACTAACTCTCTTGATTAACTAAATTGGTGTCACCAAGGACACGGCTATGTAATATCAACTCGAATTTTTAAAAGGACTAAATCAAAAATTTGGTAAGGTTTATTCAACCCCCCTTCTAAACCTTACACTTATACCCCTTGGGACCTACAAGTGGTATCAGGCGGTTGGTTCATTGAGCCCTCCGCACCGGTTCTTGAACTAGATCTCCAAACTTTTCAAAGTCCGCTTTAGTACTTAAACTTTCAAAACTCTTTTTATCATTAAAATTTATTATCATGGAAGCAAATTTGACACGCATCCCTATGTTCACTATTGAAGAATTTGATGATTGGAAAGTTCGTATGCGAGGCTCATCTATCGCATTACATGATGAGATGTGGATAGTGATAGAGGATGGGCAGCTGCAAATCTTAAAGGTGAAACATTTTACAAGAAGAAGAGCTGCGGTGAAGGTGAGGAGGATGTTGCTCCCGGACCGGCCATGGTTGAAAAACCAAGAACTAAATGGACAAATGATGACAAAAAAAGATACAACCTGGACAATGTAGCCAAGGACATCCTTTACAAGACCTTGGACAAAGCCATGTTCAATAAAGTTAAATCATGCAAAACGGCTAAAGAAATGCAGGACAAGCTAACATTGATTTGTGAAGGCTCGGAAGCAAATCAAAGAAAACAAATTTCGGTGGGTATACGAAATTTGAGAACTTCAAAATGATCTCGGAGAAAACCTGGATCAACTGGATGCTCGGTTCACGAAATCACCAACGAGCTATCCGCACTTGGAAAGGAATATACGAAGGAAATGTGTATGAAGATCCTAAAAAGTCTTCAGTTGAATGGGAAATGAAAGTCATGGCACTAAGACATTCCATGGACCTATCAAAGACATCTAACCATGAACTATTCTCGGACCTCAAAGCCTACGAGTTTGGTGAGAAGAAAAGACGGAAGGAAGAGGCATTTGTACCCAAAGCAATTTGCTCTAATTGTTAAAGATGGGAAGAGAGCTGAGGTCAAAAAGTCATTGACCCGGAAGAAATAGCCCTACTAGTAAAAAGGTTCAACAAGTTCTTCAATAAGAACTACAAGAGAAGCGGCGAATCCTCCGGAAGACACTCGGCTCCTCCAAATCAAGGAAGATAGGCCAACCAAGAGAACATATCATCAAAAAGCTGAATATCAAAGGGTGACAATCCAAGAATGGAAAGAGCTGATCAAAAGGTTGAATATCTATCTTTGGAAGCTGTAGGCAACAGTCACTATGCCATTGATTGCCCATATCTGTAGTCAACAAATACGAGGAATGAAGAAGAAAGAAAGGTCTTGAGAGAAAGAAGAAGACAAGAAAAGAAAAAGGCAATGTTGGTGCGCGAAAATGCGAGTCAAAAGACACACGGTGATTGAGAGCGGTGAAGGCGACTACTCAAGTGACTGACGAAGAAGAAGCCCTGATCTGTTTGATGGCCAAGGAACAAGATCAACGACCAAGAAGATGAGGTAAACTCCAACTCATCAAACTCATATTCTAGTGATAGTGATTTGTGACACACACACTTCATCACCATTGATCTTTATGACTCATTAGGCAAAATGATGAAAGATTTTGAACACATTAAATCCTCACACACACTACTAAATGAGGAAAACAGCCTACTCAAAGAGCCAAAACTCACACTGTGTCTAAGGGGTGAGTACTCTAAGTCAAATAGGCGATGAGAATGAAAGTTTAAAAATTTGAAAAAGCAAGCTAATAGCGAGAAATTCTTTGCCATAGAAAAGAGGGAGAATGACCTCAAAAATGTTATTGCCTCATTCACTAAGGCATCTAAATCATTAGATGATCTTATTATGAGTCAAAGAGAATGTGGAGACAAGACAGGGCTTAGGATTTACCTCCCTTGTGATATGTCAAACTTGAGAGTAATTTTGGAAAAAGGATCTTCAAGCAATGAAGAGTCTAAAAATCCAAAACTCTAAATGTTGCACACACATTCACTCAAAGCACAATTACAAGCAAACTGGCCTTGGTTATAAAGGAAAAGGAAAATGACCCGAGTTGAGTGCGGCTGAAAGGGCAGTGAGAAGAGATTGCCGAGTTCCTCGGCAAACTCCAAAGAAAATACTCTGTAAAGAAGAAGCGAGCTACCAAAAACTCAGAAGAAAATCTATAAAAGAAATACATATGATGGGAATGGTAGAAAATATCCAAGCCAAGTGATTGGAATAATGTGAACTATCGGCATGACATGGAATATAAGCCCAAATGGCAAAGGCCACAGAACTCAAGCAAAGGCCATTCCAAAAGTATAAGAGCTTTCATCAAAGCACACATATGTACCTAGGCACTAAATTCAAAGACACCACAATTACCAAAAGAAGGCGATTGCCAAAACACATATGCAGGCATAGACAAAATAGGCAATTTGTATGAACCTAAAATCCCCAAGCAATTTGCAAGATTAATTATGATTATGGCAACGATAGATGGCAACCCCTTAGAGTCAAATCATTTGGCTATAAGTTGGTTGGATCATCTTACAATTCTAACCCCTCGAGGACCAGGACAAGTATGGGTACCTAAAACTTAATTTCCTTGATTGCGGGTTCAAGGAACAGTGAGTGCCAAGAAACCTGGTATATGGATAGTGGCATTTCCGGACATATGAGGAAATAAGAAAAATCTGTCAAAATTCAAGAAAGTTAAAGGAGCAAAAGTCATATTTGGAGGAAATGAAGCTCGGTGAAATAAGAGGCATTGGATCCATCAAGAGGAATGTATTAGAAATCACGGATGTTGCATATGTTGAAGGACTCAACTTCAACTTGCTAAGCATCGATCAACTCTGTGACAAGGGCTATAATGTTGGATTTAACATGGGTATATGCCAAATCAAGGAGGTGAATCGAATGAAGTTGTGTTGCAAGGATGCGGAGACAAAAGAACATGTATGTAGTAGATTGGTGAACCGCTACACCAAAGACTGTCTACTAGCAAAAAGCACTGTTGAATCAAGTTGGTTGTGGCACAAAAAAGCGAGTCACGAATTTCAAAACGATTAACAAGCTTGCGAAGTAGTCTTGTGGAAGGACTTCCGGACTCGTATATAGAAAGGAGAGTATATGTGACGCATGTCGAAGGAAAACAAATCAAATCATCATTCAAAGAAAAGACATGCCCATCTTCAACAAGAATATTGCATTTGCTACATATGGATCTATTTGGCCCGAGTGGAACCGGCTAACATAAGTGGAAAGAAATACACCTTGGTGGTAGTAGATAACTACTCAAGATATACATGGACAATATTCATGTGTAAGAAGAAAGAAACTCTCTGAGAAACTACCACAATGATGAAGAGGATTCAAAATGAGAAGAGCAAACCATTATCAAAATAAGATCGACAGGAGGAACCGAGTTTGTCAATGGAATAATAACTCGATATTGTATTGAAAATGGTATTGGTCATGAACTATCTATGACAAGGACTCCACAAAGAAAATGGAGTTGCGAGAAAGAAGGAATAGAACTCTCAAAGAAGCGACAAGGACCATGTTAGGTGACGGGGGCTACCAAAAGATTTTGGTGAAAGCAATCAACACGACTTGCTACACTCAAAACAGGATGTATGATAAAGCAAGCGGTGACAAAGACTCCTATGAGATTTGAATGGAAGAAAACCAAATGTTGCGTATTTTAGAATATTTGGATATAAATGCTTCATCCACAACAATGGCAAAGATAATCTAAAGGCCTTCGATGCTAAAGGTGATGAAGGTATCTTCTTCAGGATACTCAAAGTGAAAGCAAAGCCTCTGAGTACTCAACAAAAGGACTATGGTTGCGAGAAGAATCCATTCATGTGGTATTCGATGAGCCAAATGTAAATGGAGAAGACATTGAAGAGTCGGTGATAAGTGAATCATCCAACCATACTGAGAAGAGTCCTATCTTTGTCAAAATTTGGAATTATAAACTCGAGAAGAAGATGAGATATTTGAATCAAAAAGCAATTTGGAAAATTTGCGGCTAAGTGACTACGAGAGAGCGATCAAAGCAACACAATCGCTAGACGATTGAATCCGGCCAACTTACTTCAACTTTGATGTAAGATGGTGAGAGACCATCCACGAGAACTTGTCATTGGAGATATAAGAGAAGGTGTCAAAACAAGATCGAACTCAACAAGAAGCTATGTTCACATGCTTTATCTCGTAAATAGAGCCCAAAGATGTGTTACAAGCATTGGATGACACACATTGGATTCAAGCTATGCAAGAAGAGTTGAATCGGTTTGAAAGAAATAAAGTATGGGAATTAGTTCAAAGACCCATCCATCAAAACGTTATTGGTACTAAATGGGTGTTGAAACAAGATGAGCGAGGAAGGTTACGTGGTAAGAAACAAAGCAAGACTAGTAGCCAAAGGATATTTCCAAGAAGAAGGAATAGATTTTGATGAAACATTTGCTCTGTAGCAAGATTGGAAGCTATAAGGATGTTTCTTGCCTATGCGACTCACAAGAATTTTCTTGTATATCGAGATGGATGTAAAAAGCGCATTCTAAATGGTTTATTGGACGAAGAAGTGTATGTTGAACAACCTCCAGGATTTGAGCGAGAAGACTCTTGGAGATAAGGTATACAAACTCAAGAAAGCTCTGTATGGATTGAAACAGGCACCCCAGAGCATGGTATGACACGTTGTCACAATTCCTAAGCGAGAATGGATTCACAAAAGGAAAAGTAGATAGAACACTTTTTAATTCAAGACAAAAAAGAGTATCTTTGCTTGTTCAAATATATGTGGATGACATCATTTTTGGATCCACAAATAAGAGAGCTATGTGAAAAATTTTCAAACCTCATGCAAAGTAAATTTGAAATGAGCATGATGGGAGAGTGACATTCTTCCTTGGACTCAGGTGAAACAATGAAGGATGGAACCTTCATAAGTCAAACAAAATACACGGAGATTTAATGAAGAAATTTAGTATGGAGGAGAAGTCTTCGTGAAAATACCAATGAATACATCGATCAAAATGGACATGGATGCGGATGGCAAGCTGTAGATCAAACAAGATCTGAGCACTTATTGGATCATTGCTCTATCTTACGTAGAAAGCGGGCGGACATCACCCTTTGTAGGTGTATGTGCAAGATTTCAATCTGCTCCAAAAAGAGAGCCATATGACAACGACTAAGAGAATATTGAGATACTTGAAAGGAAGCAAGAAGTTGGCTTATGGTATCCAAAGGAAGGTGGATTCAAGCTAATTGGCTATTGATTCGACTATCTTTGGATGCACGAGAGTTGTGAGGAAAGAGCACCTCGAGGCACATGTCAAATCTTTGGGAAACAAGTGATTTTCTGGTTTAGCAAGAAGCAAAATTCAATAGCCACCCTCTGGTGAAGGCGAGAATACATAGGCTGCGGGCAATTTGTTGTGCCCAAATCCTATGGATGAGACAAAGGTGAGAGAGACTATGAAGTTGAGAAAAAGAAATTCCAATCATGTGTGATAACACAAGTGCAATTGCAATCACTCAAAATCTGTGTTGCACTCAAGAACAAAGCATATCGATGTCGATATCACTTCATAAGAGATCATGTTGAAAAGAAGGACATCATCTTGGAATATATCTCAACCGATAAACAATTGGTGACATCTTCACAAAACCATTATGTGAGTCAAGATTTGAAGAACTCAAGCATGAGTTAGGGTTAATTGGTGGTGACACTCGGAAGAATCAAAGAAAAGAAATGGAACACAAAAAAGGGGAAAAAAAGTGAACTCACAAATCGCCTAAGTAAATCGGCCGTATCGGAAAGACTGATTCTATACCAAGTCGGTGAATTTGAGTCACAAAAGAACTGTGAGAAGAAGAGTTAAATTGACTATGGGTAAAAGTGAGTCATTTATGAGCCAAGTGAAAAAATGCGGTCGTTTTGACTAAGCGGGAATGTTTTTAAGAATTACGTCAAAGATAATTATGACATGTACGAGGCAAAAAGTTTGCACACCAAGCTTATGATTGGATATAAATTTGCCGCATTAAATACGAGACATTAAATGCTAAATCGGCGTGCAAAATCTAAGCCGTTGATTCCGATCACATTTCAAAAACCACCCGCACGTCCTTTCATAAACCATACTTAAGCTTTCCTTCTTTCTCTCTCTCATATTACCAAAACCGTTCATTTCTTTCGGAAGCAAAAGCAAAACTCTCTCAAAACCCTATCTATCTTCAAATCAACCTCTAAGTTTTCTTCGGTGAAATCAAAAAAAAAAAAAAAAAAAGAAAAAAATGGCACCAACCTATGATTTTGTCAAGTTAGGAAAGCAAACCCACACAGGGTCTACTATGGATTTCGGCGGCATCGTGAAACAGGGTCCAAGCGACACCTTAGTGAAGAAAATTCTTGAGAAATTGGAAACGTCCTCGGGTGAAATCATTTCTGGCGATGGAATATCCGATGACCTATGTTGAGGAGGTCGCCCGATTCTACGAGAACGCGAGACTCACGATGAAGGGATAAAGTCATCTACATTCACGGAAAAAGTTCACTATCTCGCAAGGATTTGGTGAACAACACGCTCACTACCGATGGAAGGAGCATTAGAAATCAACGATCTTTGATGTAAACCTGTTCTTTGCTTGGAAGGAAATAGCCAAGCCCGACTATCTTGATAAAATAGTTTACACAAACAAACAAGATTTCTTGAAGGAGGATTACCACAAACTGTTGGACATAGTTGCCAAATGCATAGACATCAAATTTGGCGGCTTTGACCAATCAAAAGCAAAATTGATCGTAATGGCTGCGATCATTGAAGAAAAGAAAAAAAGCTGAAATTTGAGTTTGTCTCAGTGAGACTGCGCCGAATGTAAGGAACAAATCCTTCAAGGAAGATGGTGCATTTGGAGGATCCTAGGATATGGCCAGTGATTGGCGGTGATGGAGGTGAAAGGAGTTCCTCTTAGACATGGAAAGGCGTTCCATGTAAACAAGAGGATGTTCGAGATCAAACCTCTCGGCGCCGAGAAGAGAGCCCACGCCAAGAGAGGCGACACGAGTGAGGGGAATCGGTGACCACGAAGATACAAATTATTTCCTCTCCACCAAAGAAGAAAAGCTGCCCTGCTTGTTGCTAAGAAGATATTGCTCATGCAAAGAAAGAAAAACAAACTGCTCCCGCCCTGCGGTAAGGAGTCCTGCCCCCACTGCGTGTCTCGCCCAAAGAAGCGCGGTCGAGAAGGACTCTCAAATACCTTCTCCGATCGTCAAAAAGAGCGAGAACTAATAAGCCAAGACGGCGGCTCCTCGAAGAAAACACCAACACCGGCCCCCGCCGCCCCTGGACTCGGAAGAAACTCTCTCGAACCGAGAAATTCCTCTGGTACAAACTAGGAGACGAAGAAGAATCATCAAGCACTCCGAGCTTGAGAAACCATTTAGCCCGCCACTCATTGGGAGCAGATACGAGACTCTTTGGAGAAGTAGAGTCCCCGGATATAATTGATGAAACACTAAGTCTTTCAAGGCAATCCAGAGGCAAACCGAAAAACACTGTTGTAGTCGCGGTGAGACACTGAAGAAAGAAGGCGATAGAGGCGATAGTGATGTGATGATCCTATCCCCACTTTACCCGGACATCCAAAATCGTCTGCGAGAGTGGAGGAAGTGGAAATTGAGTCGATCAAGGAACAGTTCCAACGGCTGAATTTATAGAAGAGGAAGAGGGCTGAACTTCCTTCGAGTGACCATTGTGGTCCAAGCACTTTGGATGAAGAAAAGCGCACGAGATATCTTGCAGATCTTCAAGGACAAGGAGAAGGAAAACAGACAGAGGAAGTTGAGGCACGTGAGAAGGCCAACATCCGCCCTATCAGAAGACGAGAACACACACATCATCTCCTTGATGTCTTATCGTGATGATGAGGATCCAGGACTCTGCCTGCCGCATACGAGAAAAGTTGCAAATGCAACAAGCATTGCCGCGAATCGAGAATCCTTCATGAGAAAAGATTGATGGAGGGACCAGGAGAGTCCTCCAAAACACAGTGAAATTGATCCAATGTGAGTGGTTGACAAATCGCCACCGTTGTTGCTTCCACCACTTCCCGACTCACTCGGAAGAAGGAATTAAGGAAGCTGGTGATGAAACCGGGTTAGTGGGGACCCCGGTTGAGCCAACCCTTAATGAAGGTGTCTTACCACCGCCCCAACGGTGAACACTCAAGTAGAAACAACCGGGAGTTTGGAGACGAGTGACCCCATTCAGTCCCACTCGCTCGGTGCGTGCGCCCGGTGAAACTCCTCCACTGCGGCAAGGTCGGAGAATCTGCAGATGACTCCACGACGAATCTAGGAGGCGAAGTGGAGAAGGAACAATCACAAAGTACACAGCAAGTTGTCATCAACGAAGCTCGGCGATTGAGATTGTCTCGGTGAGGTGCCAACCGCTACGAAGGCTAATGACGCTGCTGATGCGATCGGCGCGAGGAAGGAACAACCCGGGAGTTAACACTGCAGGCGATGAAAGTGCAATCCATGGGGTTGAGACTCCAATGGATGCCACCATAGAAGACCCTAAGACAGTGACACTCGTCGAAAGGGAGGTCCAAGGCCTCACTGCAGATTGAGACTGTAGGAGGTAATGAAGGCCACGGGAGGTTGAGACTTCCGGGGTAAAGAAACTAAAATAGAGAACATCTCTCCTGCTATCATTGATCCATCTGAAAAGGAGATAAGCGCGCTTCATGATTCCCAGGATAACCCTGATGTAACCTTTTTGGGATCAGAAGGAGACGAAGAAGCTGAGTCATCCCCCGTGACCGATCCAAAAGACTCAACTGTGGATGTTCCTAGCACGAGCAAGTCTGATCTCAAGACCACTCGTCAAACTTTCAACTTTGATGATGAGCCACCAATGGAAATCTCATCATCGTCCGATGACGCTTCTGATAAGGCCGAGGACCAGTCCACTCAATTGGAGAAACCAGCTGAGACCAACGAAGTTGTTGAGACAGTGAGGCTCGGCAAGTCGGGTCCCCTTCACAAAAGACCCCAGCTGAAACAGAGTCTACTGCACAGGCTCCTCCAGCTGCAGCAGGTTCGACTCCAAAAGGAACTTCACGCGCACCTCTCATCATTGAACAAATCCCAGTAGGCCGTGATGATTCCTTTGTAGAATCATTTCCTTTCTCCCTGGAGGTACCGACCTCCCTGAAGAGTCGAGAGAACGAGCTCGCACGCGCTTCCACAGACTAGCTCTGTCATTCCGTCAGTACCATCGTTCGGTGACTATGACTTTGACGCCGCATGGCCACAGTACAGAACGGAAGAAACAATGAAGTTCGGGAGGTGTTCAAGGCATTATTTGCTGAAATTGAGCGGATGGAGAGGCACCAGGCCTCTATGGAAATCGTTGGACAATAGAGATGCCAACCTACTGGCGACTTGAGAGGTATAATGTCGGGATCGGGGAATGGTGGCAAAGAAGAAACAATGCGTGTGGAACAAGTTAGATACTTCAGGACATTGTTTAACAAGTTTCTTTGGTATGGAGAGTGAGAATGCTGATGCAAAAACGAAATTGAGAGAACACATTGAGCACATGCATGAAGCTCACACTGCTAGAGATAAAGTCTTTGCATGAGCAAAATAAGAGTGATCTACGTATGGAAGACAACATGAATAGAAAATTCAGTCTTCTCATGGCGAGAGAAAAGCTAATTTCAACAGAGTCCAACGCTACTCGCTCGAATTTCATGCCGCATACACCACAAACAGACTCGAGGCGAGAACTCGGCTATCGCGAGGCTCGACTTCCGCTTGCCAATATGTTTCAGTGTTCCTCTCTCCTTTGATGATGCCAAAAAGGGGAAGAGGAATACTTTAAAACGCTAAAGAGATCGGAAAAGAAAAGGAGGAAGCATTTGTAAAGGGAAAGACAGTGAGGAAGTGTCAAAACAAAAGAAAGGAAAGTCCGTTGAGGGGGAAGGATCGAAAGATGTGACCTTGATGATTGCACAAACCCCAACAAGGTCTTGTCACGGTGACATTATCGACAAACTCCCAGTGACTCCGCCACTCCAACACTGCTATATCTATGGTGAAAAAAGAAAAACAATTGAAGCGGGGATGGAGGAAGTGGAAGGAAGAATGGATGCCCGAGTTATGAACATCTTGAAACAACATGGAGGCATTCCAAGAGCGAGACACTTATGCCATCTCGGATGTCGGGACCAAGCCACGATCAGTTGATGAATTTAAAACGCTCGCATCCGAAGGATACTTTGCAAAAATGTCTATGGCTCAAGCTTGGGACTTATCTTGGGAAAAGGGTCTCACGTTATGTGAAGAAGAAGGCGACAAAGCAGACTACCGACCGATCACTCACTGGTCACTCATTTGGAAAGAAGAAGACCAAAGTACAATACATGCCAGAGAGGTAGAGGAAGAAGCGTGTGGTGGAGGAAGAGGTTTCGGACCTAGGGCCTCGCCCAAAAACATTGAGTACGTAGATCCGGCAAGAAAGGAGGGATCTCTGGGCTGGTCTTGACCAAGTAGCCAATTTGCAAGTGGCTAAAAGTAATCTTGAGTATGCGAAAAGAATAGAAGAAGAAAATAAGAGACAAACTCAGCTATGGGAGGAAAGACAAGAGAGATTAAGAAGAGATAAAGCTGCCGGAAGGCATATGAAAAAAAGAAGAAGAAAAGGCGGTGACGATGAGAAAAAGAGAAGAAAGAAGTAAGAAGATCTTGAACAAGATGAAAGAAGGAGACAACGAAGGAGATGAAGTGTTCTTTGTCCACCCCTTCATGTATTTTACTATGTAAATACATACTATGTAAGTCTTACGCAATAAAACTAAATTTTTTTTTAGACAAATGTTTGCTCTCGATACACCTTATGATTGTGTAAAAGAACAAGAATGTTATGATCAATAAAATGATTGATTCTACGCATACATTCTATGTGAAGACACTATCTGTATGTATCTTTGCTATTTACATTTTTGAATGTTTTAAGTTTTGGCATCATCAAAAAGGGGGAAATTGTTGGGAAATTTATTGTTTAGATTTTGATGAATGCCATGTAAAACTTAGAATAGGAAGTTGGCACCCCAAATTTTGTTGTAAAGCGCATTGTAATAAATAGGGCTGGTCAAGTGAGTTAAGTCGGCTATGCCCAAACATGCAAGAAGACAACCGGAGACGGAGAAGGAAGACTCATTTGCAAGACAGTGAGTATGGCAAAAAGAAGAGAAGACGGGAACCCATGAAGGAGCATCGAGATGCAACCGAGTGGAGTATCGATCAATCAACTCAAGAAAAGCCAAGTCTCAAGTTGAAGTGATGAAGAGTCATCCAATGATTGGAAGTCGACTCTAAGTCACCAGGGGAAAGCAAGGAAATGCGGTCAAGACGAGATAAGCGAAAAAGATCCGTTGTACAGTAAATCAAGAGAATTACTTAAACAAGTAATATCTCCATGATACCTTTCTCGAAGTGCTCGATCCCGAGAAGCGTGCAAAAGGAATAAACCAATGGGAAGCACTACATCGTGTAAGAACTACGAAAAGGTGAAGAACAAGTCATACGAGGAAATGGCAATTCCAAGGATCGCAACAAGACAAGCCAGCGACCACAAGTGACTTTCAAAAATAAGCCTATCTCTTCAACGGGCAGATTTTTGAAAGATCACTATAAAAGGCCGAGGAATGACTCACGAGCATGGACCGAGAACCACAAACATTCAAGCAATTATTAGAAGCGTAAACTGAAATATTCTCAAGTCATTAAACGCTCAATCCTCAAGCCTACACTACGAAGAACATCAATCCAACACTCACCTGTGAAGGAAAGATAACTTCAATCAGTTGAAGAGGAAATTATGAAGAATCAAGGGTCTACATTCCACGAAGGATTGTAGGAAGGTTCAAGGTCGAACCAAGTCTTGAGCTTTTGGAGGGCTTCGTGATCAAATCCAAAGAGCTTGAGCAAGTGGGTAGAGTAGCAAAGCGCCGCCCTGTGAAGAAGCCGAGTCGCACGAGAAGCTTGGTGAGTGATCAAGGCGTCTCATCGAGTCCCAAAGGATCAAGTCATTTGTGTGATCAAGACTTGTATCCGGACATTACCACTTTGTATCTTGATCAATACCTAGTGGATTCCTCCGGGAGTTGGAGAAGAGAGGAGTAGAAGAATTACCCCATCTTCGAACCTCTATAAAAATCTTATTGTGTCATTTACATTTCAAAGACTTTAATTCTTGCATCATATTTGTTTAATTGTCTTTGACATATTTGCTATCCATTAGATAACCTCTAAGTACTAAATCAAGCTCTAAGTCTCTCTTAACCAAACTTAAGGGTGTTAAGTCTTCCATTTGAAAACAAACCACAGTTGAGTTAATTTAGACTTAACAATTTGAGTTATTCCATCAACGACTCGATTAAGTCCGTTGAGAGACTAACTCTCTTGATTAACTAAATTGGTCATCCACCAAGGACACATTTGTGTAATATCAACTCGAATTTTTAAAGGGACTAAATCAAAAATTTGGTAAGGTTTATTCAACCCCCTTCTAAACCTTACACTTACACCCATTGGGACCTACAGTGCAATTCGAATTTATAGTGGAGTAATATCGAATTAATAAGCCGAATAAATTAATTAAAGAGTTAATTATTTATTCGATTTATTGAGCTTATAATTATAGGTCCATGGTCCCGGTTCGCTTTCCTAGAGTAAACGGATTAGAAATAATATTTCAGTTCCTAAGAGTTTATGGAAAATAGTTTTCCAAAATTTTTGAGTTAATATATTAATATCGATTAATTCCGGAATATATGATATTCTATATTTTTGACTGTATTTGGAATTAAATAAATATAAGATATTTATAATATTAATATAATTATTAAATTGATAATTATATTGGATAATTATCAATTAGAGTTTGAGTCTATCTAGAATCATTAATTGTAGAATAGATAGAAAACCAAATTGGAGTGGGAAACTGATTGGACTAGACCTATAAAAAGGGGACCACATCTCTCAATTACAAAGCAAACAAAATTCGGCCACCATAAAAGCAAACTGAGAAGAATCTCTCGGTCGTAACTTTTTGCAATTAAAAACATTATCCACGTTTCTCAGTTTTGAAGTGAAATTGTTTAGTTGTTCAATTACCTTGGTCAACAAACTTGTTTAAGTTTTTTCTTTTGATTTGCCAAATAAATTCGTATATTTCAATTTGGTTGAAATTTCAATTGGCAAAAGTGGCAGACGTCTTGCGTGGATGAAACATTGTCCGTACTTGTGCTTTCTACAATTATGAGATTTTGTGGGTTAACTTTTACCTAGTTCAATTCCCCTCCTATCCAGTTAGCCCAATCCTACTATCTCATGAGTTGAGTACATAGTAGGAAAATTAAAGTTAGGAGTTTAGAATTATTATTTGGGTGCCCACACACTGCCGTTGATAGAGAGGTTCGAATCGGAAGATTGCGGTGTCTACGAGCTTCAGGGATTCGAAGCATTGACGGAGAAAAAGCGAAGAACAAGAAAATCGTCGAAAGAGGTAAATTTTCTTTTCTTCTTTTTAGTTTGAATAAATTTAATAAGCATGATTTTGTGTTCTTATATCTAAAACTCTATTTTTAAAATCCCACGCTTCCGCTTCCGCTTCCGCTCGATTAGATCGAAAAGACGGATCTTATTTGGCCCGGATTAGATCCGGGGCCCGAATAATTTCCAACATTCACCTCTAAACAATATATTAACTAAACTCTACAACGCCACAAAATATATGTGATGGTTATAAGGTGTTGCACATATATTTGCCATGATTATGTATACTTCATGTATATATTTATGACATCCAGTATAGATTACAATAGGAAATTGAAATATTAGAAATGTAATATAAAACTAAGATATTATTTAAATTTCGAATTGAACTGAAACTTAAAACCTCGTAATTATGGAACTATAGAAGGGGCTACATATACAGCAGCACGCATGGGACTTCATCATTCTAATGTGTAGGTTGTGATAAACTTTGTTTTGTTGGATTGTCAACAATACAGGTAAAAGCTAAGTAATTGCTGCCAATTTGTGGTCCACAAACAAAATTTACCTGTGGTTTTTTATCTCAATATAGTATCAATATATATAGTTGAACCATACAAATCCTTGGAGTAGTACTCCAACAATAAAGGCTGTGATTATATTCTTGTGAATCTGAAGTGAAAACTATACAAAAAATGTAACTCAATATGTGTTACAAGTTATAATTTAATTCTTAAACAGAAACTAAAAAGAAGTACAAGATTGAAACTACGAAAAAAAAGAAAAATTAGATGATATTGCATTTAAGGGAAAGCTGGTATAATTCAAAGGATAAGCCAATTTGCATTTAAGAAAAGTTATGTCTCTCTCTCTCTCTCTCATAACCACTCCCCACACACACATTGTAGCTTTGAAATACATCTAATCACCTTAATGCTATAACTCAAAAGGACCAAATTGTGTCCAACTTCCAACTACCACAAGTTCAGATCATTAACAAGATAATGAAATCTTTTTAACTACAAATGGTGTAGAAAGACAGAGTGATGATAGAGGCTTAATTGCAATTTTAGTCCTGTAATTCTTATGGATTGGCAATTTTAGTTCTTTAACTTCTTGATCTGACAATTTCGATCCTTGACGACTTAGCCTTTTAGTCAAAATAACAATTTAAGTATTGTAACTTTTAATGGCACTAGTAGGAAATGCGTGCGTTGCACGTGATTCATATGGCTTTATCAAAATAATTATATTATTAAATATTATTATTGATGAATATTAAAGTAGCTTAAAGTGCTTTACCAATAAATATATATTAACTAAATAATCAATTAAAAGAAAATTTCAAAGTATTTTAACAAATGTTTTGTTTTCATAAGTATAAATCTATATGAATGATTAGGTAAATCTTTTGAAAACTCAATCCAACAAAAAATTTAAAATTAATATAACAACAAAATAAGTTCTTATATTAGCTTACAATCATATTAATCAATCTTTTGTTATATTTTAATTGCGATGAACATTTTTTATTAATTAATTTCTGAAGTCTTTAACCATTAGATGCATTATGCCCGATTATTCGGTAATTCACGAGCTAAAGATTAGTATATCGTTATCGCATCAATTAAAAACTTAAATTTGATTAAATTAATTCCTTACTAATATCAGACATATCTTCATGATTTTAATTGTAATTATTATTTATCAAAAAATATATAAATTAAAAAATAATATTAGCTGGTACGATCGTGCGCTTCTTTCATTCTATCTAACTTCTTTGGTTAAAGAAACTTAACTCAAAACAAATATTAAAAATAAAATACATGGCAAAGAAATTAAAAACTCTTTTAATATAGAATTTAATTCTACTTCCAAAGTGAATATTTTTATTAGAACATTTAAAACTTTAAGTTATTGCAATCTATTTATTTTGAGTGTCGTATTTAAAATAATAAGCCTTAACTTAATACATATAAAAATTAAAAATTAATACATTATTATCATCTTTCATTAAAAAAAAATACATTATTGTCATACAGAGTCATGTTTTAAATAAGCCTATAAAAAAGTGATAACTTGAAATCTAAAATTTGAAACTCTATCCAATTGCATACAAAACATATCTATTTAATAAATAATAAAATCAAAAATAGTATTAAAAATTTTAGTTATCAAATTTCATAAATAGTCAAAATTCAATATAGGGGTGGTACAGTTAGGAATCGCGGTTTTGATTCCAAAACACCGGTTACGGCTCCTCATTTTGAGAAACTCGAACCGAAACCATTGCTTCATGGTTCCGGTTCCAAAATCAAATCGCGGTTCAGTTTCAAAATCAAAAGACTTGCCGGTTCGTTTCGGTTTGGAACTCGGTTCCTCAATGGTTTAGGTTTCGGTTTTAACAGGAATGATTTGTTTATCTTTTGATAGTTTCGGCTTTTTAAAATGGTTTATCAATTTCGATTACATAAAAAAGGGAAAAGAAAGAAAAAGACTTGAACTTAATATTCAATTGAGTTTTGTACTTAATCTTAATAATAATATTAAACTGTCTATATATATATATATATATATATATATATATATATATATATATATATATAGGATTTGGTTCAAATGAGACCACCCTCCCTAGGTGAGACAGTGTGGACTCATCTTACCCATTGATCTTAAAAAATAAAGGGATGTGATTAATTCAGTTTTTTTAATTATTTTCTAATTTTTGCTGATTTTAAGGGTAAGATTGTAATTTTGTAATTCAAATTAATGGTCCCATGAGTTTTATGGGTCAAATAGATCTCGGGATTTTGTGGCGGATTTTAAGGAAACTGTTTTCTTTCCAAATATTTTTATTTTTAAAAGATAGTTAGAATTCTTCTCTTCGCATAATTAGACATCAAATAATGCATATTTAGTTATTTTGTTGGCAATCGATTTACGAAAATAAGACATAATTGAATATAACGCATCGCATATGTAGTTATACTATACCGCATAAATAAGTTCAATATAATGTACATTTAGTTATAAAAATGGGATGTTGCTTGTGGAAATTATAAAAATGAGATGTTACATAATATCTTTGCATATTCGGTTATTCCACAATGCATAGATAATTTCTAGATAATACATAATTAGTTGATTTTGTTGCATAGTTCATGACGTCTTGCATAATGGATATATTGTACTACATATTAGTTTTTTTACGTTGCATAGATAGTTTTCCGATAATGCATATTTAGTTGAGTTTTGTTGCATATTTAGTTTTCGAACTCACGTTCGTTATTTCTCTGTAATATTACACCGATTTTTCTTGTTTTTTTCCGTAATTTTCGAGTTCTTCACGAGTTTTCTTTATTTGCGTTAATGGATGAAGAGAGAGAGAGAGAGAGAGAGAGAGAGAGAGAGAGAGAGAGAGAGAGAGAGAGAGAGAGAGAAACGTGAGATTTGAGAAATTGGAGATGTATGAGAGAGAAAAAGATTTGATTCCATTTTTGTAACTAACTTGTTATGTTATTTTACCCTACTATCCTTATATTGATTAAATTAATATTTTAATATATTTTTATCCATTAAATCATACCCATTGATTAATAGTGAGGGATGGTTGAGATTAGTCCATTGTGTCTCACCTATAGACATAGTCTCACTTGATCCTCCCTATATATATATATATATATATATATATATATATATATTATAGCATAAATGAATCAAAGTTCATATAGTTCACTTACAACATTTGGTTAAAAACGTGTCTCATGTGGTTACGAATATAAAATATCTTAATAAATATTTAACATTTCTTATAGCATATTTTACTAAATAAAAATAAACAACATTAGTTTTAATTTTGAAACCGCCGGTTTTCAAGCGGTTTCTGAGACGGTTCTAACAAGCGGTTAAACCGCCGATTTCACGGTTTTGAGACTAAGGAACCGGAATCGGAACCGGTCCACACGGTTTTGGTTCGATTTTGGAACTATTGACCATAATTCCGGTTCCGATTTGGAACCGATTTCGTTTTCATTTGGCCATCCCTACTTCAATAGTCAAATATAATAAATAAGCTTTTGTACTTGAAAATTACTTTGCAAAAACTTATGTTATTTATAAGAAACACTAACTAATTAGTTTTAGAAATATATACTATTGTATTAGAGATGATACTTGCAATTGGATTTAACTCTTTACATTTGTTATATAATTAATATATTTGTAAATGTTTCGAAGCATATAGTTATAAAATTAAAATTACTCTATATTTTTTTCCATTTTTGAAGAGGCCGTGAAATCAGTAAAATTAATTTGTATCATTTATTTTCTAAATGTCACTATTTATTGTAAAATATAATTACTTGATTCATTTTCATAATTTAATGCTTCTATTGAAGAAAAAAAGATATATAGTACTTTAATATTTATTTGAATTTTTTATTGAACTTTTCATCAAATAAGAAATTATACTTACCTAAAATTTATATTTCAAGTTGCCCAAAGAATTCTTATTTAGACACTTAATATGGTTACTGCACTCTAGTTTAGTATTGTGTATGGTTTAATACAGTTAATTTGATACATAAATGATACTACGAATACTATATTGGTACATACATATTATTATGTAATTTACGAATACCAAAGTTTGACATATGTATCAAATTATTTTATATCATATTAATTTATTTTATTTTATTTTTTATTATTAAAATTTCATGAAACTTTTCATTCGTGATTCTTGTCACAATATTTCTGTTATTCTTCATTTTGTAAAATTTAAGATATTTTATACTTGTTTTATAATAAGTATTGTTTTTGTTCTTGAATTTTTATATCTTTTAAAGGTGTGATTTTTAAGTGAATTATATTTTTAATCGAAAATGAAAAAAAAAATATATATATATATATATATTATATTACTTTTTTTAAATTTTTCTCCAGTAATTTCTAGCTATGACACATATATCATTTTTAACTCTTTAGTTTTAATCTTTCAACTTTTTGTATGTTTTATTTGATTAAACTCGAAACTATCTATTAATAACATAAATTTAAAAATTTGAACAATATCTCATCATATAAATAAAATATTTTAAAGGAATAGAGTGATTGAGTTTATAATAAGTTTTGAAAAAGATATATAATTTTGACATTGACTATGTCAAATTAAAGAATACTTTTTTTGAGTCAAAAGTTTCTAAAAAATCATCCGACCTATGCACACTTTGAATATAAGTAGAGATAGATAGCTATAAAAAAAGTTTAAGTATAGTATATATATTTAAATATTGATATTGATATAGATGGAAAAAAAGTTGTGTAAATGTATATGTTTGGTTCATGACTTTACTCATAAGTATCATATTGAATTTTAATTTTTATAAGTTTTTAGAGGCGTAACTTTTTAGCTGACAATCAAGTGTTACTGAGAAACTCAAATTCATGTTGTTATATCAAATGACTTCTAATTAATTTTTTTGTTGAGGACATACATGCCAATTTTAACTCTATCACACTTAATTGTTCTTTTAATTGTTAATTTATATCTTTTTTTTAAATCATACCTTTTCTATTTATGATATAGATTAAAATCATAAATATATTTCAACAAAAGAATAATTATTTTTGAATCTAAAGTTTATGATGTGAGACAAAATATTATTTTTTAAAAGGCATATTTTTATCCTTATTTAGAGTCTAAAAGAACATAAGTCTTGCTGCAAAAATGTTGTCCTGTTTTTCTTTTTTTTTTTCTTTGTTAATTTTTGTATTTCCATCCTATCTTTCAGGCCATAAAGAACAAAATGCACAATAAAAATAATTAAATAAAACAAGATTACTCTTTCTTATACTTCTACATTAAAAACTAAAACTTTATCTCCTTAGGTTAGAAAATATTGATATCATCTAGGTTTAGTTTACTATTTTTTCTATTTGAGCGGAAGATTTTATATTATTTTTAATATAATTGTTTTATAATTAAAAATCTATTTTTCTGCAGAAAAAAATTGTTATGTCTTTCTTCATCTTTTTCTTTGTTTTTTTCTTAAGACTTCATTCCTATTTTTCAGGCCATAAAAAACATAATGCAGAAGAATACAATTAAAATAAAACAAAGAGCGCTTATATTTACTGCTCTTTGTTATACATCCACATTAAAGTTTATTAGTTTAGAAATATTGCCATCATCAACATTTAGTTTATTTCTTAATTTTTTTTCTGAGCGTGAGATATTTATATTGTCTTATATATATTTATTTTCCAATATATTATGATAATAATTGGATTTCTAAAAATTTGTTAGTTCAAGATTCGTAAGTAAAGTTTGTAGATTATGTATTTTGTCCTATTTTTTATTTAATCAAAACCCCTAGGATTAGATTTCTTTTATTTCAGTTATAGTTTCATATTTCTTTTTCCTCTACAACTTTGCATAATACTCAAATTTAAACAACTAAAATTATCTCATACGAAGTCTTCTATTCATGCTTATACCATATGGTTGGAAAGCTTTCGGAATGAAGTTTAATATAAAACTGATATATGAAAATTCAAAATATTTTAAAAGTTACAATTGAAATAAAACATAAAATGAATTTGGGATATGAAGGGTCACTCACTTGTCTTGTAATTAAGCAAAAACTAAATAAATACCAAATTACTTAATTGTCCCTAAACTCAAACTATGTTGAAGGGATAATTTTGCTTAATCAAAAGTTTCAAGAAACCATCCCACCTATTCAGACTTTTTATATTAGTATAGATAGGTATTTGAGGTATTTTGACTAAAAATAAGGGTATTGTGGGAACAAATTAATTTCGTAACTCCCAGTTATTGCAAAAATCGCTCAAAGTGAAAACTTGTAGGACCAAAATTGCACTAATTAGAACTTATGGATCAAAATTGCACATAATCAAAATCATACGAAATTTGCTACATAAATATGTAGAGGACCAAAATTGCTAGCCCCTATAGTTATGGGACCAATGTTGCTATTAAATCCGATGATATATGCAGTGGTGTGGTCTAAACAAATTGAAATTGATACTTTAAATAAAATTTATATTGATGCATTATTACCTCGAATATCAAATTCTAAACTAGAAATTTCATGCAACGCAAGTTACTACTTACACCACAAGTCGTTAAGGGTGTTCACTACAAGAAATTAAAGTGAAAACCTGCTTTCAATCAAACGGAAATAGATTTTCAAAGGCCAAAATTTAAGGTGTATTTAAGAAGTGTGCTGAATAATGGAATTTCTGATGCAAATATTCAATGGGTACAGACTTGTTCCAAAACTGCAAAAGAAAATATGGAAGACCATTGCTGTCACATAGAAAAACAAAATTAATGGATTTATTTATCAAGATAATTCTGTAATCTGTCAAAGAACTAAGCTGGATCAGGTGAAGGCTATAAAATGTCAGCTTGTAATCCCTTTATCTAATAGTTGCAAGCTCCATGACCAATTAGTATTGACTGAGCCATTTAAAAAACATTAATTATTTAAAATCGACTTAATTGTCTGGAATGCTCTAGTAGAAATAAGTTAATATCAATTAATACCTTGTGTACACCTTTTTCTTGATATTGTTGTTCCGAAACAGGACGTAAGCGAAAAATCCTGCTGTTATTAACCATAACCAAGAAAATAGATCCAGGTTATTCAAAAGAAAGTGTGCTCAAAGACAATGTGAATGGAGTTAAGCTTGAAGAACTACTATTCTTTAACTTTGAGATGCTGCCAAAAGCAACATGAAACTTTAACTCTATCTATAAGTTTGGACAAGATGGTTTTGGTTCAGTCCATAAAGCATTTCTCTTATTCCAAACTTCAGGTTTATAATTTTTTGTATTGTCCTCAAATTGATTAAGTTGCTGGATTTCATGGAAAACTACCAAATAGACAAGAAATTGCAGTAAAATCAAACGCCAAAATTTCATCAGTTTAAATTAAAATCCATTTAATCGTCAAAGCTATCATAGGTAAACCATTCACCAAAACTCCCATCAGCATATCAATGTAAACTGCAAAGTAGTCAACAATCAGTGTGTAGGATATGTTGTAAATAGCTACTGTGAAAAAGCACACCAGTTATAGAATAATCTAGCACAAGGGCAGAGGATATTTTTTGATTCATAGTACATACTGGACCAGATACTCCTCAATCTCAAATCAGGCAGAGCTTACCAACCAACCTCAAATGTCATTTACTGTTAATTTGAGAACTTGGCTAAAAAATCCACTAAGTTGAAAAAAAAAAATTGCACATGTTCATTCAGCTCAATTCTTAAAAACTATTCTATTTAACAAGCATAATTCCTTATCATCAAGAATTGGAAAAGAGAACCTCACCAATGTATGTGCTGTGCCCTTTACATGCAATAATAGATACTTGAAGACAACTCTAGTTCTCAATAATATTTTCAAGTATAAAAACATCATCAATCCTAAATAAAGCTGCGACTTACAAAGAGCAAGAAAAGAATTTTAAATTGATCACCTTCATTTCGCAGGATGCAAGATATTAGCTACATTCTCAAGAAACTTATAAAACCAAACAAAAAAAAATGGTCAACAAGACATACAGAGTAATTTTGTATCAGTTCAATGGTGCATTTACTTTACTAAAAATGCCTTAGAATCATTCTCATCGATCGATTCAAGTTTTGTGCTGAAATAATACTGTTCAAACTTTTCACAGTTTTTTACACTACAGTTCAAATTTCCCTTTTACCTCATCTTCATGTTCCCTTAAAACCCTGAATTATATCCATACTAAAATTGGAGTAATTTAACAGAAGGGAGATCACATGAGCTAGTTAAAGAAAAGCACAGGCAACTGCAACTTTGAAAGCCTAAAATCAAGCTTATACAAAGGATAAAAATCTTCCCTTTTCTTTTGATTTGACAGTAAATAAAAAAATCACATTTAGAACAAAACAAGAACAGCATAAATAAACATGGTAACTTAATTATTTTTCTGGTCCCAAACTAAAAGCCCACTTTAATAAATTGGATAAGAAAGAAACTGACCAAAATCTCATTTTAGAGGAAGATCTAGTATGAATTTTCTCACATCCAATCTCAAGGTGGATAAAGGAAATTGACAACTTATGATATGGATTTATAAAGCACTTCATAGTCCAGATTCTTTACTTCTAATCCTGTCAAATGTGTGGATCACGGAATGATAAACTGGATAAAACACCTTAGTCACAGTAAATGTAGGTAAAACCACTTAGATGCTCGGTAGTAATTTGACCTAGAAAGCTCCACATATACAGCAATAAGAATTCTCATTATACTCTTATCCAAAACAAATAATCACTAGCTTTAGCAACACAAAATCAGCTTCCAAAAAAAAAAACGATAATCCTAACTTTAAAAAAAAATGCAGCAAAAATCGAGCAATACCTATTCAATAAAACTGTAATGTTTCGGATCTAATGTCTCTAGAAACACAAAAATCAAATAAACCACGCGAAAAAAAATTTGGGCATGAAAATCACCTTTCAGAAATTAGGGTTTTAAAAGATTTGGGGATTTTAGTGGATGGGAGAAACTCACCAACAAATCACTCTGAGATGCAGCGGCCGAGCTCCTATTCTGCACGGTGGACGGCGGTGGATCTGAGCGGCGGCGTGGAGCTTGCGGTGGACGGCGGTGTTCTCTTCTCGTTCTCAGCTAGCGTTCTCCGCGTTCTCCCTTCGTGTATTCTGTTTCTCATATTTTTATTTGATTAAGTTGTTTGAATTGTTTAAGTTGCTAATACCTAACTTTTAGATTGTGTTTAAGTTGTTTGATTAAATTGCTAATACTCAACCTTAAAGTTGTTAGTTCTTTTTATTTATATTTATGTTTAAGTTGCTAAACTAAAAATTCTAACTTTAAAGTTGTTAGTTATATTTTTAGACTTATGTTTAAGTTGCTAAACCAAAATGTTTAACCTTTAAAGTTGCTAGTTAATATTTGATTATTATTTTTTTCAAATGATATAAAATAAAGATTTGATAAAAAATAAATAAAATTACAACTCCCCACACTTTTATAATTATATGCTAAAGTTGCTAAAATAAAATTGATAAGTTAACTAAAAGTGATACTTATACCATGAGATAAAAAATTGATAACAAAATAAAAATTAACTCTCATCACTTTTAGAATTATGCTAAAGTTGCTAAAATAAAATTGATAAACTAACTAAAAGTGCTAGTTATACCATTAATATAAATAATAAATAAGGACATGAAAAATGTCTATCGACTCCGGTTTATAATTGTTGTTAAAATTGTTGTCTTTAAGAAAACAAAATGACACTAATTACAACGGTGTAACCAACCGTTGATGAAAATGATGAATAAATGTTGTCTTTGAAAAAGATTAGGCACTAATCGACAACGAATTACAAAAACATTGTCGAAGACCCGAGAAACGTGTTGTCAAAAAATAAAAAGACCGCTAATCGACAACACTTCAAGAAAGTATTGTCTTAGGCTCGAGTGAACTGTTGTCGTTAACAAAAAATCTGCTCATCCACAACGGTTTAGAAAATATCCGTTGTGAATGCTTGTAAGGACAACGGTTTAGCCTAAATACGTTGTCTTTGGGGTGTTGTTGTTGAGCATTTTTCTTGTAGTGGTTGGAGTTATCCTAGCGAAAACCCTCTAACTTAGGCTCAAGTGAGTTCCAAAGAGCAAGAGAGAGCAATAAACTGAATGCTCATTAAAGAATGCAAATAACTGCACCCATATAACCCACAATTTTAGACTATTTAATTGATTTTGTTGAGCCTGGGTAATTGCTAGCAAATACCATAAGAGTTGGCCCTAAAACTGTTGACTTAAGCTATGTTGGCTAATGGCTGGACTGCTAAAATTGTAGGGTAGGCTGCCGAACAAGAGTAGTATGAATGGATTGAAGCTCATCGTCCTAACTATGGTTAGAATGGTCGTCTTTTTCAGTCTGTCATAATTCAAGGCCTAGTTAATGATCTTTAACAGGTTCAAAATTTTGAAATATTAGAATATCGTAATTGTAGTAGCCTGGTAGGATAGACTTTCTTTTAGTAGGATGGTGATTTTTAACACGATATATATATATTTTTTTTTTGTTACGTACGCATTGAATAAACAATATATATATACATATACATATATATATACATATACATATATATATATATATATATATATATATATATATATATATATGGGATGGTTCAAATGGGACACCCCCTTATATGAGACGGTATGGATTTATTATAACCGTTGAATTGATCTTTTGGATGATTCAGATTAATCCCATTATTTTAGGCAATTAGTTAATGCAAGAGTTTAAAATAGTAATTTATATTATTTTCGAACTAATAATTAAGGGCAAATATATCATTTATATTTTAGTGTAGAAGGTAGGTATTATTTTACCTTTTCCGGCTCTTAAATTTAAGGGGGAGTTATATCCTTTCAAAAATACACGTCTTTTCAGATTTCATCTGTAGAAGGTAAGTTTTATTTTACCTTTTTCGGTTCCTATTTTTAAGGGGAGTTATATCCTTTCAAAATACACGTCTTTTATAATTTCGAATTGTATGATATAGTTAAATTTACTGTATAGATTTAACTGTTATCTGTATATTTTTGGCATTTTTGTTGTATAATTAGTTTCGAATTGTATGTTATAGTTAAATTTACTGTATAGATATAACCTTTATCTGTATATTTATGTCACTTTTGTTGTATACTAGTTCCAGATTGAATGGTATAGTTAAAGTTACTGTATAGATATAGCATTTAATTATATATTTATGTCATATTTGTTGTATAATTAGTTTTGTGGAGTAGTAACAAAATTACTGTATTGATATACTTCCTTTTATACAACAAACAAAAAGCATGTATACGATTAGTTTAACATAAGTATACAAAGTGTATATTATAAAATAACAAATTTACAATATTAAAATCATTAAACAATCAATTTAAAAAATACACACATAATTGACAAGCTTAAAACATCAAAAGTGTACTAAAAATACACACCACCATTCGAAACAAAAGCTGGAAACAACTTTTTACCCAAAAAAAAGTGGAATCAACTTTCTTCCCCAAAACATTATCATTCCAATTCAACAAAATGCAATGATAGATACAGTAAATTTATTCTAACACTACACAAACATGTGATGACAAAAACATTAAAATTGTATTATATAGCTACCACGGAAATTAAGCTATGTTGAATACATACACAAAACTGTACTGCACAAAACAACAAAACTGTATTAAATAAACACTAAAACTAAACTAAGTATTCAACATAATGCCAACCCCTCCCAAACCAGAAATCAGTTTCCCAAACCCAAACTTCCAACCAAGTTCATCTTTCAGCCAATCAAGAAATATACCGAAAATATAAGGGACGACATCCATGAGCTACTCGATGCCGTTGCCAGAAAAACCAAAACCCGAGAAAACCCAGCTAATCCCGAACCCAATCACCACGGCAAAACTTCCCGAATCAGCCCAAAATCGACTCGTACATCTCCAATTCAACCCGAATCGAACTCGTTAAGCCCAAAACCAACCCCTTCCTGTCCAAAGCTGTCGAAATTTGCTCGTCGTGTCACCGCGTCGTGTTCCTTCTTTCTTGCTGCTTTGACATGATTTACAGAAGTAGAAAAAAAAGCAATTTGGGGGATGGGTGACGGAAACAGAGAGATAGGGAGTGAAAGTAGAAAGATAAAAAGAAGAAAATAGATTGAGGAAGAGTTGGGTGTGTTGTTGACCGAAGGAGAGAGTAAGTGAGAATAAGGAAAGTGGGAAAGAAAGAAAAGTGAGGAAGAAAAGAAAGGAGCAAAGAAAGAAAAGTGAGATAGGAAGGGATAGGAGAGGACGTGTGATTTTGTTGATTAGGTTAGTAATTAAATCCCTAATTTGTAGGAAAGATTTATGGAAGTTTTGGATATCATATATATTGACTATTTTGCCCTTATAATTATCAATTTAAATCATTAATTTATTTTTTAGTGATTAAATCTACACCATCAATCAAAAATATTTAATGGCTTGGATTAGTCCCCACCGTCTCATATAAGGGGGAGTGTCCCATTTGAACCAATCCCCATATATATATATATATATATGTGGTTAGGATCAAATGTGGCAGGGGACTTACCGTGTGGCAGTGTGGATTGATCCCATCCATCCACACCTTTTATTCAATGGTACATATTGCTATTAAAAATAACTGATTTATCAATTGATTAATAGGTGGAAAGGGTATAATAGTAACTAGCAAAATGCCATAAATCACGCCCCTACAATCAAGGGATTGATTAATATCACGTTTCCATAACTGAATTGTGTACCATTTTAATAGTTGAACTGTACACCATTTAATAACTGACTATACACCATTTTATAGCTAATAGTGCATCATTGTATAACTTATTATACATCATATGAAGGAACTATAAAGACAAAATGGTGTAACCATCTTTCCATTTAATAACTGAACTGTGCACCATTTTATATCTGACAGAGCATCATTATATAACTAATTGTACATCATCTAAAAACTCTATAAAGACAAAAATGGTCTAACCACCTTCCCATAATGACGCCCTACAATCATGGATGTGATAAAGATCACGTTTCCATATCTGAATTATGCACTATTTTAATAGCTGAACTGTGCACCATTTAATAACTGTAAAAGCTATAATCAAGAAGCTGAAAACAATAAATAGCAGTTAGTCTAGTTAGATAAGTTAGTTATAAGATTGGTTAAGTTAGTTGTATTTTCAATTATAAAAAAACCTCTCATCCTTCACTTTGTAATCATCAATTCAGATTATAATCATCAATGGAAGTTTCATCACATTTCTGAGTACTTTACATGGTATCAGTAGTATCTTGATCACTTCCGCATCCATTTTTTTTTCTTCATTCTGCAGAATTTCTCATCTGCTGCAACCCTCTAATTTGATCATTTCTTGATCATCTCATCTTTCTTGATCATTTCTGTTTGATCATCATGGCTACTTCCCCTGATATACCAACGGATGACTTCATATCTCCTTTCTATCTACATCCAGTGATAATCCAGGCACCATTATAGTTTAAGTCGTTTAATGGAGAAAATTATATTTCGTGGGAGCGGGCAAGTATCAACGGCTATAGATGGATCCATTCTATGGCATCTCCATCTTCCACTTTACTCTACAATTCTTTGAAAAAGAGCAAATAATCTTGTTTTATCTTGGATTCTAAATTCTATATCCAAAGAAACCAGACAAAGCCTTCTTTACTTCAATTCAGCCCAAGAAGTATGAGATGAACTCAAGATTCGATACGTTCATAGTGATGGGCCGAGGGTTTTCCACTTGGAGAAATCTTTGAGCTCGATTTCTCAAGGTACTAATTCCATTACTACATACTACAACCAATTCAAAGGTCTTTGGGATGAGTATATTAATTTCTGACCTATTCCAAAGTGTTCTTGTGGGAATTGCACCTACAACTTTCCATATGTCATATCTGGAGTCCAACAATCTGATTCAGTCATCAAGTTCTTGGTTGGACTGCATGAGTCCTATGCCCAAATTCAAAGTCAACTTCTCTTATCATCTCCTCTACCTTCCCAAGCAAAGGTGTATTCTCTACTTCTTCAAGAAGAGGCACAAAGAGGACTAAATAATTATATGGTTTCTCCATTAGAACTGTGACCATGCTTGCTAAACAAGCGATCAAGACAAGATTTCAGAGTTTCAAGGACAATAAGAAACCAAAGTGCAGCCATTGTGGTTTCTCGAGGCCACACAATAGACAAATATTTTCAATTAATTGGGTATCGTCCTGGATGGAAAGGTCCAAAAGGCCCTAGAAATGCAAGAGATAATGCTGGTGCTAATGCTGTGGTTTCTTCTCCTAACAATACACAGTCAGAACATCCTCGTTTCATTCCTAAGATGTTCCAACAATTCTTGAATTTTGCTAAGGATTGCTCTCAGAAACCTGCTGAGGACAATATTCATTTGGTAGCCACCTCAGTCTCAGGTATTTCTAAGAAAATTTATTGCTGTGCTGTTTTTAATGGTAAGTCAAAATGGATACTTGATACTGGAACCACTGATCATATGGTATGTGATATATCTTATTTCAAATCTAAACCATTATCTGTTTCCATTCCTATCCATTTATCTAATGGAAAAACCACTTTAGCCTCACATATGAGTAATGTACAATTATATGATGATTTCACTTTACAAAATGCACTTTATGTTCCAACTTTCTCATTCAACCTTATATATGTTTCTCAACTAACCAAAAGTTCAGATTTTGCATTGCATTTTCTCTCCTCACATTGCTTGTTACAGGATTTGAAAAGCAAAGAAGATGATTGGTTACGCTAGAGAACATGGTGGACTTTATCATTTTCAAATCTCCTCGGCTCATGCTTCAGTTTCAGAGTCTCTTTGGCACTCAAGATTAGTCCATGCCTAAACAAAAACATTAGATTTACTTCACCTTAATTCTGCTAAAACCTCATTTTTGATTCTTGTGATGTATGTCATCTAGCCAAACAAAAGAGGTTGCCCTTTCCTGACAATGCTTCACAATCTAATCTTTGTTTTTGATCTAATACCTTTGTGACATTTGGGGCCCTTTTGCCACCATTTCTTACACTAGTTCTAAATTATTTCTTACTATTGTTGATGACTTCTCAAGTTGTACATGGATATACATGTTAAAACAAAAAGCAGACACTCAAACCTGTTTGCAAAATTTTTTCAATATGGTTTTTACTTCGTTCAATAAGAAAATTAATATTCTTAGATCAGACAATGGCACTGAATTCATGTTGGCTAATCTGTATAATTCTCATGGCATTATACACCAGAAATCTTGTGTAGAAACTGTTCGTCTTATTTTTAGCTTCACCGCAAGTGTGCGGTGCAGTTTATAGAATAGGGTTAGCAAGGTCGAATTCACAGAGACTAATAAATTAATGTACTAATTATTGGGATTGTAATAGTCTTACTTTTATCCAGACGATCGAAATTGAATGATTTGGTTTTGTAAAAGTAAGACAAGAATTTATCCTAAAAAAACAAAGTAAAGAGTTGATTGAAAGATCAAGGAGATGAATAGATTCCTGGGCTATGGTTTCAGTTAATATCCCCTTTTATTATCAGATTAATCACAACCAAAGTTATTATTGTTCTTCCCTATAAGACAATCACGAAAAGTATTTTACCCTCTCTCTCAAGATGTATGTAAAAACGTTGATTGGATTATCTATGCTAGAATCTCTACTCAACATAAGATATCCAACTCCCAAAAGCATAAAAGATTATAAATCCTCACAAATATTCACAGACTTCTCAATCTTGCAAATATTCATGTCAAGTACTCACAGATCTAGTATTGAAACTCATCTCTCGAATTATGAATCAATACATCAAAGCAAGTTAAACCAAACGCGTTTTGTTAAAACAAGAATTAAAACAAAGTACTCAAATAGGGTTTGAAAACAATAACTTCATTTGCAATTAATCATCCAACAAAAGTATCCATTAACCTAATCCCAAATCCGGGAATCACAAGATGTTTAGCCAGACATAGAAAATAAATAATCCATACACAAATTATTCAAGTTCATATCTAACTAATCGAAAGTAAATGATACGATGGAATGAGAAAACTCAGGGATGTCAACGATCTCTCGGTCTATCTTCAATTCTCAAGTGCGCGGTTGTGACCTCGATCAATCCCTCCAATACTTCAGTAGAAGATTGCTCTTTTCTCTGTGTTCTAGGGCAAAAGTCAGTGTGTTCTCGTTTGTGGCCACCTCGTCTCTATTTGTACTTCGTTTCGATCAAAACCTAGTTGAGAATCTGTCAAACTCTATTTTCCCACACAAACGCACGGGCCGTGCGCCTAGTGCACGCCCAGCCCGTGCGGGGTGCCGTAGGGAAATTTCAATCGCTGAAGACACGTACGGGCCGTGCGCTCAACGCACGACCAACCCGTGCGTTATGCCGTGGGCTGAGTCTCAATTCTGGGTGGCGCACGGGTCATGCTATGGACGCACGCCCTGCCCGTGCACACCTGCTGGAGCTAATAGATGCTCGTTTCTTTCCGTTTCTCGCCCGGTTCATCTGACTTCTTCTCGATTCAACTCCAAACATCGTACGTTTACATCCAGTATTGGCGGTCTTTTACCGCAATGCTCCGAATTGTTGCCAAAATGCTACAAATATCATTCAATTCCTACAAAACGAGCAAAGCGTAATACATTTTCCACAAAACATAAATAAAACCCTTTTCATTCAAGTAATGCATGCATAACAACTAATTCTAACTACAATTGAGCTCAAAATACATGCAAAACACATACCAATCAGAAACACCTCAACAAAATGGTTTGGTTGAAAAAAAGCATCAACATTTACTTCAAGTGGCTAGAGCTCTAATGTTTCAATCCAAAATTCCTTTAACTTTTTGGGATGAGTGTATACTCACAGTAGCCTATATTATAAATAGACTTCCAACTCATACTCTTCAAAACAAAACACCTTTTGAAATTCTTTTCAATAAAATTTCTGATTACTCTCATTTAAAAGTTTTTGGTTGTCTAGCCTATGCTTCTACATTATCTAGACAAAGTAGTAAATTTGATCCAATAGCCACAAAATGTATTTTATTGGTTATCCTATGGGAACCAAAGGTTACAAGTTGTATGATGTTGAAACTCATAAAGTTTTTCTATCTAGATATGTTCAATTCTGTGAATATATATTTCCTTTTGCCTCTGCATCTGTCTGCAATAATAGCAATGAGATTGAGCCTCTTCTTCAGTCTCTTTTTGACAACATTGTTGAGTTAAATATGCCTAGCAGATTATAATTTGATAGTCCAACTAACATTGTTGCAGGCCCGATATACATTCTCGATACAATTATTCATGACACACGATTCCTGATACTAACCTTCCTGTTTCTGTGCCTAATAACACTAAGGCCACGATACTAATTCTCCTGACCTCAGGAGATTCTCTAGAACTCGCACTTTACCTCATTATTTACAGCCATATCAATGTGCTCTTCCACAATCTATACAGAATAACTCTTCCTCTCAGTCATTACATCATCGGGGAAAAGCATGACATTGCACAATCTATTTCTTTAGATCGAACTTTAAGGGAATCATAGAGTGTTCTTTCGCAAGCATCACTCAACATCTGAGCCTAAAACTTTTGCTCAAGCAAACAAAGTATCGAATGGAGAGATGCTATGAAGCGAAATAATGACTTTAGAGAAGAATAACACTTGGACAATGACCTCCCTCCCTCCCAATCAACATTGTATTGGATGTAAATAGGTTTTCAGAATCAAATATAAATCCAATGGAGATATAGAGAGGTACAAGGCACATCGTGTAGCAAAAGGATACACACAAGAAGAAGGACTTGACTATTTTGATACCTTCTCACCTGTTACTAAGATAACCAAAATAAGACTCATTCTAGCCACGGCTTCTATCAAAGGTTGGCATCTCCACCAACTTAATGTCAACAATGCCTTTCTTCAGGGGGATCTAAATGAGGAAGTATATATGAAACCACCACCAGGATATTGTACACCAGGTGACACAAGAGTTTGCAAACTGAACAAGAGTCTTTATGGACTCAAACAAGCCTCAAGAAAATGGTTTTGCAAATTAACTTATTGTCCCTTAGCTTATGGTTTTACTCAATCTAAATCAGATAGTTCTTTCTTTATTAAGTCCTCTGCTGTTTCTATAACAACTCTTTGTGTATATGTTGATGATACCATTCTTACAGGAAATAACTTACAGGAAATCCAAAGTCTTAAAGCACATTTAGACAACACTTTCACTATCAAAGATCTTGGAAATCTTAAATATATCCTTGGAATAGAGGTTGCAAGGTCTGCCAAAGGCATTAATCTATGCCAAAGGAAATATGCTTTAGACATCCTTATAGAAGCTGGTTATCTTGGCTGCAAACCAAGCTCAACTCCCATGGAATCTAAACCGATGTTCAAACAATCGACAACACACCTCTACCTGACCCTTCTATATACATAAGACTCATAGGAAGATTATTATATCTAACTATCACTAGACCTGAGTTATCTTATTGTCTACAGTATCTAAGTCAATTTATGTCTAATCCTAATGTTTATCATATGACTACAACTCACAAATGTCTAAGATACATAAAGTCAAATCCAGGCAAAGGCATCTTCTATCCCACTACATCTAGCCTACGACTCAAAGCTTTCATCGATCTTTGATTGGGCTAAATGTCCTACCACAAGAAGAAGTATAAGTGGATATGCCATATTTCTAGGTGACTCTCTTATATTCTGGAAAGCAAGGAAGCAAGCAACAGTCAGTATATCATCAGCTGAGGCTGAATACAAAGCCATTGCACTAGCCACATGTGAAATCTAATGGCTCAATTATCTTCTCAATGATATTAATACAAATCCTACAACTCCTGCTACTACTACACAAACAACCGTTCACCATATTGCATACCTCAGAACCCTTGCCATCATGAGCGCACTAAACACATCCAACTTGATTGCCACTTTGTAAGAGAAAAGATCCAAGAAGGTCTCATCAAGATCATCCATATTCATGCTTCACAGCAACCAACTGATATAATGACAAAACCTTTTCCACCTGCCCTATTTAACCATTTTATATCCAAGTTGGGCATGATAGACATTCATGCTCCACTTGCCGGGGGTGTAAAAGCTATAATCAAGAAGCTGAAAACAATAAATAGCAGTTAGTTTAGTTAGGTAAGTTAGTTACAAGATTTGTTAAGTTAGTTGTATTTTCAATTATAAAAGAACCTCTCCTCCTTCACTATGTAATCATCAATTCAGATTATAATCATCAATGGAAGTTTCATCACATTTAAAGTACTTTACAATAATCGATATGCACCATTTTATATCTAACAGTGCATCATTGTATAACTAATTGTACATCATCTTATAAAGGAACTATAAAGACAAAATGGTGTAACCATATTCCCATTTAATATCTTAACTATGCACCATTTTATATTTAATAGTGCATCATTGTATAACTAATTGTACATTATCTAAAAACTCTGTAAAGACAAAAACAGTGTAACCACCTTCCCATAATGACGCCCTACAATCATAGATCTGATAAAGATCACGTTTCTATAACTGAATTTATGCACCATTTTAATAGCTGAACTGTGCACTATTTAATAACTGACTATGCACCATTTTATATCTAACAGTGCATCATTGTATAACTAATTGTACATCATTGTGAGTAAACCGCAATTGAATAAAAATCGTGAACAATCATAAAATCAAATCCCATAAAAATCGCTGGGATGAACAATTACCGAAAGTATTTTGTCTTTATAGTTCCTTTAGATGATGTAAAATTAGTTATACAATGATGCACTGTTAGATATAAAATGGTGTACAATCAGTTATTAAATATTGTACAGTTCAACTATTAAAATGGTGCACAATTTAGTTATGGAAACGTGATATTAATTAATCCCTTGATTGTAGGGGCACGATTTATGGCATTTTGCTAGTTACTATTATGGCCTTTTCCTATTAATTAATTGATAAATCAGTTATTTTTAATAGCAATCTGGACCATTGAATAAAATATGTGGATAGATGGGATCAATCCACACTGCCACACGGTAAGAGGCTGCCACACGAGATCTCATCCCTATATATATATATATATATATATATGTGTGTTGGGGACATAAATGGTATTTCATAATTTAATATAATTCATTTCATATTCTTATTATTTAATATTAATTATCCAATGGGCTCTTAATAATTAAACTGGCCCAAAGGAGTCTAGGTTTGGCCCAAGCGGTCGTTTTCTCCTACGTGGACTGGCCCATAGGCTACATTTTCCTACACGGCCCATGGGACCCATCTCTCGGTATACAAATGTCCCTTCTATTATCTATAAGTAATTGACTCATAATTAATTATTCTTCTACGCATTCAATATTCGATTACTGTTTATTTTCTCTCGTTCACCGTGCTGACTTGAGCGTCAGAGGGGCCTGTTTGGGACAACCCCCGGGGCCCTCTAACATTTGCACGTGTGTGCAAGCAAGTTCCCAATTGAAGAAGTTAGCAGTTCAAGGAGCAGAAGATGAGAAGACTTCCCCCTCGGGAAGAGGACTAGCTCGAAGACTTCCCTCTCGGGAAGAGGATTTTGGTCAACTCAGTTGCTTGGGTGATCTGCTCTAAAAAACAGCATTATTTTGGCACCGTCTGTGGGAACAACCAAAGTACGCAAAGATGCAAACTCGATCGCAAGCACGTGAAGTCGAATCTCAAGTTGCAGGTCGAGGTACCGAAGACTAACAAGAAAAAAGACCGCCTGGAAGACAGGGAGCTAACCCTCCTTCTCCTGGAGGAGTGATGCCCCCTCCTCCATTTGCAAGAGGGGCGCCGCCTCCTCCTCTTGGGATGCTCCGCCCGTTAAGGAAACTCGTCTGTCCCATGAAGCTCTCCAGGCTCTCCTGGATGAAGCTTCCTGGAACGCTTTAAGATATCAATCTGCAATAGATGCTGAACGAAGACCACCATGGGCTTCGCCCACTACTAAAGACCCTGATCGAGACGATCATAAGGAGAGAGAAGAAGGTTGCTGTGAGAATCAGAATCATGAAGAGACACCACCAGTTGAAGAATCTCAACCAGTACAACCTAGCCTAGCTAACTCACGAGCTATAACATTGATGAAGAGGAGCCCGTTGGCTCCGGTGATCTTATCTGAACCAGTACCATCAGGAATCAAGACCTCCAACCTCCCGGAGTATGATGGAACTGGAGATCCGCATGAACACTCGAATATATTCTATGCCAAGGCGGATCTCTATGACATGATGGATGCCTCCTACTGCAAGGTGTTCCACACTACTTTGACCAAGCGGACGCTGACAAGGTTCAATCAGCTTCCAGTGGGGTCGATCTCTAGGATGGACAAGCTCATAGAGGCATTTATGCAGTGATTCTCCATTAACAGAAAGTATCCCAAGACCATCGCTCACCTCTTTCAGGTGAAGCAGAAGGAATGAGAAACACTGAGGGAATTCATAAAGTGGTTCGTGAAAGTCGTCAACGAAGTGGCCAATGTCCAACATGAGACCTTGGCTGGGATATTACAACAAAATCTACGCCAAGGGCATCTGAAGGAGTCTCTTGCCGGGAAGCATCCGTCCAACATGGAGGAGCTGTTGAGCCGAGTAGAGAAGCACATTCGAGTAGAGGAGTCCACCAAGCCTGAGCCTGGTGTCAAGCGCAAGTCTTGGGAAGAGGAGAAGAACCAATCGTGGAAGGGCTCGAGGAAGGATAATGGGCCAAGCTATACGCCTCTCAACACTCCAATAACGAAGGTGTTAATAGTTGCCCAGAAGAAGGGGATCATTGATACCCCACAGCCATTGAGGAACAACCTTTCTCTAGCAGGTTCCAATTTATACTGTCGGTACCACAGAGACAGGGGGCACACTACTGAAGATTGCTTTATTCTGAAAAAAGAGATAGAACAACTCATCTAGAAAGACCACCATAAGGACTACGTGGATCAGAGCAAGTTCCGCCGCGATCCTAGGCCATACAAAGAAGAATCTCCAAGACCAGCGCCGCTCAGATTGCCATAGGGAGGAGAAACGTGACAATAATGTTGCCAAAGTCATCAATGTGATCTCCGGAGGTCCAGAGACAAAGGACACCCGGAATGCTCTCCGGGAATATAGCAAGGACATAAGAGGATGCCCCAAGGAGAACCCGTCCAAGAAACAAAATCATGGAGCAACCTCAAGCCAAGGGCATGCTAATCACATTCGGCACTTAAGACTACATCCCGAGAAGACCCAAGTTCTTCCTGATGACATTGTTATATCAGTTATGCTGACCAATTTCATAATTAAAAGGGTCCTGCTCGACACTGGGAGCACTATGCACGTCATATTCTGGGAAGCTTTTGATAATATGAGAACCGATCCAGCGCAAGTTGTTCCAGTTTTTGCACCGCCGATTGAAATATCATAAGCCAACTTCTTGACATCCCTTCAAATATGTTGGGAAATTTATTTTGTAGATTTTGATGAATGCCATGCAAAACTTAAACTAGAAAGTTGGCACCCCATTTTCCTTGTAATTTTCATTGTAATAGATAGGGCTAGAAAAGCTGAGTAGAGTCAGCTAAGCCTGGAAATACAAGAAGTCAACTGAAGACTGAAGTGAAGACTCCGCTGCAAGACAACTGAGTATGGTAAGGAAGAAAAGTCAAGAACTCGACTGAAGGTGTATCAGCTTTGCAACAGCTGTAGGAAGAGTCAGTCAAGTCAACTCAAGAAGCCAAATCTCAAGTTGAAGTGACAGATGAGTCATCCAAAGATTGGAAGCTAACTCAAGTCACCTGGGGAATAAAAGACTGCAATCAAGTCAAGACAACTGAACAAGATCCGTTGATGAAAGTCAAGAATGTTACTCATAATGGTAACCTGTTAAAGTTGTCAGAGGTAAAGGGTTAATTCCAGTTGTGTGCAGAAGGAACAAACCAATGGGAAGCACTGCACCTAGTGTCAGATACGCTGCAATGCTGCAAGACATTAAATACGAGGAAATGTCAACATCAAGGACTGCAACAAGACAAGCCAACGAACACAAGTGACTTTTGAAATTAGCCTATCTCTTCAACGGGCAAAATTTTAAAAGTTCCTATAAAAGGTTGAGGAAAATCATTGAGAAGAGGTTACCTTGCATACCTAAACCACGAACAAGCAAGCTATATTCAAACTGTAACCTGCAAAATATTCTCAAGATATTCAAGCAAAATCCTCAAGCCTGAAACTCGAAGGAAATCAATCCAACACAAAGCTGTGAAGGAAAGACAACTTCAAACTGTTGAATAGGAAACTTTTGAAGAATCAAAAGGGGTCTACTTTCCAAGGAGGATTGTAGGAAGGTTCAAGGTCAAACCAGTCTCAAGTTATTGGAGGGCTTCGTGATCAAATCCCAGAAGCTTGGGAAAGTGAGTTGAAGTAGCAAGGCAGTTGCCCTGTGAAGAAGCTGAGTCGGAAGAGAAGCCAGCTGTGTGACCAAGGCATCTCTAGACTGAGTCCAAGGAGCAAGTCAGCTGTGTGATCAATACTTGTCTCTAGACTGATAACCACTTTTTGAACCGATCATTACTTAGTGGATTCCTCCAGGAGTTGGATAAGACAGATTAGAAGAATTACCCCATCTTGAACCTCTATAAAAATTATTTGTGTCATTTACATTTCAGCACTTTTATTTCTGCATATTTATTTATATCTGCTGATAATTTGATATCCAACTGATTAATAACTAAGTGCTAAAATCAAGTGTTAAAACAAGCTTAAAACAAATAAAAGGGTGTTAAGACTTCCGCTGAAAAACTCAACACAACCAAGTTAAGTTTCAGGTTAAACAGTTGAGTTATTCTATCAATGACTCTATCGAGTCCGCATTGAGTGGCTAACTCTCTATTTGAATAACCAACTTAGCTGTCCCTCAAGGACTTAACTGTTTGTGTTAACTCTGTAATTTATTTAAAAGGACTAAATCGAAAATTTGGTAAGGTTTATTCAACCCCTCCTTCTAAACCTTACTCACACCCCTTGGGACCTACAAGTGGTATCAGAGCGGTTGGTTCATTGAGCCTTCCGCACTGGTTACTGAACTAGATCTCTATATTTTCTAAAAGATTTTTAACAATTGTATTTTAAAAATCTTTCATCCTTAGCAAAAGTTATTATCATGGAAGAAAATCTGACACGCATTTCTATGTTCACTATTGAGGAGTTTGATGACTGGAAAATTCGTATGCATGCTCATCTATCTGCTTTACATGATGAAATGTGGCTGTGATAGAGGATGAGCCACTGCAAATAATGAAAGTGAACACAATCGTAAGGAGAGTAGCTGCAGCTGAAGGAGAAGAAGCTGCTGATGAGGCAAGACCAGCCATGGTTGAGAAACCAAGGACTCGAGTGGACAAACGAGACGAGAAAAAGATACAACTTGGACAATGTAGCCAATGACATACTTTACAAAACCTTGGACAAAGTAATGTTCAACAAAGTCAAATCTTGCCAAACCGCAAAACAAATGCAGGATAAATTAACTTTAATTTGGAAGAAGGATCGAGCAAATTAAAGAAAATAAATTGTCATTCTTTGTCTGAGTAAATTTAAAATTTTTAAAATACTTGCGAGGTGAAACCTTGGATCGGTGGATGCTAGATTCTTTGAAATCACAAATGAGCTATCAAAGACTTGAGAAAGAATATACACAAAATGAAATGTGTATGAAGATTCCGAGAAGCCTCCCGGTGAATGGGAAATGAAGGTCATGGCCCGAGACATTCAATGAACCTCACAACAACATCCAATCATGTTGTTCTCGGATCTCAAAGCTTATGAGTCTGAGCTGAGAAGAAAAGATCAAGTGGAGACAGCTGTTCCCAAGACAGCTGCACTAATAGTCAAGGATGGAAAAAGAGCTGAAGTCAGGGAAGCCATAGACCAGGAGGAGATTGCCCTGATGGTAAAGAGATTCAACAAATCCTTTAATAAGAACTATAAAAGAAATAAGGGTGAATCCTCTAGGAGACATTCAGCTCTGTTAGGAAATTTATTGTTTAGATTTTGATGAATGCCATGTAAAACTTAGAATAGGAAGTTGGCACCCCATTTTTGTTGTAAACTGCATTGTAATAAATAGGGCTGGTCAAGCTGAGTTAAGTCAGCTATGCCCGAACATGCAAAAAGACAAGCTGGAGACTAGAAGGAAGACTCGTGCGAGGCAGTGAGTATGGCAAAGAAGAGTAGACGGGAACTCTCTTGAATGAGCATACGAGATGCGGTGAATGGAGTATCGGTCAAGTCGACTCAAGAAAAGCCAAGTCTCAAGTTGAAGTGATAGAAGAGTCATCCAATGATTGGAAGTCGACTCTAAGTCACCTGGGGAAAGCAAGGAAATGCGGTCAAGTCGAGATAATCTGAAAAAGATCCGTTGCCGAGAAATCAAGAGAATTACCTAAACAAGTAATATCTCCATACTACCTTTCTCGAAGTGCTCTTCCCCCGAAGCGTGCAAAAGGAATAAACCAATGAGAAGCACTACCGTGTCGAACTACGAAAAGGTGAAGAACAATTCATACGAGGAAATGGCAATTCCAAGGATTTGCAACAAGACAAGCCAACGATGCAAGTGACTTTAAAAAATAAGCCTATCTCTTCAACTGGGTGATTTTTGAAAGATCACTATAAAAGGCGAGAAATAACTTTGAGAATTAGGGAGACCGAACCACAAACGTTCAAGAAATTATTAGAAGCGTAATCCGAAATATTCTCAATCCTCAAGCCTACACTACGAAGAACATCAATCCAACACTCACTGTGAAGGAAAGATAACTTCAATCGTTGAAGAGGAAAATACTTGAAAAATCAAGGGTCTACATTCCACGAAGGATTGTAGAAAGGTTCAAGTCGAACCAAGTCTTGAGGTTTTGGAGGGCTTCGTGATCAAATCCAAAGAGCTTGAGCAAGTGGGCATTTGTAGTAGCAAAGGCATTTGCCTGTGAAGAAGGCCGAGTTGTACGAGAAGCTTGGTGAGTGATCAAGGCGTCTCTTGAGTCCCAAAGGATCAAGTCATTTGTGTGATCAAGACTTGTATCCGGATTTATTACCACTTTGTATCTTGATCAATACCTAGTGGATTCCTCGGGGAGTTGGAGAAGAGAGGAGTAGAAGAATTACCCCATCTTGAACCTCTATAAAAATCTTATTGTGTCATTTACATTTCAGCACTTTAATTCTTGCATCATATTTGTTTAATTCTCACGACGTATTTGCTATCCATTAGATAATCTCTAAGTACTAAATCAAGCTCTAAATCTCTACTTAACCAAACTTAAGGGTGTTAAGTCTTCCAGCTGAAAAACAAACCACAGTTGAGTTAATTTAGACATAACAACTGAGTTATTCCATCAACGGCTCGATTAAAGCATTTGAGAGACTAACTCTCTTGATTAACTAAATTGGTACATCACCAAGGACACAAGCGTGTAGTATCAACTCGAATTTTTAAAAGGACTAAATCAAAAATTTGGTAAGGTTTATTAAACCCCCCCTTCTAAACCTTACACTTACACCCCTTGGGACCTACAAGTGGTATCGAGCGGTTGGTTCATTGAGCCTTCCACACCAGTTAATTGCACTAGATCTCCAAACTTTTCAAAGTGCGCTTTAGTACTTAAACTTTCAAAACTCTTTTTATCATTAAAATTTATTATCATGGAAGCAAATTTGACACGCATCCCTATGTTCACAATTGAAGAATTTGATGATTGGAAAATTGTATGCGAGGCTCATCTATCAACATTACATGATGAGATGTGGATAGTGATAGAAGATGGGCCACCGCAAATCTTAAAAGGTGAAACATTTGTAAGAAGAGCTGCGGTGAAGGAGAAGAGGATGTTGCTCCCGGACCAACCATGGTTGAAAAACCAAGCGAATGGACAAATGATGACAAAAAAAGATACAACCTGGACAATGTAGCCAAGGACATCCTTTACAAAACCTTGGATAAAGCCATGTTCAATAAAGTCAAATCATGCAAAACGGCTAAAGAAATGGGACAAGCTAACATTAATTTGTGAAGGCTCGGAGAGCAAATCAAAGAAAACAAATTATCGGTGGGTCTGACAGAAATTTGAGAACTTCAAAATGATCTCGGAGAAAAACTGGATCAAGCTGGATGCTCGGTTCACGTAAATCACCAACGAGCTATCCGCACTTGGAAAGGAATATACGAAGAAATGTGTATGAAGATCCTAAAAAGTCTTCGGTGAATGGGAAATGAAAGTCATGGCACTAAGACATTCCATGGACCTATCAAAGACATCCAACCATGAACTATTCTCGGACCTCAAAGCCTACGAGTTTTGCCGAGAAGAAAAGACCGAGGAAGAGACAATTTTGTACCCAAAACAACTTGCTCTAATTGTTAAAGATGGGAAGAGAGCCGAGGTCAAAGAAGTCATTGACCCGGAAGAAATAGCCCTACTAGTAAAAGGTTCAACAAGTTCTTCAATAAGAACTACAAGAGAGCAAGGGCGAATCCTCCGGAAGACACTCGGCTCCTCCAAATCAAGGGAAGATAGGCCAACCAAGAGAACCGATCATCAAAAAGCTGAATATCAAAGGGTGAAAATCCAAGAATGGAAAGAGCCGATCAAAAGGCTGAATATCTATCTGAATCGTAGACAACCAGGTCACTATGCCATTGATTGTCAATATCCTGTAGTCAACAAATACGGGAATGAAGAAGAAAGAAAGGTCTTGAGAGAAAGAAGACAAGAAAAGAAAAAGGCAATGTTGGTCGCAGATGCCGAGACAACCAAGTCAAGAGACACAAGCGATTTAGAGAGCGAAGCCGACTACTCAAGTGACTACGAAGAAGAAGCCCGATCTGTTTGATGGCCAAGGAACAAGATCAACCTGACCAAGAAGATGAGGTACACTCTAACTCATCAAACTCGGATTCTAGTGATAGTGACACACACACTTCATCACCCACTGATCTTTATGATTCATTAGGCAAAATGATGAAATATTTTGAACACATTAAATCCTCACACACATTACTAAATGAGGAAAACAACCTACTCAAGAGCCAAAACTCAAAGTCGACTAAGGAGCCGAGTAGTCTAAGTCAAATAGTTGATGAGAATGAAAGTTTAAAAAGGTGAAAATGCTAAGTTAATAGCAGAAATAGTTGTCATAGAAAAGAGGGAGAATGACCTCAAAAATGTTATTGCCTCATTCACTAAGGCATCTAAATCATTGGATGATCTTATTATGAGTCAAAGAGAATGTGGAGACAAGCATGACTTAGGATTTAACTCTCTCGTGATATGTCAAACTTCAAGAGTAATTTTGGAAAAAGGATCTTCAAGCAATGAAGAGTCTAAAAATCCAAAACTCTAAATGTTGCACACACATTCACTCCAAAGCACAATTACAAGCAAACGGCGCCTTGGTTATAAAGGAAAAGGAAAATGAAGGTTGATTGAGTGCGCTGAAAGGACAAGTGAGAAGAGATTCGGCCGAGTTTCTCAAAGCAAACTCCAAACAGAAAATATTATGTAAAGAAAAAGCGAGCTACCAAAAACCCTTAGAAAATCTATAAAAGAAATACATATGATGGGAATGGTAGAAAATATCCAAGCCAAGCCGATTGGAATAATGTGAACTATCGCATAGACTTATGGAATATAAGCCCAAATAGCAAAGGCCTAGAACTCAAGAAAGGCCATTCCAAAAGTATAAGAACTTTCATCAAAGACACACATATGCACCTAGGCACTACACTCGCAGAGACACCACAATTACCCAAAGAAGGCGATTGCTAAAACTTATACACGGGCATACGGACAAAAGAGACAATTTGTATGAACCTAAAATCCCCAAGCAATTTGCCAAGATTAATTATGATTATGGCAGCGATAGATGGCAACCCCTTAGAGTCAAATCACTTGGCTATAAGTTGGTTGGATCATCTTACAATTCTAACCCCTCGGGACCCTGACAAATATGGGTACCTAAAACTTAATTTCCTTGATTGCAGGTTCAAGGAACAAAGTGAGTGCCAAGGAACCTGGTATATGGATAGTGGCATTCCGGACATATGACAGAAATAAGAAAAATCTGTCAAAATTCAAGGAAGTTAAAGGAGCAAAAGTCATATTTGGAGGAAATGAAGCTCAGGTGAAATAAGAGGCATTGGATCCATCAAGAGGAATGGATTAGAAATCACGCGGATGTTGCATATGTTGAAGGACTCAACTTCAACTTGCTAAGCACCACCAACTCTCCGTGACAAGGGCTATAATGTTGGATTCAACATGGGTATATGCCAAATCATGGATCTTGAATCGAATGAAGTTGTGTTGCAAGGATGCGGAGACAAAAAGAACATGTATGTAGTAGATTGGTCAACCGCTACACACAACACCTGTCTATTAGCAAAAAGCACTGTTGAATCAAGTTGTTGTGGCACAAAAGTGAGTCACCTGAATTTCAAAACGATTAACAAGCTTGCAAGAAGTAATCTTGTGGAAGGACTTCCGGACTAAGATACAAGAAGGAGAGTATATGTGATGCATGTCGAAGGGAAAACAAATCAAATCTTCATTCAAAGAAAAGACATGTCCATCTTCAACAAGAATATTGCATGACGCTACATATGGATCTATTTGGCCCAAAGTGGAACCGGCTAGCATAAGTGGAAAGAAATACACCTTGGTGGTAGTAGATGACTACTCAAGATATACATGGACAATATTCATGTGTAAGAAGAAAGAAACTCTCTGAGAAACTACCACAATCGATGAAGAGGATTCAAAACGAGAAGAGCCAAACCATTATCAAAATAAGATCGACATGAGGAACCGAGTTTGTCAATGGAATAATAACTCGAGATTGTATTGAAAATGGTATTGGTCATGAACTATCTGCAGAAGGACTCCCACAGAATGGAGTTGCGAGAAAGAAGGAACAGAACTCTCAAAGAAGCAAAGAAGGACCATGTTAGTGAAGCGGGGTTACCAAAAAGATTTTGGTAAGCAATCAACACATCTTGCTACACTCAAAACGGATGTATGATAAACAGACGGTGACAAAGACTCCTATGAGATTTGGGTGGAAGAAAACCAAATGTTGCATATTTTAGAATATTTGGATGTAAATGCTTCATCCACAAAGAATGTCAAAGATAATCTAAAGGCCTTCGATGCTAAAGCCGATGAAGGTATCTTCTTGGGATACTCACCAAAGCAAAGCCTACAGTACTCAACAAAAGGACTATGGTTGCGGAAGAATCCATTCATGTGGTATTCGATGAGCCAAATGTAAATGGAGAAGACATTGAAGAGTGGTGATAAGTGAATCATCCAACCACACGTAAGAGTCCATCTTTGAAGCTAAAGTGGAACTATTAACTCGGATGAAGATGAGATAGCCGAGTCTCATAAAATCTTTGGAAAATTTGCGGCTAAGTGAGTGCGAGAGAGATGATCAAAGCAACTGGTGTTGCTAGACAATCGAACCAGCCTAACTTACTTACGATGTAAGATGGCCGAAAGACCATCCACGTAGAACTTGTCATTGGAGATATAAGAGAAGGCGTCAAAACGAGATCCGAACTCAACAAGAAGCTATGTTCACATGTTTCATCTCGCAAATAGAGCCCAAAGATGTGTTACAAGCATTGGATGACACACATTGGATTCAAGCTATGCAAGAAGAGTTGAATCGGTTTGAAAGAAATAAAGTATGGGAATTAGTTCAAAGACCACACATCAAAATATTATTGGTACTAAATGGGTGTTGTAAACAAGATGAACGAGGAAGGTTCTGTGGTAAGAAACAAAGCAAGACTAGTAGCCAAAGGATATTGCCAAGAAGAAGGAATAGATTTTGATGAAACATTTGCCCTCGTAGCAAGATTGGAAGCTATAAGGATGTTTCTTGCCTATCTTTGCTCACAAGAATTTCATTGTATATTAGATGGATGTAAAAAGTGCATTCCTAAATGGTTTATTGGAAGAAGAAGTATATGTTGAACAACCTCCAGGATTTGAGCGAAGACTCTTGGAGATAAGGTATACAAACTCAAGAAAGCTTTGTATGGATTGAAACAGCACCCGTGAGCATGGTATGATACTTTGTCACAATTCCTAACCGAGAATGGATTCACAAAAGGAAAAGTAGATAGAACACTTTTGTAATTCAAGACAAAAAAGAGTATCTTTGCTTGTTCAAAAATATGTGGATGACATCATTTTTGGATCCACAAACAAAGAGTCGTGTGAAAATTTTCAAACCTCACGCAAAGTAAATTTGAAAAATTTTCAAACCTCATCATCAAAATGGACATGGATGCAGATGGCAAGCCTCATAGATCAAACAAGATACAAAGCACTTATTGGATCATTGCTCTATCTCACAAAGAAAGTGCGAGACATCACCTTTCTTTGTAGGTGTATGTGCGAGATTTCAATCTGCTCCAAAAGAGAGTCATATGACAAAGAAACTAAAAGAATCATGAGATACTTGAAAGGAAGCCAAGAAGTTGGCTTATGGTATCCAAAGGAAGGTGGATTCAAACTAATTGGCTATTGGACTGACTATCTTTGGATGCGAGTGGACAGAAAAACACCTCGGACACATGTCAAATGCTAGAAACAGTGATTTCCTGGTTTAGCAAGAAGCAAAATTCAATAGCCACCTCTACAAATTAGGCAGAATACATAGGCTGGGCAACATTGTTAGCCCAAGTCCTATGGATGAGACAAAGTGAGAGACTATGAAGTTGAGAAAAAGAAATTCCAATCATGTGTGATAACACAAGTGCAATTGCAATTACTCAAAATCCCGTGTTGCACTCAAGAACAAAGCATATCGATGTCGATATCACTTCATAAGAGATCATGTTGAAAAGAAGGACATCATCTTGGAATATATCTCAACCGATAAACAATTGGTGACATCTTCACAAAACCATTATGTGAGTCAAGATTTGAAGAACTCAAGCATGAGTTAGGGTTAATTGAGCCGAAATGACACTCGTAAGAATCAAAGAAAAGAAATGGAACACTTAAAAGGGAAAAAGAGTTGAACTCACAAATCGCCTAAGTAAATCACCAGATCGGAAGACATGACTATACCAAGTCAACGATGACCGGTGAGTCACAAAGAGGAATGTGAAAAGAAGAGCTAAAACGGTGAGGGCAAAATTTGAATCATTTATGAGCAAAGTGACAAAAACGCATCGTTTTTACTAAGCGGGAATGTTTTTAAGAATGACGTCAAAGATAATTATGACGTACCAGGCAAAAGTCGCACACCAAGCTTATGATTGGATATAAATCTTTGCCGCATTAAATATGAGATATTAAATGCTCAATCGGCGTCGCGAAATCTAAGCCGTTGATTTCGATCCCATTTCAAAACCACCCGCACGCCCTTTCATAAACCATACTTAAACCATTTTCGTCCGTTTCTCTCACACACTACCAAAATGTTCATTTTCTCTCTCGGAAGCAAAGGCAAAATTTTTCTCAAAACCCTATCTATCTTCAAATCAATCTCTAAGTTTTCTTCGGTAAAATCTCGAAGGATGGCACCAACCTATGATTTTATCAAGTTAGGAAAACAAATCCACACTGGGTCTCTTTGTGGATTTCGACGGCATGGTGAAATAGGGGTCCGATGACACCGTAGTGAAGAAAATTGCTGAGAAATTGGAAACGCCTGGTGAAATCATTTCGTATTTGGAATATCCGATGACCTATGTGGAGGAGGTCGCACGATTCTACGTGAATGCTGAGATTCACGATGAAGGATAAAGTCATCATTCACGGAAAGAAGCTCACCATCTCTGCCAAGGATTTGGTGAACACGCTCACTACCAACGGAAGGAGCATCGAAATTAACGGTGATGTAAAACCCGGCTTTGCTTGGAAGGAAATAGCCAAGCCCGACTATACCGATAAAATAGTTTACACAAACAAGAGGTGGCGAAGGAGGATTATCACAAGTCTGTTGGACATAGTTGCCAAATGTATTGACATCAAATTTGGCAGCTTTGATTTGTCAAAAGCAAAGTTGATCATGATGGCGGCGATCATTGAAGAAAGGAAAATAAATCTGGCCGAGTTTGTCTACAGCAGACTATGCGAATGTAGGGAACAAATCCTTCAAGGAAGATGGCACATTTGGAGGATCCCTAGGATATGGCCTGGTGATTGGCCGATGATGGAGGTGAAAGGAGTCCCTCTTAGACATGGAAAGGCGTTCCATGTAAACAAAAGGATGTTCGAGATCAAACCTCTCAGCGCCAGAAGAGAGCCTACGCCAAGAGAGCGACACGAGTGAGGGGAATCGGTGACCAGAAAGATACAACTGTTTTCCTCTCCACCAAAGAAGAAAGCAGCCCCGCAATCGCTAAGAATATCGCTGCTCTCCCGCAAAGAAAGAAAGTCAAACGCTCCTCGCCCGCACCAGTCACCGCCCCTGCAGCTCGTGTCTCCCGCCCTGCAGCAGCGGTCGAGAAGGACTCTCAACTACCTTCTCTCAGATCGTCAAAAAGAGGAGATCAAAGCCAAGACGGCCATCTCTCGGAAGAAGACACCAAAGATCGGCCCCCGCCGCCCAAGACTAAGAAAGCGTCTCGAACCGAAATCCCTCGGTACAAACTAGGAGACGAAGAAGAATCATCAAGCACTCCGAGCTTGAGAAACCTGAGTCGGCCCACTCACCGAGTGAGATCGAGAGGCTCGCCGGAGAAGTAGAGTCTCAGATACTATAGATGAAACAGACTAAGTCTATTTGAAAAGCGATCAGAGGCAAACCGAAGAAATAGCGTAGTCCGCGCACGGTGAGAGACACGGTGATAGAGTCGATAGTGATGTGATGATCCTATCCCCACTTTACCCGGATATCCAAAATCATCCGTGAGAGTGGAGGAAATGGAAATTGAGTCGATCCAGGAACAGTTCCAACGGCCCGAGTTTATAGAAGAAGAAGAGGAATCGTTGAACTTTCTTGGATCGACCACTGTGGTCAAGATGGATGAAGAAAATCGCACGATATCTTGCAGATCTTGGACAAGGAGAAGGAAAGACAGCAGAGGAAGCCGAGGCACGTGAGAAGGCCAGCTTCACGCCTATCACCGGCACCACGAGAACACACATCATCATCTCCTTGATGTCTTATCGACTTGATGATGAAGATCCAGGACTCTGCCGCCACATAAAAGTTGCAAATGCAGCAAGCATTGCACGAATCCAAATCCTTCACGAGAAAAGATTGATGGAGGGACCAAGAGAGTCCTCCAAAACACAATTTGAAATTGATCCAATGGGAGTGGTTCAAAGAAATCGCCACTATTGTTCTTCGCCACCACTTGACTCACTCGGAAGAAGGAATTAAGGAACTGGCGATGAAACCGGGTTAGTGGGGACCTGATTGAGCCAACCCCTAACGAAGGTGTCTTACCACCCGCCCCAACTACTGAACACTTAGTAGATACAACCGGGAGTTTGGAGACGAGTGACCCCATTCCAAGTCACTCATTTGGTGCGCCGGTGAGGGGAAACTCCCTCCACCGCAAAGCAAGGTCGGAGAATGTAGATGACTCCACAACGAATCCGGGAGGCGAAGTGGAGAAAGTACAAACACCAAACGAACAAAGAAAGTTGCCATCAACGAAGCTCGGATAGTTGAGATGTCTCAATTTGAGGTGCCAACCGCCTCACGAAAGGCTTGGCTGACGCCGCGATCGAGGCTGAGGAAGGAACAACCGGGAGTTAACACTCAGGCGATGAAAGTGCAATCCATGGGGTTGAGACTCCAATGGATGCCACCATAGAAGACCCTAAGACAAATGACATCGTCGAAAGGGACGTCCAGTGCCTCACTTTGCGATCAAGATCGCCGGAGGTAATGAAGGCCCGGGAGGTTGAGACTTCCCGGGTAAAGAAGCCAAGTAAGGGAACATCCCTCCTGCTATCATTGATCCATCTAAAAAGGAGATAAGCGCGCTTCATGACTCCCAGGATAATCCCGATGTAACCTTTCCGGGATCGAATGCGGCGAAGAAAAGCCGAGTCATCCCCCGTGACCGATCCAAAAGACTCACTGCGGATGTTCCCAAAGACGAGCAAGTCCGATCTCAAGACTACTCGTCAAACTTTTAACTTTGATGATGAGCCACCAATGGAAATCTCATCATCGTTCGATGACGCTTCCGATAAGGCCGAGGACGACCAACTCAATTGGAGAAACCATTTGAGACCAACAAAGCTGTTGAGACAATTGAGGCTCACAAAAGTCGGGTCCACTTCACAACAGACCCCACCGAAACAGAGTCCATCGCGCAGCTCCTAAGCTCAGCGGGTTCGACTCAAAAAAGGAATTTCACGCGCACCTCTCATCATTGAAAAAATACCGATTCGCCGTGATAATTCCTTTATAGAATCTTTCCCTTTCTCTCTGGAGGTACCCGACCTCCTGAAGAGTCGAGAACGAGCTCGCACGCTTCCACGATCGATCGATCCTGTCATCTCGTCAGGTACCATCGTTCGGTGACTATGACTTTGACGCGTGGCCATCACCGCATCAAGAAACAAATTGAAGTTCGGGAGGTGTTCAAAGCATTATTTGCCGAGATTGAGCGGATGGAGAGGCACAGGCCTCTATGGACATGCGGCCCGGACAACAGAGAATCTTCCATCACGACTTGAGAGGCATCGGGATCGGGAATGGTGGCAACAAGAAAGAAACAATGCGTGTGGAACAAGTTAGATACTTCAGGACATTGTTCAACAAGGCCGTTGGTATGGAGAGCTAAGAATGCGATGCAAAAACGAAATTGAGAGAACACATTGAGCACATGCATTTAAGCTCACACCGCCGAGATAAAGCTGGCTGCGTGAGCAAAATAAGAGTGATCTCCCGTCTGGAAGCAAATATGGACATAAAATTCAGCCTTCTCATGGCTGAAATGAAGCTAATTTCAGAGAGTCCAACGCTACTCGCTTTGAATTTCGTCGCATACTCTGCAAGAGACTCGAGACAGAACTCGACTATCGTGAGCTCGACTTCCCGCTTGCTAGTATGTTTCAGCGTTCCTCTCTCCTTTGATGATGCCAAAAAGGGGAAGAGGAATACCTTAAAGCACTGAAGAGATCCGAAGTTGAAAAAGAGGATGCAATTGCGAAGGGAAATACAATCGAGGAAGTGTTGATACAAAAGAAAGAAAAGTCCGTTGAGGGGAAGGATCGAAAGATGTGACCTTGATGATCGCACACACCCCCAACAAGGTCTTGTCCACTGGTGACATTATCGCTAAAGAAACTCCCGTGACTCGCCACTCCAACACTCTGCTATATCTATGGTGAAAAGAGAAAGACAATTGAAGCGGGGATGGAGGAAGTGGAAGGAAGAATGGATGCCCGAGTTATGAACATCTTGAAACAACATGGAGGCATTCCAAAGAGAGAGACTCTTATGCCATCTCGGATGTCGGGACAGAGCCACGATCATCGATTGATGAATTTAAAACGCTCGCATCCGAGGGATACTTTGCAAATATGTCTACGGCTCAAGCTTGGGACTTGTTCGGGAAAAGTGGTCTCACATTATGTGAAGAAGGCGACAGCGGCAGACTACAGCGATCCTCTGCTTTGGTCACTCCACCCTGGTCACTCGGTGGAAAGAAGACCCCAAAGACAATACACGCCCGCAGGTAGAGGAAGAAGCGATGGTGGAGGAAGAGGTTTTGGACCAGGCCTCCGCCCAAAAACATGAGCACGTAGATCCGGGCAAGAAAGGAGGGATCTCATGGGCGGTGTCTTGACCAAATAGCAAATTTGCAAGTCGCTAAAAGTAATGCCGAGTATGCGAAAAGGATAGAAGAAGAAAACAAGAGACAAACTCGGCTATGGGAGGAAAGACAAGAAAGATTAAGAAGAGATGAAAGTTTGCCAGGAAGGCATATGAAAAGAAGAAGAAGGCAAAATTTGCGATGAGAAAAAGAGAAAGAAGAAGAGAAGATCTTCAACAAGATGAAAGAAGGAGACAAATGAAGGAGATGAAGTGTTCTTGTCCACCCCTTCATGTATTTTATTATGTAAATACATACTATGTAAGTCTTCTGCAATAAAGCTATAAATTCTTCATTTTGCAATTGACATGTGTTGGAATTGCCGACATCCAGGACATTTTGCAATTGACTGTTCCTATCCACCAATCAATAAGCACAGGAATGAAGAAGAAAGAAAAATCTTGAGAGAAAGAAGATAGGAAAAAGAAAAAGCCATGTTGGTCGAGAGACCGGGCCGAGACAACTAAGTCCAAAGAAGCGTGATTTCAGAGTATTGAAGCCGACTACTCAAGTGATTCGAAGAGAAAGCAATGATCTGCGTCTAATGGCTAAAGAACAAGATGAACTGACCAAGAAGATGAGGTACACTCTAACTCATCTCATTCAGATTCTAGTGATAGTGATTGTGATACACACACTTCATCACCCTTTGATCTTTATGACTCATTAGGCAAAATGATGAAAGACTTTGAGCACATTAAATCCTCACACACACTATTAAATGATGAAAACAACCAGCTCAAAAGCCAAAACTCACAGCTGACTAAGAAGCTGAGTACTCTAAGACATATAACTGGTGAGAACAAAGAGTTGAAGGCTGAAAATGCCAAACTAATAGCAGAGATAGCTGCTATAGAAAAGAGGGAAAATGATCTTAAAAATATGATTGCCTCATTTACAAAGGCATCTAAATCATTGGATGACCTTATCATGAGTCAAAAAGAATGTGGAGATAAGAGCCAGTTGAGTATAAAAAATCCAAAACAATAAATGTTGCACCCACATTCATTCCAAAGCACAATCACAAACAAACTGACCTTGGATATAAAGGGAAAGGAAAAGAGCCAGTTGAGTATGCTGAAAGGACAGCTGAGAAGAAATCCAGCAGAGTTCCTCAACAAATTCCAAATAGAAAGTACCAAAAGAAACATATATGATGGGAATGGTAAAAACTATCCAAGCCAAGCTGATTGAAATAATGTGAAAAATCAGCAAAGACCAATGGAATACAAGCCTAGATGGCAAAGACCTAGATCTCAGCTAAGGTCATTCCAAAGGCAAAAGAGCGATTATCAGCACACATATGAACCCATGCACTATACTCAGAAATATCACAAATACCCAAAGAAGGCAATTGCTAAAACACACACACAGGCATATAGACAAAGGAGACAGTTGTATGAACCTAAAGCCCCCAAGCAATTTGCCAAAGTGAATTATGATTATGGCACATATAGATGGCAACCTTTTAGAGTCAAATCATTTGGCTATAGATTGGTTGGATCATCTTACAACACTAACCCCTCAGGACCCAGGCAAGTATGGGTACCTAAAAACTAATTTCCTTGATTGCGAGGTTCAAGGAACAAAGTGAGTGCCAAGGAACCTGGTACATGGATAGTGGCATTCCGGACATATGATAGAAACCAAGAAAAATCTGTCAAGATTCAAGGAGATTAGAGGTGCAAAAGTAATATTTGGAGGAAATGAAGCTCTAGGGGAAATAAAAGGTACTGGATCCACCAAGAAGAATGGATTAGAAATCACAGATGTTGCTTATGTTGAAGACCTCAACTTCAATCTGTTAAGCATCAGCCAACTCTGTGACAACTGATACAATGTTGGATTCAATATGGGAGTGTGCCAGATTAAAGATACTGAATCAAATGAAATAGTGCTGCAAGGATCAACACAGAGGAATATGTATGTGGTAGACTGGTCTACTACCACACCAAGCATCTGTCTGTTAGCAAAGAGCACAGTCGAATCAAGTTGACTGTGGCACAAGAAGCTGAGTCATCTGAACTTCAAGACAATCAACAAGTTTGCAAGGAGTCATCTTGTGGAAGGATTGCCAGACTCAGTGTACATGAAGGAAAGTGTATGTGATGCATGCCAGATGGGAAAGCAGATCAAATCTTCATTGAAGGAGAAGCCTAGTTCTTCTTCAATAAGAACATTGCATCTGTTGCATATGGATTTATTTGGTCCAGTTGAACCAACCAGCATAAGTTGAAAGAAATACACCTTGGTGGTGGTAGATCACTATTCAAGATATACATGGACAATCTTCATGTGCAAAAAGAAAGAAACCTTGCAGAAGTTACCTCAGCTGATGAAAAGAGTTCAAAATGAAAAGAGCCAAACCATTATAAAGATAATGTCTGATAGAGGAACTGAGTTTGTCAATGAGATAATAGCTTAGTATTATGTTGAAAATGGTATTGCTCATGAGTTATCTGTAGCAAGGACTCCACAAAGCAGAATGGAGTAGCTGAAAGAAGGAACATAACTCTCAAGGAAGCTGCAAGGACCATGATAGCTGAAGCTGGATTACCTAAGAGATTTTGGGCTGAAGCCATCAACACTGCATGCTATACTCAAAATAGATGCATGATAAACAGGAAGCTGACAAAGACTCCCTATGAAATTTGGACAGGGAGAAAGCCAAATGTTGGGTACTTCAGAATATTTGGATGTAAATGCTTCATCAGCAACAATGGCAAGGATAATCTAAAGGCTTTTGATGCTAAAGCTGTTGAAGGTATCTTATTGGGATTCTTAGTTGAGAGCAAAGCCTATAGAGTGCTGAACAAGAGGACTATGGTCACAAAAGAGTCTATTAATGTGGTTTTTGATGAACCTAATGTGAATAGAGAAGATATTGAAGAGTTAGCGATAAAATTTGAATCAACCAACTATGCGAGAAGAGTCCTTATGTTGAAGCTGAAGCAAGAGTAATTAACCAAGATGAAGATGAGATAGCTGAATCTCAAAGACAGCTGGAAAGTCTACAACTAAATGACGATGAAGGAGTTGCCCAAGACAACGCAGCTGTGAGACAGCTGAACCTAGCTGATTTGCTTCAACCTGATGTGAGATGGCTGAGAGACCATCCACTAGAGCTAGTCATTGGAAATGTTAGAGATGGTGTAAGAACCAGATCCAGAGCTCAGCAAAAAGCGATGTTCACTTGTTTTATTTCCCAAATAGAGCCAAAAGATGTGTCTCAAGCACTGAATGATACACATTGGATTCAAGCCATGCAAGAAGAGCTGAATCAGTTTGCAAGGAACAAAGTATGGGAATCGGTGCAGAGACCAACCCATCAGAATGTTATTGGCACAAAATTGGTTTTTAGAAACAAGATGAATGAGGAAGGATCTGTAGTAAGAAACAAAGCAAGGTTGGTAGCCAAAGGGTATTGCCAAGAAGAGGGAATTTATTTTGACGAAACTTTTACCCCTGTTGCTAGATTAGAAGCAATACGTATGTTTCTTGCCTATGCTGCTCACAAGAACTTCACTGTATATCAAATGGATGTGAAAAGTGCATTCTTAAATAGACTGTTAGAGGAAGAAGTCTATGTTGAACAACTTACAGGTTTTGAGCAGAAAACCATTGGAGATAAGGTGTACAAGCTCAAGAAAGCATTATATGGATTGAAACAGGCACCAAGAGCCTGGTAGGGTACATTATCTCAATTTCTAACTGATAATGGATTCACCAAAGGCAAAGTAGATAGAACACTCTTTAGAATTCAAGATGGAGAGACTATACTGCTTGTTCAAATATATGTGGATGATATCATTTTTGGATCCACAAACAAAGAGCTGTGTGATAAGTTCTCAAACCTCATGCAAGGAAAATTTGAAATGAGCATGATGGGAGAGCTGACTTTCTTCCTAGGACTTCAAGTTAAGCAATTGAAAGATGGAACTTGCATAAGTCAAACAAAGTACACCAGAGTTTTAATGAAGAAATTTGGTATGGAAGAGAAGTCTTTTGTGAAAATACCAATGAACACATCAGTCAAGATGGACATGGATGCAGATGGTAAGGTCAGATCAAACAAGATACAAATCACTTATTGGATCATCGCTCTATTTAACAAACAAACAGACAGACATCACTTTTGTAGTAGGTGTATGTGCAAGATTTCAATCGCACTAAAAGAGAGCCACATGATCAGCCTAAGAGAATCCTAAGATATTTGAAGGGATGCGTGAAGTTGGCTTATGGTATCCAAAGGAAGGTGGATTCAAGCTTATTGGTTACTCTGACTGACTATCTTTGGATGTAGAGTTGACAGGAAGAGTACTTCAAGTACATGTCAAATGCTTGGGAGCAGATTGATTTCCGGTTTAGTAAGCAAAACTCAATAGCCACATCCACAGCTAAAGCAAGAGTACATTGTCATGGCAACTGTCATTGTTGTGCTCAAGTCTTATGGATGAGACATCGGTGAGAGATTATGAAATTGAAGAAAAAGAGATTTGAATTATGTGTGATAACACAAGTGATATTGCAATCACTCGTAATCTGTGTTGCATTCAAGAACAAAGCACATTGATGTCGATATCATTTTATAAGAGATCATGTTGAAAAGAAAGACATCACTTTGGAATATATCTCAACCGATAATCGTTAGTCGACATATTCACCAAGCCCTTATGTGAATCAAGATTTGAAGAGCTTAAGCATGAGCTAGGGTTAATTGAGCTGAGTTAACACTCAGAAGACTCAATGAGAAGAGATGGAAGAGAGAAAGTAAGAAGTGGATAAGCTTTTCACATCACCATATCGGAAAGTTAGTCAGATGATCGAGTTATTGATAGATGAGTCGCTTAATGAGAAGAGAGAAGAAGAGCTAAGTCATTTTTGAATTAAGCTAAGTCATTTATGAGCTAAGTGACAAAAACACAGTCATTTTAAATGAGCGGGAATGTTTTTAAGGATGACGTCGGCGTAATAATGACGGGTATAGTCAAAAGCTGCACAGTAGAAACATATGATTGGATATAAATCTTTGCCGCATTAAATGCGAGGAATTAAATACGGTTTGGCGTGCTAAATCGATCCGTTGATCTTGATCAAATTTCAAAAATAAAAACATGTCCTTTCATAACCCTTATATACGGTTTTCGGTCTTCTCTCTAACACTTTATCAAACTGTTCATCTCAAACCAAAAGAAAGCAAGTTCTTTTCTCTCGCAAACCCTACGTGTTCTCAAGCCTGACTTATCAAGTTTTTAATCGGTAAAATTATCTACAAATGGCACCAAAGTTCCATTTCGTTAAGCTATCAAAGCAAATCCACTCTGGATCAACCGTGGATTTTGAAGGGATGGTAAAGCGGGGTTCGAGATGAAACCCTAGTAAAGAAGATAGTCGATATGCTAGAAAAGTCTGTTCTCGTGCCTTTTCTTACTATGGAGTACTCGCTCACCTACCTTGAAGAGGTGGCGCATTCTACGTGAATGCGGAGTGCGGAGACAAAGGCATCAAGTCTTCTGTCCACCGCAAGGACATTATGATAATCTGCTAAAGACCTTGCGGAGCACTGTTTGTTGCCGTATGAGGTCATGACTGAGATAAATGAAGCTGATGTCGATTTCTTTGCTGCATGGAAAGAGGTAGCCAAACCGGAGTGTGTCTGCGAAGGTAGTCTACACACGGTGAGAAGAAGATTCTTTGAAGGCGACTATCACAAGTTGATGGATGTCGTCTCAAGTGTGTAGACATGATGTTTGGCGCTTCAACACCAATTAAAAGACTAAGCCGATCGTCATGACTCACGATCATGCAGGGTAAAATAGTCAATTGGGCTGAGTTCATGTACAGCAGACTCTGCCAGAATGTTGGGAACAAATAATACAAGGAAGATGGATCCTTTGGAGGATCACTCGGCTATGGCCTGGTGATTGGCCATCTGATGGAAGTGAAGGGTATTCCCCTTCAACATGGAAAGCTTTTCCATGTAAACAAGAAGATGTTCAGGGCTAATCTTTCAGGAGCCCAGAAGTGAGCCCATGCCAAGAGGGCGGATACAAGGGAGGGAGAATCGGTGACCAGGACACAATCGTTACCTCTCCTTCTAAGAAGAAAGTGCAAAGAAAGAAAGGCGCCCCACGGAAAAGAAACAGGATGCACACCCTGCAGTCGAAAGTCACCGCCGTGCGGCCGTGTCTCCCGCCCCGCAATCGAGGCCGAGAAGGAAGCCCAAATCCTTTCTCCACCATACGCAAGAAAAGGATCGCCAAGCCAGGAAGGCAGCTCGCCCAAGAAAGATGCCGGCCCCCCGCCGGAGAATCGAAGAAGAAAAAGAACGAGAAATTCCTCTGGTTAAAACCAAAAGAAAAAGGCTAGTCAAAAAGTTAGAGCGTGAAAAAGACAAGTGAGTCGCCACTTTGGAGAAAGCTTCGAGGCCGACACTCGGGAAGTGATCTCAAGTGATAGATGAAATAAACCAAATCCGCCGAGGGTGATCGCAGAGGCCCCGTAAGACCCAATCGTGGAGAGGACAAGCGAGGATAAAAAGCGGTGAGAGAACTGAATCTCGATTGAAAAAAGTTGTCTCTTCGCTCGCTCTCGGATGTGAAGGTGAAGAGCAAAATAGAGTATCTTGCCTCCCATTCCGCAAAGGGAAGGACAAAAGTAGATGATGATGATGATGTCATCATGGTTTCTCCCGTATACCCATACATTCATCGCCGCCTCGCGTGAATGGAGGCGCGGAAGCTAAGTCACCCAGTCATGCGCTTTGAACGCCCGAGTTTATCGAAGAAGAGGAAGAGTTATTCCAATTTCTCGGTGTCAACACATCGTAGCCAGGCCCTTGATGAAGACAACTGCCTGGATATCTTACAAATCTTCAAGGAAAAGGATCAAGCCAAAGCAGCAGAGGAAGCAAACGCTTGCGAGAAAGCCAGTATATGTTCGCTTACTGGAACTCTAGAACACACTCACCCTCATATAGATGTGTTCTCGGAAAGTGATGAATATATGGATCCCGTTGCTGCAACAGAGAAGTCAGACATGCAGAAAGCTCTGAGGGAATCCAGGATGATGCATGAGCAACAAATGTTTGAAGGACCAGGAGAGTCCTCACAATCTCTCCTGCAGATAGACCCATTGGGAGTAGTGCAACAAATTTCCACAGTTATTGCTGCAACTACATCCCCTGTGCACTCGGAAGAAGGGTCCAAGGGAAGTGGCGATGAGACTGGTAATTTGGGCACCCAAGTTGAGCCAACCCCTACTGAAGGTGTTTTACCACCTGCCCCCACGACTGAGCACTCAACGAAAGCAGCCGCGAGTCTGGAGAAGAGTGACCCCATCATCAGTCACTCAGCTGGTGTGCCAGCTGAGGGGGAAACTCACTCCACTAGAGCAGGGTCGGAGGATGCTGCAGATGACTCTTTATTGCAGAAAGGAGGCGAAGTAGAAACCGAGAAAGAAACACAACATGTTGACATTGACGAAGCTCGGACAATTGAGTCTGTCCCAGCTGAAGTGTCAGCTGCTTTGAAGGCTAAGGACACTGCTGTTGCAGTCGAGGCACAGGATGGAAATGCCCCAGGAGTTAACACTCTGGGCACTGAAAGTGCAATCCAAGGAGTTGAGACTCCTATGGATGCCATTGCTAAAGACCCTAAGACAACTGTGACTGTCAAAGGGAATGTAGAAGGCCTCTCTGCAGTTGAGACTGCTGGAGGTGTTGAAGGCCCAAGGGAGGTTGAGACTTCCCTGGGTAAAGCTCAGAAGTTCAGAACATCCCTCCTGTTAACATTGCTTAATTTGAGAAGGAGATTAGTGCACTTCATGATTCTCATGACAACCCTGACATATCATTTCTGGGGTTTGAAGACGAAGCTGAGTCCACACCTGTTGCACATCAAAAGGACCTAGCTGAGGATGTTCTCCCGCAGACGAGTCAGTCGAGTTTCAAAGCTGCTCGTCAAACATTTAACTTTGATGATGAACTAAACCCCCAGGTTTCATCATCATCCGATGACGCTGATGATGTAGCCGAGGACCAGGTACTTCACTTAGCAAAATCCACTGAGGCCGAAGAAGCTGTTAAGACAACTGAGGCTCAGTCAGCTGGCCAACTCACTCAAAAAGGCCCAGCTGAAACCGAGTCATCTCACTTGTGACTCCCATAGTTAGTACAATGCAGATGCACCGGGATCATCACAGTACGTACTAAAATTTCAATCCCTTATGTGCGAGATGATACTTTTGAGCAATTATTTCCCTTTTTACTTGAGCTGCCAGAGCTAGAGGAAGAGACAGCTAAAGAGCAGCGACCATACACCGTTCGAGAAGATCCAATCATCCCTACCAACTCCATTGTACCAGTCAGACTTTGATTTCGATGCAAAATGGCCGCCAGCTGAATCAGGTGTGACAACTGAGATCTGTGAAGTCTTCAAGATGATATGCAAAGAGATTGAGAAGATCGAACGACACCCGGGCCTCATTAGATCTACGTCCGGAGAATAGATGCCACCTCACAAAGAGATTTGATAGGGATAGTGGTAAGGATGTGGAGTGGTGTCGTGAGAGAGTGTAATGCAATACGAACAAGTTCAATATTTCAAGGCATTGTAAAATAAGATGCTTGTTTGGAGTGCTGACAATGCTGATATGAAGCAGAGGATGCAGACGTATATGGCGTATATGGAAAGAATGCATGCCTCCCATACAACTGAGATGGAGTCACTGCGTGAATTTCATCGAAAAGAAATTCTACGTGTTGAGGAGAACATGAATACAAAGTCCAGCCTTCTCATGGCTGAAATGAAACTGGTGGTAGCTGAATCCAAGGCCTTTCGTTCGAATTTGAACAAAGACATGCCGCACAGACTCAAGCAAAACTCGCTCTCAGATCTGGACTTCATGCTCCAGGAATGTTCCCTGGGGTCCCTCTCTACTTTGATGATGCCAAAAAGGGGGAAGAGGAGTATCTAAGGAAGTTGAAAGAAGAAACAACTGGTGAGAAAGCAACTAATGAGAAGAAAAAGGGAAAAGCAGTTGAGGGGGAAAGGTCAAAGGATTTGACACTAATGATAGATGAAACCCCTCAGCAATGTCATGTCACAACATCCATCATGAGCAAGCTTCCAGTGACTATGCCGATCGAACACTGTGCTGTGCCTATGTCAGAGAAAAGAAAAATTGTAGAAGCAGGGATGGAAGAGTTCGACAAGAGAATGGATGCCCGCGTTGAAGAAATGTTGAAACAGTTCGGTGGCATTCTGGCAGGGAAGGATCCAGATGCTATTCCAGATGACGGAGATGAGCCAAGATCAGTTGAAGAATTTAAAACGCTCGAATCCAAAGGCTATTTCCAGAAGATGTCTGTAGCCCAAGCCTGGGATCTGTACTGGGAGAAGGGTATGAAGTTATGCGAAGAAGCTGATAGACAGCAGACTACCACCAGCCATTCATTGGTAGCGAGAAGACTCTGACAAGATACACCCAGAGGAGGAGGAAGAAGTGGTGGAGGAAAAGGTTTTTGACGTAGACCTTTGCCCAAAAATATCGAATATGTAGATCCGTAAAAGGAGGGAAGGATCATTGGTCAAGCTACAATGAAGTAGCTAACCGGGAAGTGGCTAGGAAGAATCGATTGATTATGTGAGAAGAATAGAAGAGGAAAACAAGACAAGACCAGCTATGGGAAGAAAGGAAGAGAAAATATGTTGCTGCGAAGAGAGCTTATGAAAAGAAGAAAGCAGCTGACGATAAAAGAAAAAGAAAGAGACCTAATGATGACAGAGCTGAAGAGGAAAGAAGGAGGCAGCGAAGGCGATAAAGTGTTGCTGCGAACCCTTCATGTATTTTTATGTAAGTCATCTGTATATTCAATAATGTGTTTTGTAATTTCTCACTTTATATTTGTATCTTAGCATAGATGCTTGTAATTTGCTTAGATTTAAATATGCTATGATACACTTTGTAAACAGCTGTGTAAAGGACAAGAATGCTATGATCAATAAAATTATTGATTCTACGCATACATTCTTTGTTTCTGCATTGTATGTATGTATCGTTGCTGTTTACATGTAATTTAATGTTTTTAAGTTTTGGCATCATCAAAAAGGGGGATATTGTTGGGAAATTTATTTTTGTAGATTTTGATGAATGCCATGTAAAACTTAAACAAAAAAGTTGGCACCCCATTTTCCTTGTAATTTTATTGTAATAGATAGGGTTGGAAGGAAAAGCCGAGTCTTAGTCGATTAAGCACGGAAATACAGAAGTCAATCAAGATCAAGTAAAGACTCCGTAAGACAAAACCGTGAGTATGGCAAGGAAGAAAAGTCAAGAACTCAATCAAGGTGTATCATCTTTGCAAACCGTGATGAAGAGTCGGTCAAGTCATCTCAAGAAGCCAAGTCTCAAGTTGAAGTGATGATGAGTCATCCAAAGATTGAAGCTCACACAAGTCACCTGGGAATAAAAGATCGTAGTCAAGTCAAGACAACTGGACAAGATCCGTTGATGAAAGTCAAGAATATTACTCAGAATGGTAACCTGTTAAAGTTGTCAGAGATAAAGGGTTAGTTCCAGTTGTGTGCAAAAGAAACAAACCAATGGGAAGATCGCACCTAGTGTCGATCTGCTGCAATGCTTCAAGACATTAAATACGAGGAAATGTCAACATCAATGACTGCAACAAGACAAGCCAACGAACACAAGTGACTTTTGAAATCAGCTTATCTCTTCAAATGGCAGATTTTTAAAAGTTCACTATAAAAGGCTGAGGAAATCATTGAGAAGAGGTTACCTTGCATAGCTGAACCACGAACAAGCCAGATATATTCAAACTGTAACCTGCAAAATATTCTCAAGATATTCAAGCAAAATCCTCAAGCCTGAAACTCGAAGGAAATCAATACAACACAAAGCTGTGAAGGAAAGACAACTTCAAACTGTTGAAGAGGAAACTTTTGAAGAATCAAAAGGGGTCTACTTTCCAAGGAGGATTGTATGAAGGTTCAAGGTCGAACCAGTCTCAAGTTATTGGAGGGCTTCATGATCAAATCCAAGAAGCTTGGGAAAGTGAGTCAAGTAGCAAAATGTATCTGTGAAGAAGTTGAGTCGAAAGAGAAGCCAATTTGTGTGACCAAGGCATCTCTAGATCGTGTCCCAGGAGCAAGTCACTGTGTGTGATCAAGACTTGTCTCTAGACCGATAACCACTTTGTGAACTCGATCATTACTTAGTGGATTCCTCCAGAGTTAGAGAAGAGAGGATTAGGCAATTACCTCATCTTGAACCTCTATAAAAATTATTTGTGTCATTTACATTTCAACATTTTTATTTACGCATACTTACTTATATCTGCTGATAATTTGCTATCCAACTGATTAATAACTAAGTGCTAAAATCAAGTGTTAAAATAAGCTTAAAACAAATAAAAGGGTGTTAAGTCTTCCAATGAAAAACTCAACACATCCAAGTTAAGTTTCAGGAGTTAAACAATTGAGTTATTCTATAGGCTCTATCAGTCGTTGAGTGGCTAACTCATTTGAATAACCAACTTAGTCATCCCTCAAGGACTTAGCCGTTTGTGCTAACTCGTAATTTATTTAAAAGGACTAAATCAAAAAATTTGGTAAAGGTTTATTCAACCCCACCTTCTAAACCTTACTCACACCCCTTGGGACCTACAAAATATCTTAGATTTCTCTTAGTCATGCAGACATGTGACTTTGTTTTGGTGCAGATTGAAATCGCACATACACCTACAACAAAGGTGATGTAGCCCTACTTGTCGTTAGATAGAGCAATGATCCAATGAGGGCTCTATATCCGGTTTGATCAACATCTTTTCCATCTCCGCATCCATGTCCATCTTGACCGATGTATTTATAGGAATCTTCATCGATGACTTATCTTCCATACCAAACTTCTTCATTAAATCGGTATACTTGGTTTGGCTTATGAAGGTTCCATCCTTCAATTTCTTGACTTGAAGTCCTAAGAAGAAAGTAAGCTCTCCCATCATGTTCATTGTTAGTAAATTTATTAAGTAGATTTTGATGATACCATGTAAAACTTAAACTTGAAGTTGGCACCCCATTTTCCTTGTAATTTGTATTGTAATAGATTGGCCGAAAAGCCGAAAGTCAAGCTTGACTATGCCAAGCAATACAAGAAGTCAATCAAGGATCGGATTGAAGACTCAACGTGTGTCAACCGAGTATGGCCAAGAAGGAAGTCAAGACTCGACTAAAGGAGCGTCAATCGAGGAACAACTATAAGAAGTGTCGGTCAAAGTTATCTCAAGAAGCCAAGTCTCAAAGTTGAAGTGAGTTGAGTCATCCAATGACCGGAAGTCGACTCAAGTCACCCGGTAAAAGACAAGTCTAGTCAAGACAAATGACTTAGATCCATTGATTAAAGTCAAGAATGTTACTCAAAATAGTAACATGTCAAAGTCAGTGTAAAGTGTTAGTCCTTAATTGTGCAAAGGAATAAACCAATGGGAAGCACATCGCACTGGTCGCACTGCTATCTTTGGGAAGACATTTAATACGAGGAAATGTCAACATCAAGGATCCGCAGAGAAGATAAGCCAACGAACAAAAGTGACATTTGAAATTAGCCTATCTCTTCAACAGCAAAACTTCAAACGTATTACACTATAAAAGGATGAGGAATTTATTGAGAAAAGGTTGCCTAAAACCACGAACAAGCAAGCATTATTCAAGCAATTAACCCGCAATATTCTCAAGTACATTCAAGCAAATCCTCAATCCCGAAACTCAAGAAAATTGTTCCAACACAAGCGGTGAAGGAAAGACAACTTGGATCTGTTGAAGAGGAAACTTTGAAGAATCAAAAGGGGTCTACTTTCCAAGGAGGATTGTAGGAAGGTTTAAGGTCGAACCAAAAGATCAAGTTTGTTGGAGGGCTTCATGATCAAATCCAAGAACTTGAGAAGTGAGTCAAGTAGCAAGACAAACCGCCTGCCGAAGAAGTTCGAGTCATAAGAGAAGCAATTTTGTATGATCAAAGGCGTGTCTCATTTGTTCATCACTTTGTAAACGATCGGCTACTTAGTGGATTCCTCTAGAGTTGGACAAGAGAGGATTAGAAGAATTACCCCATCTTCGAACCTCTATAAAAACATTTGTGTCATTTACTTTCAAAGACATTTACTTTCATGCATACTTACATTATAATCAAGTTAGAATCATATTTGCTATCTAACCGATTAATAACCAAGTGCTAAAAATCGTGTTTAAAACAATCTTAAATCAAATCAAAGGGTGTTAATTCTTCCATGATAAAACCAAACCAACCAAGTTAAGATTAGGTTAAACAACCGAGTTATTCTATCAACACTATCGAAATGTTGAGTGGCTAACTTATTTGAATAACCAACTTAGTGTCCCTCAAGGACACAACTATTTGAGTCAATTATGTTGTAACTTTAAAATGACTAAAATCGAAAATTTGGTAAGGTTTATTCAACCCCCTCTTCTAAACCTTACTTCACACCCCTTAGGACCTACAAGTGGTATCAGAGCGGTTGGTTCATTGAGCCTTCCGCACTGGTTACTAAACTAGATCTCTATGTTTTCAAAAAAGGTTTTAAACACTTGCATTTTCAAAATCTTTCATTTTAAGCAAAGTTATTATCATGGAAGCAAATCACACGCATTCCTATGTTCACTTGTTGAAGAATTTGATGATTGAAAATTCGCATGCTTGTGCTCATCTATCTCGCATTACATGATGAAATGTGGCTTGTGATAGAGGATGGGCCACTGCAAATACTTAAAGTGAGCACGACTGCAATAAGAGCAGCTGCAGCTGAAGCAGAAGAAGCTGCTGCTGAAGCAAGACCAGCCATGGTTGAAAAACCAAGGATTGAGTGGACTAATGAAGATAGGAAGAGATACAACTTGGACAATGTGGCCAAGGACATACTCTACAAGACATTGGACAAAGCCATGTTCAATAAAGTCAAATCCTACAAACCTGCAAAAGAAATCTGAAATAACTGACTTTAATTTGTGAAGGATCAGAACAAATTAAAGAAAATAAACTGTCTGTTGCTGTTCAAAAGTTTGAAAATTTCAAAATGCTTCTTGGTGTGAAACCATGGATCAGTGGATGCCAGATTCACTAAAATCACAAATGAGCTTTCAGCTCTTGGGAAGGAATACACACAAAAGGAGATGTGTATGAAGATCTTAAGGAGCCTCCCGGCTGAATGGGAAATGAAGACTATGGCCCTGAGACATTCAATGGACCTCTCAAGAACATCTAACCGTAAGGTATTCTCAGACCTCAAAGCCTACGAGTTTGAGCTGAGAAGAAAAGATCAAGAGGAGACAACTGTACCCAAGACAGCTGCATTGATGGCCAAGGACGGAAAGAGAGCTGAACCCAAGGAAGCCATAGACCAGGAGGAAATTACTCTAATCGTTAAAAGATTCAACAAGTTCTTCAATAAGAACTATAAAAGAAATAAGGGTGAAACCTCCAGGAGACATTCAACTCCTTCCAAGTCAAGGGAAGATAGACCACCCAAGAGAGCTGAGCATCAAAGAGTTGAATATCAGAGAGCTGACAATCCAAGAACAGAAAGAGCTGATCAAAGAGCAGAACGTGTTGAACCGCAGACAACCAGGACATTTTAGTTGGACTGCTCCTATCCACCACCAACAAGTATAGGAATGAGGAAGATAGAAAAGTCTTTAGAGAAAGAAGACATGAAAACAAGAAAGCCATGCTGGCTGCTGAGACTGCTGAGACAGCCAAGTCTAAAGAAGCAACAGACTCAGAGATTAGTCAAACTGACTAATCAAGTGACTCTGAGGAAGAAGCTATGATTTGCCTTATGGTTAAAGAACAAGATCAACCAGATCAAGAAGATGAGGTACACTCTAACTAATCTCATTCAGATTCAAGTGATAGACTGTGATACACATACTTCATCACCCACTGATCTTTATGATTCATTAGGCAAAATGATGAAAGATTTTGAACACATAAAATCCACACACACAATTCTAAATGAGGAAAACAACCAGCTCAAAAGTCAAAACTCACAGCTGACTAAAGAGCTGTGTACTCTTGAGTCATATAGCTGATGAGAACACTAAGCTGAAGGCTGAGAATGCAAAGATCACATCAGAGTTAGCTGCTATAGAAAAGAGGGAAAAAGACCTCAAAAATGTGATTGCCTCATTTACAAAGGCATCCAAATCATTGGATGATCTTATCATGAGTAAAGGTGTGGTTCGGGAATGAACCAAGCGGAAGCTGGTGGGCTTGTGACGCCCGGGGCCGAAGAGGGCATGGAGTGATCGCCGGTGCAAGAAGGCACGGATAAGGAGCGGCTCCTGGCAGGCTTCTAGGAGGAGGGGGACATGAATGAACTGATCCCACACCCGAAAAAGAGGAGATTCTGAGACTGTGCAGGTATGGGACTACACAGTTGATAAGAACTTAAAAGATTTGATAGGTACTACTCATACCAACAAGATGCATCTCCTTTTCTGGTGCTCATCTCATAAAAACTCCGAAGTTAAGCGTGCTTGGCCGAGAGCAATTGTGGGATGGGTGACCCCCTGGGAAGCTGCTCTCAGGGTGCGCGTGAGTGAGGGCAAAGTGCGCTGGAAAGAATCGTGTTGGTTTGTGGGGACAATCGTCGATCTTGAAAGGCGGGTCGCTACAGATTTCATAAATCCAAAACACCAAATGGTGCACCCACATTCACTCCAAAGCACAATCACAAACAAACTGGCCTTGAATACAAAGTGAAAGGAAAACATCCAGTTGAGTATGCTGAGAGGATAGCTGAGAAGAAATTCAGCCGAGTTTCTCAGCAAACTCCAAACAGAAAATACTCTGTGAAAAGCAAATAGAGCTACAGATTTCATAAATCCAAAACACCAAATGGTGCACCCACATTCACTTCAAAGCACAATCACAAACAAACTGGCCTTGGATACAAAGTGAAAGGAAAACATCCGATTGAGTATCTTTGAGAGGATAGTCGAGAAGAAATTCAGTTGAGTTTTCAAAGAAACTCCAAAAGAAAATACTCTGTGAAAAGCAAATAGAGCTACAGATTTCATAAATCCAAAACACCAAATGGTGCACCCACATTCACTCCAAAGCACAATCACAAACAAACTGGCCTTGGATACAAAGTGAAAGGAAAACATCCAGTTGAGTATGCTGAGAGGATAGCTGAGAAGAAATTCAATCGAGTTTCTCAGCAAACTCCAAACAGAAAATACTCTGTGAAAAGCAAATAGAGCTACCAAAACCCCCAGAAGTTTCATCAAAGGAACACACACGATGGGAATGGTAGAAACTATCCAAATTATGCTGATTGGAATGATATGAAACATCAGCAAAGACCTATGGAATACAAGCCCAGATGGCAAATACCTAAAACTCAGCAAAGGTCATTCCAAAAGCAAAAGAGCTATTATCAGCACACATATGCACCCAAGCACTACCCACAGAATTATCGCAACTATCCCAAGAAAGCAATTGCTAAAACACACACAGGCATACAGACAAAAGAGACAACTGTATGAACCTAAAACCCCCAAGCAATTTGCTAATGTGCACTATAATTATGGCACTGATAGATGGCAACCTCTTAGAGTCAAGTCCTCTAGCTATAGGTTGGTTGGATCATCTTATAGCACTAACCCCTCAGGACCCAGGCAAGTATGGGTACTTAAAAACTGATTTCCTTGATTGCAAGATCAAGGAACAACTAAGTGCCAAGGAAGCTGGTACATGGATAGTTGTTGTTCCAGACATATAACAGGAAACAAGAAAAACCTGTCAAGATTCAAGGAGATTAGAGGTGCAAAAGTCATATTTGGAGGAAATGAAGCTCCAGGGGAAATCAAAGGCACATGATCTATCAAGAAGAATGGGTTGGAAATCACAGATGTTGCTTATGTTGAAGGCCTCAACTTCAACTTGTTAAGCATCAGCCAACTCTGTAATAAAGGCTACAATGTTGGATTCAACATGGAAGTGTGCCAGATCAAAGATGTTGAGTCAAATGAAATTGTACTGCAAGGATCAAGACAGAAGAATATGTATGTGGTAGATTGGTCTACTGCTACTCCAAGCACTTGTCTGCTAGCAAAGAGCACAATCAATCAAGTCGGCTATGGCACAAAAACCGAGTCATCCGATTTCACAAGCTTGCAAGAAGTCATCTTGAAGAAGGATTTCAGTGCTCGGTGTACAAGAAGAGAGTGTATGTAATGCATGCCATATGGGAAAGCAAATAAAATCTTCATTCAAGGATAAGCCAAGTCCTTCTTCAACAAGGATACTACATCTGTTGCATATGGATTTATTTGGTCCAATCGAGCCAGCCATCATAAGTGGAAAAAATACACCTTGTAGTGGTAGATGACTATTCAAGATATACATGACAATCTTCATGTGTAAAAAGAAGGAAACTTTGCAGAAGTTACCTCAGCTGATGAAAAGAGTTCAAAATGAAAAGAGCCAAACCATTATAGATATAAGATCTGACAGAGGAACTGAGTTTGTCAATGTGATAATAACTCAGTATTGTATTGAGAATGGTATTGCCCATTAGTTATCTGCAGCAAGAACTCCACAGCAGAATGGAGTGGCTGAAAGAAGGAATAGAACTCTCAAGGAAGTTGCGAGGACCATGTTAGCTGAAGCTGGATTGCCTAAGAGATTTTGGGCTGAAGCCATTAACACAACATGCTATACTCAAAATAGATGCATGATCAACAAGCAAATCGTGATGTGAACCGCAACAACAATTATGCATACGACCCAACAACAATATGTTGTTAAACCAAGATCTTCACTAGTTTGGTTAATTTGGTGGAAAACTCGACCCATTGCTTAGCAAAGCAAGAACCTCGGTATGCGAAGACGCCACAAGCAATTATGGATTATTGCCTGATAAGTCGATAATTGCAACAAGAAACATAAATCTTGAAGCACTTGGAGAAACACTCAATTTAGAGAGTAAAAGATTAATTGTATTGATAACTGAATGAAAACAATAAGTGTTCACCCTTATAAAGAGTCCAAAACCTAATCTACCAAGAAAACAACTTAAAACTGAAAAGGAAACAAAAACAGCAAAATTCAAAAATCTGGCAAAAAGCACGGCCGTGCTTGAGAACACGACCAGGCCATGTTTTGCCGCCAGACGCTGCTCGATTCCCACCCCACACGTGGATCGTTTAGGAAGCACGGCCAGGCCGTGTTCGCGAGGAAATTTCCGAACACGGCCATGGACCAAAGCTTGGTCAAGCCGTGTTTTCCATGAATCCACGAGCTCATCTTCCCACACGGCCGTGCCCAGAAGCACGGCCAGGCCGTGTTCACGATGACGGGTTCGAACACGGTCGTGTAATTTAAGCACGGCCGGGCTATGCTTTCACGACTCGCCCCCTTCGACTTCTTTAGTATTTTATCCCGGCTTGTCCTAAACTCGAAATAACAACTCAAGACGCTGCCTTAAAGGTTTATTTGGTCTCCAAAACACTAACATGATTTCAAAAATAAAAACCAAACTACAACTAACTACGATAAACAAATACAACACCATCGAGCACTTGATTATAAGGTCTTCAAGAAGCTTAGTGGATTGTATTCTTGGCACTATTTGTTAAGTTGGTATTTTACCAACTTATTTGAGTATTTTAGAGTAGAATTTGGTTTTATTTTGGGTGTTTTTAGAGTCTTTAGAGTCCAATTTATTTCAAATAGTGTCGATGAAGAGTCACTACTGATTTGGTAGCCGAGAAATGAAGAAAATGATGAAAAACGCGCGAAGAAAGAAGAAATCGCGTTTGAAAAAGGAAAATCGCACTTTGACCCAGGACGGGTGAGGCGCAGTCATGGCCGTGACAGGTGTGCAAGTTTGGAGCAGCGTGTGGCGCCTTGGCCGGCGGAAGAAATTGACATTGCGGTTGGCTAGCAGCGCCAACGCGGCGAAAATTTGCTAGAAATTGTCGCGGCGCCCAAGCACCATGCACGCAGCGCCAGCCCCCGTGCAATAAACGGCACGAGATTGCTTAGCGCCCGCAAAGCCGGGGGGAAAAACCTATGCTTACCTACTCCCTTTCTTGGATTTTTGTGGCATATAAATACTAGCCTTGGGGCTTGAAATTGGGGATCTTGGGAACCCTTGGGAGGAGAATAAAAACAGCTACAAGACAAGGAAGAATGATTTGGGCATCTTGAGAAGAATTTTGAGAAGAAGATTGGAGGCTTCTATCATCTAGAAATAGAGAAGATCCCTCTACTCTTGTTCTTATTTTGTTGCTTTCTTCATATCTTGTAAGATGTATTATTGTATTTTCATGGATTCATTTTCTTTAATCATGAGTTAAACTCTATAATTCTAGAGAAATGATGTAATCTATGTTTGAACTTATGTTTTGAGATTGTGGTTTGTCAATCTAGATCTATCAATTTATTTGTACTATTTGGATCTATTGCTTCTAAATTACTTGATCAATAATTTAGATTGTTTGGTGTATTTGATTTGACACTTGAGAAAGGTAATTGAATACATGACCTTGGAATAGCATAACCTAGGATTTCATAGAATTGAGAGATTTGTGAATCCTTTGAAGTCTTTTATTAAGATTCATAGTTTTTATTGAGATTTTAATTGGTGATTTTTATAGAGATATTGATTTCCTAATTGAATCTAAAATCATTTGGCACTTGAGAGAGGGAATGATTATTGTAGAAATCTTGACGTATAAATTGGTAATTGATGATTGATAAATCATATTGACAACATAAAGGATAACTAGATTCATCATACCTCTAGAATTCATTTAATCATTTGGATAAACTCATTGATATTTTCATATTCTTGATTTATTTTTAGTAGGTTTAGTATAATCAACTCCATCATATATTGAATTTCTAAATAAAGTTAGACTACTATATTATAGTACTTAGTAATAATTCGATAATTATTCCTGTGGATTCGACAACCCTACTACTCTATATTAAAACTTGACAATCGCACAGTACACTTGCGGTTAGAAAAATTACTAACAAGTTTTTGGCGCTGTTTGCGGGAATAATTCATCTTATTTGCGCTAATATTATTACTTAGTAGTTTTACTTTAATTTAGATTGGTTTTTTTGTTACAATAAGATCATTGTCATTTTTGTGTTTTCTTGTTGATGCGAAAAAATAAATGTACTAATTTAATCTTATTTGATCCTAAATTGAAAGAACGCTTCGAAAGATTAGAGCGCACGAAGAATCGAATTCACAAAAATGGCGAGAATCGGTGATGATGAGGACCGCATACCTATTGTTGCACCAGGAAAGGGCCATTGGGACTATTTTCGACCAACCACAAATCAAAACTATTCGGGCATTGTTTGCCAACCTATCAATGCGAATAATTTTGAATTGAAACCGCCCTAATAAACATGGTGCAACAAAATCGATGGGGTAGTGCCGTGAGCGACTCGAATGCTCATTTGGCTATTTTTTCGAGATATGTGACACTATCAAAATGAATGGGGTTCCCGATGAAGCTATTCGGTTGAGGTTATTTCGTTTTCACTTCGTGATAAAGCTAGACAGTGGCTTCAAACCTTCCCACCGGAAGTATCACTAGTTGGAATGATCTTTGAAAAATTCATGGCAAAATTCTTTCCACCTAGCAAGACACTTCAACTGAAAAGTGAGATTGCTCAATTTCATCAACTCGACTTTGAGCCACTCTCTACGAAGCTTGGGAGCAATTCAAAGAATTATTGAGGAGGTGTCCACAACACGGTACGCAGATTGGCAAAAAGTTCAAGATTTCTACAATGGTATGAATGGGCATTCGAGAACTATTATAGATCTTTGCATGGAGGTACATTGATGGCTAAAACTCCAAGTGAAGCCATGCTTTTACTCAAGAAATGGCTGCCAATAGTTATCAATGGGCCTTCTCGAAAGATCTACGCCAAGAAAAGTTGCGGTGTTCTTGAACTTGATACCATGTCCGCATTGGCCTCTCAAATTTCCGCCTTGTCAAAACAAATTGCTACACTAAATTCGGGTGGAAAACAACAACCAGAGGCAGTCATGGAGATAAGTAAGGAAATTGTGAATCCCGATACGGAGCAAGCGAATTATGTCAACAATCGAGGGAATCAATTGCCGACGCATTATCATCCAGGACTTCGCAATCATGAAAATTTCTCGTATAGCAATACGAGAAATGTGTTGCAACCACCTCCGGGATATCAGAATCAAGCAAGTACGAGTACACATGTGGGAGAACAAAAGCCATCTTTGGAAGAATTACTTAGTTCATTCCTTGTAGAATCAAGAGCAAGGATGAACAAGGCCGATTCTAACATAGAAAATTTGGGTTCAAGGGTTACAACAATTGAAAGTCATCTCAAATCTTTGGGGACACATGTGGGTCAATTGGCCACGGCTATTAATTCACAACAGAAAGTTGATACGTTCCCAAGTAATACCGAGGTGAACCCACGGGAGCATTGCAAGGCCATTAAGTTGAGAAGTGGAACGAAATATGATGAACCAAAGATGCTACTCACGCCACCAATGAACGGAAGCAAGCTCGAAACACTCCACAATGAAGAGGGCATTAATAAGCAATCGAAAAGGCAAAAATTGAGGTAAAACCAATTTCCAATTCGATAATGTGTTACCAAATTCTCTTCCTTTTCCACAGAGATTTGAAGAAAAAGTTGGACGCTCAATTTTCCAAATTTTTGGAAATATTCAAGAAAATTCACATCAACATCCATTTTGCCGATGCACTTGAGCAAATGCCAAACTATGCAAAATTCATGAAGGATGTGATGTCGAAAGAAAGAAGGTTGGAGGCATACGAGATGGTCAATCTCACGTAAGAACCGTAGCGCCATTTTGCAAAGAAAGCTACCACAAAATTAATAGATCCGGGAGTTTCACTATCCCTTGCACTATTGGTGATTCTTATTTTAATAAAGCTCTTTGTGATTTAGGTGCTAGCATTAATCTTATGTCGTTATCATTTTTGAAACTTGGCCTTGGAGAAATAACGCCATCCACCATCACATTGCAATTAGCCGATAGATCACTCACCTACCCAAGAGGAGTGATTGAAGATGTGTTGATCAAAGTGGATAAATTCATATTTCCGGCGGATTTTGTGGTGTTGGATATGGAAGAAGATCATGAGATGCCATTGATTTTTGGAAGACCTTTTCTAGCAATGGGACGAGCTCTAATTGACGTGCAACGAGGAGAGTTAACATTACGGGTGAATGATCATGAGGTACTGTTTAACATTTATAAAGCAATGAAATTTCAAGAAGAACCTCACACATGTCATTTTATTGATACAATTGAACAATGTGATCAAACGGAAGTTATAAAACAAGATTTAAAAGATCCGTTAGAACATTGTTTGATTAATTCAATAATGAAATGTGATGAAGAAGATAGTGATGATATTGATTTGCTTGAGTTTATTCTTTCCCTTGAAGCTAAAGAAATTGTAAAAGAAAAACAAAAGGAAGCATTAGAAAATGCCAATATTGAAAATATTCCGAAAGATACTTTAGAACTAAAGGAACTTCCGGAACATCTTCAATATGCATTTTTTGGAAAAGATAAAACTTACCCGGTAATTGTTTCTGCTTCATTATCTTCATCCGAATTGGATAAGTTGTTGCGTGTGCTTCGTGAATATAAGTCGGCTTTGGGTTGGTATATTTCTGATTTGAAAGGTATAAGTCCTTCCATTTTAATGCACAAAATTTTAATGGAAGAATCTTATAAACCATCTATTGAGCACCAAAGACGACTTAATCCCGCAATGAAAGAAGTCGTGAGAAATGAGGTTTTAAAGTGGCTAAAGGCAGGTATTATTTATGCCATTTCTGATAGTTCATGGGTGAGTCCGGTACAGGTTGTTCCTAAAAAGGGAGGTATGACAGTTGTGAAAAATGATAACAATGAATTAATTTCTACCGAATATCACGGGATGGCGAGTATGTATTGATTATAGAAAATTGAATAAAGCTACTCATAAGGATCATTTTCCCCTCCCCTTTATTGATCAAATGTTGACAGTTGGTGTTACGAATACTATTGTTTTCTTGATGGCTATTCGTGGTACAATCAAATCACCATTGCCCCAAGATCAAGAAAAACTACTTTACATGTCCATATGGTACTTTTGCATTTCGCAGATGCCATTTGGATTATGTAATGCACCGCTACTTTTCGGAGGTGTATGATGGCGATTTTTCATGGTATGGTTGAGGAAATCATGGAGATTTTTATGGACGATTTTTGTTTTTTGGTACTTCTTTTGACCATTGTTTGCATAACTTATCTCCGGTTTTGCAACATTGTGAGGAAACTAATCTTGTACTTAATTGGGAAAAATGTCACTTTATGGTCAAAGAAGGGATTGTACTTGGGCATCGTATTTCTTGTACGGAGTTTGGAAGTTGACAGGAAAGTTGTGGCTATTGAAAAGCTACCCCCACCTTCAAATGTGAAAGGCATAAGAAGTTTTTTAGGGCATGCAGGATTTTATAGGAGATTCATAAAAGATTTTTCAAAAATTGTTAAACCACTTTGTAATCTCCTTGAAAAAGATGCCATCTTTTGCTTTGATGAGTTGTGTTTGCAGGCATTTGAACAGATAAAAAAGACACTTATTTCAGCTCCAATTAAGATAGTGCCGGATTGGACTCAACCATTTGAGCTTATGTGCGATGCAAGTGATTATGCAGTGGGTGCCGTTCTTGGTCAAAGGCGAGACATAATTTTTAAAGCTATTTATTACGCAAGTAGGACCATGGACAACGCCCAACAAAACTACACCACCACAAAAAAAGAGATGTTGGCGGTAGTTTTTGCATTTGATAAATTCTGAGCTTACTTGGTGGGTACAAAGGTGATTGTTTATACGGATCATGCGGCAATCCGATATCTTTTCTCCAAAAAGGATGCAAAACCTCGGTTAATTCGATGGATTTTGCTCTTGCAAGAATTTGATATTGAGATTCGAGATAAAAAAGGAAGCGAGAATGTGGTTGCCGATCATCTATCCCGCCTTGAGCAACCTCATGAGGTGATTGAGAGTCCAATAAAAGAATCATTTCCTGATGAACAAATTATGCGTGCCGAGACATCATTACCTTGGTACGCAGATTTTGTTAATTACCTCGCGGGAGGAGTTTTGCCACCGGACTTGACTTCACACCAAAAGAAAAATTTCCTACATGATGTTAAGTCTTATTTGTGGGATGATCCATTACTGTTCAAGAGATGCGTGGATTCTATCATTCGCCGTTGTGTTCCTAAGGAAGAAATTGGAGAGATTCTTCAACATTGTCATTCCTCATCTTATGGGGACATTTGGGCCAACCCGAACATCTGCAAAGGTACTACAATCTGGTTTTTATTGGCCAACATTATTCAAGGATTGTTATGCTTTTGTGAAGACTTGTGATCGATGCCAAAGGGTTGGTAATATTTCACGGCGTCATGAGCTTCCCTTGACAAATATAATGGAGGTGGAGTTGTTTGATGTATGGGGTATTGACTTTATGGGGCCATTTCCGCGTCCTATGGAAATTTGTACATTTTGCTTGCGGTTGATTACGTCTCCAAGTGGGTTGAGGCGATTGCTACACCAACGATTGATGCTAAGGGTAGTACTCAAATTCTTCCACAAGCATATTTTCACTCGGTTCGGTACACACCTCGAGCTATTGTAAGTGATGAAGGCACGCATTTTTGTAATAAATTATTTAATAACCTTCTTTACTAAATTTGGTGTGCGTCATAAGATTGCGCTTGGTTACCATCCTCAATCTAATGGTCAAGCCGAAATTTCCAATCGTGAAGTGAAACAAATTCTTGAAAAACGGTGAGTTTTAATCGAAAGGATTGGGCACAAAAAGCTTGATGATGCTTTGTGGGCTTATCGCACGGCTTATAAAACACCCATTGGTATGTCACCATATCGATTGGTGTTTGGTAAAGCGTGCCATTTACAGTTGAACTTGAGCATCGAGCTTATTGGGCAATTAAGAAATTGAATTTTAACTTGAAAGAGGGCGGTGAAAACCGACATTTTCAATTAAACGAAATGTAAGAATTTCGTCAAGAATCATATGAAAATGCCAAAATGTATAAAGAAAAACGAAAAAATGGCATGATCAAATGATTTCGACGTGAATTCTTACCCGGACAACAGGTTTTATTGTTCAATTCTCGATTGAAACTCTTTCCGTAAACTCAAGTCGCGATGGTCGGACCATTTGTGGTTGAACGTGTGTTTCGTTATGGTGCCGTCGAGTTGAGAGGAAACGATGGGAATTCGTTCCAAGTAAATGGACAACGATTGAAACATTATTTCGGGAACGAAGCAAGGAAGGTTTTAAATCTTCCACTTGGTGATGAAAATTCTTGAGCCCGAGTAGTTGAGTCCGGCTAACGACTATAAATTTAGCGCTTCTTGGGAGGCAACCCAAGTGTTCTTCGTGTGATCGAATTTTTTGTGTGATTTTATTTTTTTAGATTGGTGTGTATTTATTTGAATTTTGGGGTGAATTTTTTTTGTGTGAATTAATTTGTGTGTGATTTTAAATTTTTAGTGAATTGAGATTTTACATTATATATAAAAAAAAATTGGAAAATACGGACGGGCGCGCTACTGCTTCCGGCCTGGAAATAAAATACGTGATGATGTCAAAAAAAAAACAAGGGCCGGTCCCTAAGTCCCTAACGAACCCCGACGTGGTCTGGGCAAATTAAAAGGCTGATTCATCCTTATTTGTTTTTACAAACAAAACACACACACCTCACGCCTCTTCTTGATCTCTTCTACAAAAATCCCACCTTACTTTAACTTATACACCATTCAAGTGGGCATTTGAGCAACTTAATCATCATCTTCATCTTCTTCATCAATTGGGTAAGTGAGCTTCAATTGTACATCAATTTTTTCAAATTTCCAAGCTTAGGTTGAAATGTGGGAATTTTCAATATCATCATAATTTTGAAATTCTTGATAAATTCTTTATAAATTGTGATGATATATGACTATATTGTGCTTGAATTGATTGGTGTTGGAAAATGGGCATGAATTGAATTTAAAATTTGGTGTTCATCTCTTCTTTGCATATATGCCTACAAGGTGTTTGTTAAAATGTCCGAATGAAAAATATTACACCTAGGCATTTGATTCTTGTCATCATTGTGTACTAAAAGGTTATTTGATCATGAATTGATGACGAGGATGCATAATTCTTGAGTTATTGCAAAATTCCTAACCCCTAACTCGTACAGTCGTTCTATGTGTTATGTTGCTTGTGTCATTTTCCAGGTGATTTTCAAATCAATTACAATGCCAAGAACAAAGAATGCAAGCAAGGGAAAAGCGTGGCAAGTACTTCCGAGGAAAATGTTGAAGACCGTTTTCTTAACTTGGAAGACAACTGTGATTGTATTATGACACATTATGCTCAAGAGCATAACGGCGAACGGGGATACAATCTGGGGTCGAATGATGGTGAACTTGCACAAATGATACATCGAAGCAATGGAAAAAACTTTGTGCACAACTTAGACCATTCGCACCGAATATTGTCCGAGAATTTTATGCGAATGCGAAGACCAAAACTGCTATTACTCGGATGTTTTCACACGTGGAGTAAACAAGGTATACACTCATACAAGAGCGATAAGAGAATATTATGGACTCCTGAGGTGGATCACGCACCGTATGTCGAATTTATCTCGCAACCACCGAGTATGGAGGAGATTTGTAATACCTTATGTCGGCGAATCGTGGTACATCATATAAAGGTTGTGGGAGGTGCATTGCTTTTCCGCACACGAGTCTTAGTTTCGGTATGGTCGAGCTTGGTACCACTTCATATGCAACAATTTGATACCAACCAAGCATGTCAAATGATGTAACTAATGAACGAGCCCATCTTCTATATGCTTTAGTTATTCTTGACATACAATTTCACCAGTGTAATTATTGCAACATTCCTTCATAACAAAATGCTACACCCCAAAACAAAGGGGACTAATCTTACCGAGTTTAATTTGTGGGTTATGTAAAAAGGAGGGTGTTAAATGTGATAGCTCCGAGCCATTAAAAATCCTAAGGGACCTATAGATTCGCTACTATTGCTTCCTATGACGAATGGGCAGGTGGTGTGCCTAATCCGGCGGTGCGGGATATATCCTTGATCCGAATTTGCCCTACCAGCTATTGAGCTCGATCTTTATACGCAACCCACGAATATCGACACTCTTGGGATTCAAATGGCGGCAAGGCATTATCATTCTAGACGCTCACATAATGCCCTTCAGACGCACTAGTTCGCGAAGTACGAGAATTGAGAAGGGCCTTTGTAGCTGAGCAACGCCGCGAGCGACCACGAGAAGAATATGAAAATGAGCACAACCGAGTACTTGCCCAGATATATAGCTAGACACACCCGCAATTTCAGCTCCCAATCCCACCACCACCGGGTCCTATTGCTCATTTTTCACCACACGACTCCGATGAGGAGTCCTAGATGCTTCGGCTACCAGGAAAGTTATCTCACTCTCCATTGAGGACAATGTTCAATTTAAGTTTGGGGGAGTGTAATCTGTATTTGTGTCTTATTTGTGTCTTTTGAGTCGTGTTAGAGTCGTGTGAGTTGTTGTGTCTTATTTGTGTATTTTGAGTCGTGGTGTCGAGTCGTGCAGTCGTGTTAAAAAAATAAAAAAAAATCGAGTTGAGTCGAGTCGGGTAGTTTGTTGAACTATAGAACTACATGACTAAGTAGATTTGTTGATCACGAGTTGAACTGTCACGAAATCATGTTTTTAAGTGGTGATCTATATTTTGCTTCATTGATTTCATATTCATGCATAATTTTGTTAACGTATTTGAAAATGATTAATGAAGTCGAGTGTTGCTTGTATGATCCCACCGGATTCTAGAACTTGTTTGATCACTAATTGAGGCGAAATCTTAGGTGAAATAACATAAGGAAATGATTTAGGCCATCTTTGAATAAGCTATAGCCAAAATGACTACCTTTGTACGATATAATTTCACTAGTGTCCCCTTTTGAGCCTATTAAACCTGTTCTTTGGCAACCAATTTTTTTACCTTGAGCTTACATGTGAAAATCCTAATTACCCATCACTCATACACACAAAATGATTGAAGGTTGAGGAGGATGTGATAAGTAAGGTAGATGTTCACTCGCATGAAGTTGCCGAGAAAAAGAAATAATGAAACCCCATGTGTTAAAATATGCAAAAGATCAAGTTTGGGGGTCTCGAAAAAAAAATATATAAAAAAATGTTGAAAGTAGAGGCTCGTAAAGGGAGAATAATTAAAAATTCAACAAAAGTGAAGGTAGCCATTTTGTTTGGCAATTGGTGATTTGAAGAGGTAATTGTGTGTTTGGGTGAGTTGAGCCACTTAATGCTAAATTTTCCTACCCGACCCTAAGCCACATTACAAGCTTTGGAAGTCCTATTGATCCATGTGTTATATTAGCCTACATTAGTGGAGATTAGTGTGAATAACAAGCCTATGAAATCCGGTAGTCATTATCTTTTGATACTTTGAAGTGGATCATCTTGATAACGTTTGATTGCGTAAATCAATTTGAATAATGTAAAAGGAATTTTCATGAATATTCAACACTTTTGATCACAATGATAAAATGCATGCTTGATTGATAGTGAAATGAGTTTTTAAACAAATTTTATTGGTTTATGGAGTTTTGTAGTTGCTTGCGTTGTTGTATTGTTGGTCTTTCATTTTGGAGTTATAATTGTTTGAGGACAAACAATAGCTTAAGTTTGGGGGTATTTGTTAAGTTGGTATTTTACCAACTTATTTGAGTATTTTAGAGTAGAATTTGGTTTTATTTTGGGTGTTTTTTAGAGTCTTTAGAGTCCAATTTATTTCAAATAGTGTCGATGAAGAGTCACTATAGATTTGGTAGCCGATAAATGAAGAAAATGATGAAAAAGCGCCAAGAAAAGAAGAAATTGCGTTTGAAAAAGGAAAAATCGCACTTTGACCCAGGACGGCAGCGAGCTGCCGCAAGCCCTGGCCCGGGCGCCACTGATGCCGTGAGGTGTGCAAGTTTGGAGCAGCATGGGTGCGCGCGCCAACGCCCGGCGGAAGAAATTGACATTGCGGTCAAGGCTGCGCCTAACGCCTTCTGCAGCGCTCGGGCGGAAAATTTGCTAGAAATTCCGGGCGCCGCAGCTCCCATCTTGCGCTGAGCGCCCGTGCGATTAACTGGCACGAGATTGCTGGGCGCCGTAGCGCCCGGGGGCGGAAAAACCTATGCTTACCTACTCCCTTTCTTAGATTTTTGTGGCATATAAATACTAGCCTTGGGGCTTGAAATTGGGGATCTTGGGAACCCTTGGGAGGAGAATAAAAACAGCTACAAGACAAGGAAGAAGGATTTGGGCATCTTGAGAAGATTTTGGAGAAGAAGATTGGAGGCTTCTATCATCTAGAAATAGAGAAGATCCCTCTACTCTTGTTCTTATTTTGTTGCTTTCTTCATATCTTGTAAGATGTATTATTGTATTTTCATGGATTCATTTTCTTTAATCATGAGCTAAACTCTATAATTCTAGAGGAATGATGTAATCTATGTTTGAACTTGTGTTTTGAGATTGTGGTTTGTCAATCTAGATCTATCAATTTATTTGTGCTATTTGGACCTATTGCTTCTAAATTACTTGATCAATAATTTAGATTGTTTGGTGTATTTGATTTGACACTTGAGAAAGGTAATTGAATACATGACCTTGGAATAGCATAACCTAGGATTTCATAGAATTGAGAGATTTATGAATCCTTTGAAGTCTTTTATTAAGATTCATTGTTTTTATTGAGATTTTAATTGGTGATTTTTATAGAGATATTGATTTGCCAATTGAATCTAAAATCATTTGGCACTTGAGAGAGGGAATGATTATTGTAGAAATCTTGACTTATAAATTGGTAATTGATGATTGATAAATCATATTGACAACATAAGGGATAACTAGATTCATCATACCTCTAGAATTAATTTAATCATTTGGATAAACTCATTGATATTTTCATATTCTTGATTTATTTTTAGTAGTTTTAGTATAATCAACTCCATCATATATTGAATTTCTAAATAAAGTTAGACTACTATATTATAGTACTTAGTAATAATTCGATAATTATTCCCTGTGGATTCGACAACACTACTACTCTATATTAAAACTTGACACCGTACACTTGCGGTTAGAAAAATTACTAACACCTTTACTTGCTCAGTCTGAGGTGGACTCTGGACCGTTGACGACGCTAATCAACTAGACCACCCGATCATCTTCCTCCTTCGGCAATGCACTCTCGGCCTCATTCTGAATGACTTGAATCAACCTATTTAGTGCATCCTTGAACTTTCTTGCCCGCGTCCTCGTCACTGGACCAATTGGCATCAATTATTCACGGGTCTTTCGTGCATGGATTCTCATCATTCCCCTCCTCTTGAGAAGGATTTGTCCTCAAATCCGAATTGACATCAAATGGACTAAGATCCGCAACATTGAAAGAAGCACTGACCCCATAGTCGCCCGATAAATCAATTTTGTAGGCATTGTCATTGATCCACTCGAGCACTTGGAACGGACCATCACCCTGCGGCTGCAGCTTGGACTTTTGATGTGCCGGGAATCGTTCGGGCCGCATGTGTACCCAAACCCAGTCACCCGGTTCGAACACCATCTTCTCGCGATGATTGTTAGCTTGTGCCGTGTATTGTTCTATTCACCGTTCGATGTTGATTCTCGCTTTCTCATGTAACTGTTTCACAAAATCGGCTTTCTTCGCCCATCTAAGTTAACATGCTCGAAAGCAGTAAAGGTGATAAATCAATGGGGTTAGTGGATTAAAACCATAAACAAGTTCGAATGGTGAAAACTTTGATTCAGAATGCACAACATGATTATAAGCAAATTCAACATGTGGTAACAATCTTCCCAAGTTTTAATATTCTTTTTAATGATAGCCCTTAACAACATAGACAACATTTTATTCACTACTTCAGTTTGACCGTCTGTTTGGGGATGCCATGTAGTAGAAAATAACAACTTAGTTCCCAACTTCCCCCACAAGGTCTTCCAAAAGTAAATTAAGAACTTAGAATCTCTATCTGACACAATGGTTATAGGCATACCATGCAACTTGACAATCTCTCTAAAGAATAAATCGGCAGTCAAAGACGCATTATTAGTTTTATGACATGGAATGAAATGTGCCATCTTTGAAATATGATTTACGACAACAAATATAGAATCGGACCCATGTTTAGTTCTTGGAAGTCCTAACACAAAGTCCATAGAAATATCAACCCACGGGGTCGTCAGAATGGGTAGAGGCGTGTAAAGTCCCTGGTTTTGAACCCGCGATTTAGCTTGCCTACAAGTAACACATCTACTACAAATGTTCTCAACATCTCGCTTCATACATGGCCAATAGAAATGCTCTTACAAGATGGCTAAAGTTTTGGCTACCCCAAAATGTCCCATAAGACCCCCACCATGCGATTCTCTCACTAGTAAGTCTCTCAAAGAACATTCAGGAATGCACAATTTATCCTCCCGAAATAGAAACCTATCATGCCTATAAAACTTACTATCGGCCCCTTTTTCGCATGCACCAAATGACTCAGAAAAATCAAGATCATGCAAGTATAACTCTTTAATATGTTCAAACCAAGGATTTTAGCATCTAAAGTAGAGATAAGAGTGTACCTCCGGGATAGTGCGTCGCTACATAATATTAGTTTACCTTTCTACAATATTAGTTTTACCTTGATTGTACGGATGATGTAGGGAAATGTCTCTATGAATTCGTGCGAACGTGCATGGCGCTTATTCATCTTTGGCTGCCCCTTGAGGTAATTTAGGGACTCATGATCAGTGTAGATTATGAACTCTTTTGGCCACAAATAGTGCTGCCACGTTTTCAAGGCCTGGACCAAAGCATACAACTCCTTCTCGTATGTCAGATAGTTCAAGGCTGCTCCACTCAGTTTTTCGCTGAAGAACATGATCGGCTGCCCCTCTTGCATTAGTACGGCGCCGATCCCAACCCCTGATGCGTCACACTCGATCTCAAAGACCTTGGTAAATTCCGGCAATGCTAGCAAAGGCGCATGTGTTAGCCTTTCCTTCAACAACTCAAATGCCTTGTCTTGGGTCTCGCCCCACTGAAACGCAACACTCTTTTTAATAGTTTCCGTCAATGGTGCTGCGATAGTACTGAAACCCACACAAACCTCCGATAAAAGTTCGCAAGGCCATGAAAGCTATGTACTTGACTGGCCGATGTGGGTTTAGACCAGTCTTGGATAGCCTTAATCTTTTCCTCATCCACGGTAATTCCCTTCGAGCTCACTACAAGCCCCAAGAATATCATCTGTTCCGAACAAAATGTGCACTTCTTGACGTTTGCATACAACTTTTCCTTCCTCAACACCTCCAAGATGGCCCTCAAGTGATCCAATTGTTTGTACAATGATTTACTATAAATGAGAATATCATCAAAGTAAACCACGACGAACTTACCAATGAAAGCTCTCAAAACATGGTCCATCAGTCTCATGAACATGCTAGGTGTGTTGGTTAGCCCAAATGGCATGACTAATCACTTATACAAACCATGACATCTTAAAAGCCGCTTTCCACTCATCCCCTTCTCGCATCCGAATCTGGTGATACCCACTCCTCAATTCTATCTTGGAGAAAATGCTAGATCCATGAACCTCGTCTAACATATCATCCAAGCGAGGTATGGGGTGTCGGTATGTAATGGTGATGTTGTTAATAGCCTGACAATCCTCACACATCCTCCAAGACCCATCTTTCTTCGGAACAAGTAGCACCGGAACCGCACACGGACTCATGCTTTCCTGGATGAGTTTCTTGCTTAGCAACTCATCAACCAGCTGCTGCAACTCTTTAGTCTCCTCCAGATTGGTCCTGTATGCCGGCCGGTTAGGCAGTGATGCACCCAGAATGAAATCAATCTGATGCTCAATTCCCTGAATAGGTTTTAATCCATCCGACATCTCGTCTGGAAACACATCCTCGAATTCCTGACAAGACAGAACTAGGCAAATCAGGGTTAATACTGTCAGTAGATAAATAAGTGCTCTTGTAAACCAAGAGTATCATCGAACAACCACTCGTGGTGGCTTTCCTAAGATCACTCATTTTTGCCATCAAATTTATTTTTCCTCACTTCTTACCTCATGGCCATTTTTCCCTCCTTTTTGTTTTTCGGCCCTCTCAAAATTAATGCTCTCCTTTTTCCCGGCTATCTCTCGAACCCCACTTCTAACCTTAGCCGAACCCTCACTCTTGTTTTCTCTCAAGCTCTCCTTTTTCTCGGCTTTATTTTGATTTTTATGCTCACTAGCCGAACTCTCTTTTTCTTTTACCTCCCCAACTATCGATTTCACTTGATCCACATAGATTTCTTTTGGAGTTAAAGAAAGAAGTACAAAATGCTTTAGATTATGAACAAGAGTATACTGGTTGGTGTAGCCGTCATGTTGAACCCTCCTATCAAACTGCCACGGCCTACCCAACAGGATGTACCCCGCCTGCATCAACACCACATCGCACAACACCTCATCCTTATATCCCCCTATTTGAAATGTTACCTTCGCCTGCCTACTTATCCGCATCTCCCCACAGTCGCTCAACCACTGCAACTTATAAGGTTGTGGGTGTTTTACCGTCGGAATTCCTAACCTATCCACCATCTTTGCACTTGCTACATTAGTGCACCTCCCACCATCTATGATGACACTACACACCTTTCCATTGACAAAACACCTTGTATGAAAGATGTTTTCTCGCTGGACTCCCTCATCTGACTTAGGCTAAATACTCAACGCCCTCCGAGATACCAAGGATAACGCCTCCCCTTTCGTCGCCTCTAACACCTCCGGAATATCCTCCAACTTTGGCATATCACTATAATCTTGCTCCCCCTCACTCTCCGACTCCATTTCCCCATTCTCACGCAACACCAACACCCTCTTATTTGGACATTTACTAGATATATGTCCAAGCCATGACATTTAAAACATTTAATATCCCTTGTTCGAGCAGTAGAGGGTTCAATTTTACCTGCAGGTTTAGGCTCGGTCGCCCTCCCCCTCAGGTCCGCTGCCTTTGAACTCTGCCCCTCTTTTTTGTTGGTGTTTGACTTCCATGCATTAGAGTTAGAGCTCGGTGCTTGCCGGTTGAAACCCCTCCTCTTGAGCTGCTGCTCAACTTTCACCGCCATGTGCACCATCTCCTCGAGATCGACACAGTGATGTAAGTCGACGGCATCCGCAATGGGAGTATTCAAACCCGCGATGAACCAGGCCATAGTCACCTCCGGGTCCTCATCGATATTTGCCCTTGCCATAAGCATCTCCATCTCCTTGTGGTAATCCTCCACACTCTTCGACCCATGAGTCAACCTTTGCAACCTCAGATAGACGCCCCTATAGTAGTGGTTTGGTACGAAACAACGTCGCATCAGACTCCTCATCTCCTCCCATGTGGAAACGGGCCGCTCGCCGCTTCTCCTCCTTGAGACCATTAATTGATCCCATCACACACTTGCATAATCCGAGAATTCAGTTGATGCCAACTTCATCTTTTTCAGCTCAGAATAGTTTTGGCAATCGAACATATTCTCGATTTTCCTCTCCCAATGCAAATAGGCGTCGGAATCACTTTTTCCCTGGAACGAGGGGATTTGCATACGATGTTACTCAAATTGCTATCCTAACGTCCCCGATCATCCCTATTTCCGCGCCGACCTCTACACGAATTGTAATTTTGCTCCCTGTCGAAATCAAAATCATCAATCTCATCTGCCCACTCCTCTAACTCGAACCTCCTCGGCCTTCCGCGCCCTAGTAGGAGGCTCCTCGATTCTCGGCGCCTCTCTAGGATCCCCGTATGTCTCAAACATTATTTTCTTAACCATGTTTGCTATCGCTTCCATATCCAGCTTGTTACCCAAATCTGCTGTTTGTCGATTTTCATCGGTCATGTTTAAATCACTCCCTCACGTGTATACACTCGTGTATCACTCAACTCACAACCCCCAAGCACCCGCACTTGTCACGATTATAAACCTATCAGACAGTCGCAAGTACGCTTCAACACACCAAGAAAATTACCAAGCCAATCAACAGATCGTAATATGATGAAATTGAAGACTAGGGTTTAAATTTTCGATTTTTCCGGAATTTTTGTTTTTTTTGCACACATTTTACGATTCTGTACCCGCTGATTTTTTGTGTAATTCGATATTTTTTTGTGTACCCTTCAAGAACTAGGTTTAATGAGAAATTCTGGAAAATAGCAAAAATTAAAAAACAAGGATAAACTTAACCTTGCTAGATGGCTCTGATACCAACTGATGTGAACCGCAGCAACAATTGTGCATACGACCCAACAACAATATGTTGTTAACCCAAGATCTTCCATAGTTTGGTAAATGTGGTGGAAACCTCGACCCGTTGCTTAGCAAAGCAAGAACCTCGGTATGCAAAGACGCCACAAGCAATTATGGATTATTACCTGATAAGTCGATAATTGTAACAAGAAACGTAAATCTTGAAGCACTTGGAGAAACAGTCAATTTAGAGAGCAAAAGATTAATTGTATTGATAACTCAATGAAAAAAATAAGTGTTCACCCTTATAAAGGGCCCAAACCCTAACCTACCAAGAAAACAACTTAAAACTGAAAAGGAAACAAAAATAGCAAAATTCGAAAATTCGGCAAAAAGCACGGCCATGCTTGAGAACACGGCCAGGCCGTGTTTCGCACGTCGTTCTGGATTCCCACCCCACATGGCCGTGCTAGGAAGCACGGCCAGACCGTGTTCGCGAGGAAATTTCCGAACACGGCCGTGGACCAAAGCACAGCCAAGCCATGTTTTCCACGAATCCACGAGCTCATCTTCCCACACGGCCGTGCCCAGAAGCACGACCAGGCTGTGTTCGTGACGACTGGTCTAAACACGGCCGTGTAATTTAAGCATGGCCAGGCCGTTCTTTCCACTACTTCTGCCCCCTTCGACTTCTTTAGTATTTTATCCCCGACTTGTCCTAAACTCGAAATAACAACTCAAGACGCGGCCTTAAAAGTTTATTTGGCCGCCAAAACACTAACATGACTCAAAATAAAAACCAAACTACAACTAACTACGATAAACGAATACAACACCATCGAGCACTTGATTATAAGGTCTTCAAGAAGCTAAGTGGCTTTTATTCTTGGCAACCTTTACTTGCTCAGCCTAAGGTGGACTCTGGACCGTTGACGACGCTAATCAACTGGACCACTCGATCATCTTCCTCCTTCGGTAATGCACTCTCGGCCACGTTCTGAAAGACTTGAATCAGCCCATTTAGTGCATCCTTGAACTTCCTTGCCCGCGCCCTCGTCACTGGACCAATTGGTATTGTTACCGGGTCTTTCGTCCATGGATTCTCATCAAACTGCCAATACTCCCAATGAAATTTGGACAGGGAGAAAGCCAAATGTTGGATATTTCAGAATATTTGGATGTAAATGTTTCATCCATAACAAAGGCAAAGATAATTTGAAGGCTTTTGATGCTAAAGCTGATGAATGTATCTTTTTAGGATACTCAGCTGAGAGCAAAGCCTATAGAGTGCTGAACAAGAGGATTATGGTTACAGAAGAGTCTATCCATGTGGTTTTTGATGAACCTAATGTAAATGGAGAAGACATTGAAGAGTTAGCTGATAAGCTGAATCAACCAACTATACAGAAGAGTACTTATGTTGAAGCTGAAGTAAGAGAAAGCAACCTAGATGAAGATGATATAGCCGAATCTCAAAGACAGCTGGAAAGTCTGCAGCTGAATGAAGATGAAAGAGTTGTTCAAGACAACTTAGCTGCGAGATAGCTAAATCCAGCAGACTTACTCCAACCTGATGTGAGATGTTAGAGATGGCATAAGAACCAGATCCAGAGCACAACATGAAGCTATGTTCACTTGTTTTATTTCCCAAATAGAGCCTAAAGATGTGTCTCAAGCATTGGATGACACACATTGGATTCAAGCCATGCAAGAAGAGCTGAATCAGTTTGAAAGAAACAAAGTATGGGAATTGGTGCAGAGGCCAACCCATCAGAATGTAATTGGCACAAAATGGGTTTTCAGAAACAAGATGAATGAGGAAGGATCTGTTGTAAGAAACAAAGCAAGACTGGAAGTTGTTCGCCTTATTTTTTAGCTTCACCGCAAGTGTATGGTGTAGTTTATAGAATAGGGTAAGCAAGGTCGTATCCACGGAGACTAATAAATTAGTGCACTAAGTATTGAACCAAAATAGTTTTATTTTTATTTTGACGATCTTAATTTGATGATTGTTGTGGAGGTAAAGACAAGAATAACCACAAGAATACAAGATACTAAGAATAATGGAATTATCAAGAGAATGAAATGGATTCCCGGATTATGGTTTCAATTAATATTCCTCTTGTTGTCCGATTTAATCAAAGCCAAAGTTATTATCAATACGCCTATAAGACGATCACAACGGTATATTATCCCCCCTCTCGAGATGTACATAAAGTGTAGATTGAAATATCTATACTAGCATCTGTACTCAACATAAGATACACAACTCCCAAATGCACAAAAGATCAAATATCCTCACAAATATTCACAAACCTCTCGATTATGCAAATATTCATGTCAAGTACTCAAGATCTAATATTGAAGCTCATCTCTCGAATTATGAATCAATATATCAAACAAGTTAAATCATTGGCCAAGTGATAAAACAAGAATAAGAACAAAGTACTCAAATAGGCCTCAAGATAATAACTTCAACCAAGATTAAAACATTCAACAAGAGTTCAATTAATCTACTACCAAAACTCGGAAATCACAAGATGTTTAGCTACTCATTGCAAATAAACAACTCATAGACAAATTGTTCATATTCATGACAAGCTAAAATGAAAGATTAAAGCACAAAGAATGAGAAAACTTAGGGAAATGGATAATCTCTCGATTTATCTTCAATCCTCAAGCTCCGATTCGACCCGATTCTTCTCTTGATTCTTCCTTGATGAAGTTGAGCTATTTCTTGTGTTCTTGGGTCTTTTCCGCACCTTTCTCTCCTTGGTGTGCGCCCAAAAAGTGGTATTTATACCCTTTTAGAAGCCTAGGTCAATTTGCTGTCATTTGTGGAGTTTTCTGCAATAACACACGGGTCGTGCGTTGGCGCACGGGCTACCCGTGCGCCTCCCGTAGAAAACATCCAGTCTCTGTAGGGCGCACGGGTCGGGCGTCCACGCACGTGTTACCCGTGCGCCACCCAAACGTCCAAATTTGTTTGCGGGGTCTTCATAAGAGTTGTAGCCCTCTCTTTTAGCTTTCCATAGCCACTTGAATCAGCTCAATATCAATTTTGTAGAGAGAATTATGACCAAAATACTAAACCCTGCCAGTGCTGGAAATTCCATACGCGTTTGGATGTTCCTTGAGATAAATCTCCTTGTTGTTTGATAATCCATGCTTCTTTGCCACACGACTCATCACTATGACTCTAGACTCCATATAGTTGGCTTCCAATTTGGTGTAATCGCTCGATTCTTGATGATTCTAGGTAGCAATGCTCGTATTTGTCACAAAATCACTCCAAATATCGTTAAATTCCTACAAAACAAGCAAGTGTAATATCTTTTCCACAAAGAGCGAATATATACCATTTCATACACGTTATTGCATGTTTATAAACAATTATAGCCATAAATATGCCCTAAAATACATGCAAAACTCACACTCAACAAAACCCCCAAACTTAAGGTTGGCCGTCCGGTGGCCAACGCTTTTAAAAACTAGAGAAAACATGATTGGGAGTAATGAAAAGTAGAACGCACAATAACTCCATAAAATTCGCATTGTTTATCATAGGTGTCAAGCAATGAATCAACCAAGCCTCAAACATCTAACATAGAGCACATATCAAAGAAACCATGGTAAATGTTAAGAATTACGCCTCACAAAGATCAAGTGTATACTCTCATCTCAAATGAATATAGGATGTGTTTACGCTCAATTCAATTCAATGTTGAAGAATTACCATAGGCTTGCAAATCGTCTCATATCTCTGCCACTAGAATGTATGCAATTTGTGAATCAAAAAGGACTTCTCTCTTTGGTTGTAATGAAGGCTCTTTGGTTAGGGTAGGAAAATATAGATAGAGTGACTCAAAATCGAGCGTATAGACCCGTGAGCATATAAATCATCTACATTAAAGCTTAATATGCTACCCAAATCATCTCTCATTTTCATCAACTCTTTTTATCTCCATCCCCTTTCTTTTGTAAACATTATCACCTCACATACAATTCTTTGCCTCCAAGTTCATTCAATGAAAACTCACATCATAAAGTCAATTTTTTTTTCTGACTCTTTTATGAATTTTCAACCTTTCTTTTCTCCTCCTTTTCTTCTTCTTTTTTTTTTGTTCCCATCAACTAATTTTGCACAATTATCCAACTTTTCAATTCCAACCCATTCAACCTCATTCACTCCCTCTACTCAATGTTATACGCTCAAGTGTAGGGTAACAAATATATCAAGTTAAGGCTTGAATTGTTGCTATCAAGAAATTAGACAATAGGCTCAAGTTGGCTAACTAGGGATTTCAATATCATCTTAGGTAAGCAAAAGGCTTGAAGGGCTAACAAAAATGGCCTTTGATCATTTTCACAATTCGCATACAACATGTGACCTTGACAGAGATACCAGAGCAAGTTCTAGAATTCTAACAACATTAATGATACACTCAAATCAATCAACAAGACTGCATATGATGAAAGCAGTAAAGGCTCAAAAGTCGAGGCTTGCAAATACGTAATTCAAAGCATCAAACCATGTTCTCAATATCCACATGCTCAATATCATCTATTCATGGTTCAACCAACTCATGCTCAACACCCAATCCAAACAATACAAAATTTTCAAAATCAAGCACAAGTTACAATCAAGAGATCAACTCACTCCCTACAATCTATGAAAGCAATAAACGTGCTAAACCAATAAACGTGTTTATAATGCAAATGCAACAAAAAATGTTCTACGTGCAACTATATGAAAACACACAAAAATACATTTTTTTTATCCACACATCTCATATCAAAATAGCTATCTCTCCCCCAAATTTAAATGAAATTATATCGCACGTAAGAGAAGATAGAATTTCAATAAAAACATTGTGGATTGGACCTGATTTATTATGGAGGTGGCGGCTATTCTTGGCCCTCCTTGGGCGTCTCCTCAGCACGGGCTGCCCGTGTGTGGGGCCGTAGCAACATCTCCAATTCCTCAATCACGCACGGGCCGTGCATTCACGCACGCCCTGCCCGTGTGTGGCTGTGAAGTAAAATCAGGTAATTTTCTCTCTTTTTTTTAGAAGAAAACAAACGAACAAAAATAAAATAAAATAAAATAAAAATCACACCACAAACCGTTGGGTTGCCTCCCAACAAGCGCTATATTTAACGTCTTTAGCTCGGCCTTTGTTAATTTTGATTTGTACCACCTTTGAATGCATATATTAGCTGTTTTGGATCGTGGTCAAGAACCGCGTTTTGCTTTCTGTTTGCATCTAGTAATACATACTTGGGATTTCCAAGCAAGTACAGGGAGTCCTGGTGTTGGAACATTTTGATCTGGGTTATGCTCATGTTGTCCGTGCGTGTACGCATATTCCGTGCTTGTCTCATTCTAGAATAGTTTTCTTATATCTTGCACGCAATGCACGGGCGTAAACACATGGTTCGTGTGTTCCTTGTCATGTTTTTGCTCCTTTTTGGTACCACACACGGGCTGAAAGTGCATAAACACACAATCCGTGTTTGGTTTCGAACTTTCTTGCTTTTCCAGGATCTTCAGCTTCTCGTATTTGGTACCACTCCTTTGATGAATGGCACTAGATTGTTCCTTCGAGTTGGCTTCGGTGGTGCTCAAAAACTGGCTCTTTTGTTGTTACCCACCAACAATTGTAACTAATTGGCCCATTTGAGTCTCGAGATTTTTCAATTGTGAATCCATAGTATTGGCCAATTGTGTCAATTGCAACTTCATCTTGTCCATCTTTGCTTCGTTCTTGGTAAAGCTATTTCTCATTTCCCTCATGAATAAATTTATTTGACTCATGAATGAAGTCGTTGATTCATGAATGAAATGAGGGGCGTCTTCCAAAGATGGTTTTGCCCTGATCGGTAAACCCATTTATTACATTGAATCTTGATGGTGGTGGAATCACATTCTCCGTATTAGCATATGAAAAATCTTCGTAATTCCTCCAATCGAACAATAGTGTGTAGGAGTAGGATTATTCCAATAATTGTAGAAATTCCAGTTATTGAAATAATTGACTTCTTCCATCCGACGGGTGCACCTATACCAATTCAAAGAAACAAATCAAGCATTGTAGAAGTAGAATTTACAAAAGAAAAATGAAATAAAAATAAAAAAATGTCTAAATTAAGAATAATTCTATCTATCGCAATATTAGCACCAAAAATTATATTAGTCCAACAACGGCGCAAAAAAACTTGTTCGCCTTTTATTTTTAGCTTCACCGAAAGTGTACGGTGTAGTTTATAGAATAGGGTAAGCAAGGTCGTATCCACGGAAACTAATAAATTAGTGCGCTAAGTATTGAACCAAAATAGTTTTATTTTTATTTAGACGATCTTAATTTGATGATTGTTGTGGAGGTAAAGACAAGAATAACCACAAGAATACAAGATACTAAGAATAATGGAATTATCAAGAGAATGAAATGGATTCCCGGATTATGGTTTCAATTAATATTCCTCTTGTTGTCCGATTTAATCAAAGCCAAAGTTATTATCAATACGCCTATAAGACGATCACAACGGCATATTATCCTCCCTCTCGAAATGTATATAAAGTGTAGATTGAAATATCTATGCTAGCATCTCTACTCAACATAAGATACACAACTCCCAAATGCACAAAAGATCAAATATCTTCACAAATATTCACAAACCTCTCAATTATGCAAATATTCATGTCAAGTACTCAAGATCTAATATTGAAGCTCATCTCTCGAATTATGAATCAATATATCAAACAAGTTAAATCATTGGCCAAGTGATAAAACAAGAATAAGAACAAAGTACTCAAATAAGCTTCAAGATAATAACTTCAACCAAGATTAAAACATTCAACAAGAGTTCAATTAATCTACTACCAAAACCCGGAAATCACAAGATGTTTAGCTACTCATTACAAATAAACAACTCATAGAAAAATTGTTCATATTCATGACAAGCTAAAATGAAAGATTAAAGCACAAAGAATGAGAAAACTTAGGGAAATGGATAATCTCTCGATTTATCTTCAATCCTCATGCTCCGATTCGACCCGATTCTTCTCTTGATTCTTCCTTAATGAAGTTGAGCTATTTCTTGTGTTCTTGGGTCTTTTCCAGACCTTTCCTCCCCTGGTGTGCGCCCCAAAAAGTGGTATTTATACCCTTTTAGAAGCCTAGGTCAATTTGCTGTCATTTTTGGAGTTTTCTGTAAGAACGCACGGGTCGTGCGTTGGCGAACGGGCTACCCGTGCGCCTCCCGTAGAAAACATCCAGTCTCTGTAGGGCGCACGGGTCGGGCGTCCACGCACGGGTTACCCGTGCGCCACCCAAACGTCCAAATTTGTTTGCGGGGTCTTCATAAGAGTTGTAGCCCTCTCTTTTAGCTTTCCAGAGCCACTTGAATCAGCTCAATATCAATTTTGTAGAGAGAGTTATGACCAAAATACTAAACCCTACCAGTGTTGGAAATTCCATACGCATTTGGATGTTCCTTGAGATAAATCTCCTTGTTGTTTGATAATCCATGCTTCTTTGCCACATGACTCATCACTATGACTCTAGACTCCATATAGTTGGCTTCCAATTTGGTGTAATCGCTCGATTCTTGATGATTCTAGGTAGCAATGCTCGTATTTGTCACAAAATCACTCCAAATATCGTTAAATTCCTACAAAACAAGCAAGCGTAATATCTTTTCCACAAAGAGCGAATATATACCATTTCATACACGTTATTGCATGTTTATAAACAATTATAGCCATAAATAAGCCCTAAAATACATGCAAAACTCACACTCAACAAACCCCCAAACTTAAGCTGTTGGCCGTCCCGGTCAACGCTTTTAAAAACTAGAGAAAACATGATTGGGAGTAATGAAAAGTAGAACGCACAATAACTCCATAAAATTCGCATTCTTTATCTTAGGTGTCAAGCAATGAATCAACCAAGCCTCAAACATCTAACATAGAGCACATATCAAAGAAACCATGGTAAATGTTAAGAATTACGCCTCACAAAGATCAAGTGTATACTCTCATCTCAAATGAATATAGGATGTGTTTATGCTCAATTCAATTCAATGTTTACGCGTCACAAAGATCAAGTGTATACTCTCTCTCGAAGCAAGTTTTTCACTTTTCGTTTGGTAAAAATCTCTAGAAATGGCTCCAAAGTACAATTTTGTGAAACTCTCGAAGCTTGGATATGGCCTTGTGATTGGCCATTTGCTGGAAGTGAAGTGTGTTGCTCTTCGTCATGGCAATCCCTTTCATGTGAATAAGAGGATGTTCAGGGCAAACCTTTCCGGTGCCCAGAAGAGAGCTCATGCAAAGAAAACTGATACAAATAAGGGGGAATCAGCTGACCCCGCAGACACAGCTGAGATCTCTCCCCCTTAGAAGAGAGCTACCCCTGCAGGTAAGACAAAGAAAGCACCTGCCCCTGCAGCCGAGTCCCCTGCCCTAGCAGCCGATCCTCCCCCTGCAGCAGAGACTGAGAACGAATCTAAATCCCTTCTCCAGTCGTTAAGAAGAAGAGGGCTGCCAAGTCGAGGAAGGCAGCTCCCTCTAAGAAGAATACCCAAGCCCCCACTACTGATGAATCTACTGAATCAAAACCAGAAGTCCCTCCGGTTCATCCAAGAAAGAGAAGGTTGGTCAGGCATTCTGATCTTGAGAAGATGGTTGAGTCTGCTACTCAGCTGGAGAAGGAAGCTGAGACTGCTGGTAATCAAGAAGCGCTGTCTCCTGAAGTTATAAATGAATCTGTGAAGTCTGCTGATGGTGATCAACAGATATCAGTCGAAGACCCAGCTGTGAGGAAGACAACTGAGGAGAAAGAAGAAGCTGAGACAACTGAATCTGTTGTTGCAAAAGTTGTCACCCCGCCCACATCTGATGCTGCTGCTTCTGAGGAAGAGCAAGGTCTTCTACCTCCTATTCCGGAAATCGGAGGTGAAGGTGAAGATGATGATGACGATGTAATAATGTATTCTCCACTTTACCCAGATATTCAATGACACTTACGAGAATGGAGAGCAATGAAGCTGGATCACTCAAGGGTGCAGTTCACTCACCCTGAGTTTATAGAAGAAGAAGAAGAGTTGCTCTGATTCCTTGGTGTTGCAACTGTTAGATAGGCTGTCGACGAAGACAACTTCATGGATATCCTCCGCATCATAAAAGCGTATGAAAAAGATACAGCTGAGGAGCGAGCCCGAGCATTTGAAAAATCTAAAATATGCGAATTTGCAAGCTCTCTAGATCAAACTCACACGCATCTTGATGTGCTCTCAGAAAGTGATGAGGATCCCACTGCTGCAGCGAGAAGTCAGATATGCAGCAGGCTATGAGGGAATCCAGAGCCATGCATGAGCATAGTCTGGTTGAAGGCCCAGGAGAGTCCTCACAATCTCTCCTGCACATTGATCCTCTAGGAGTGGTACATCAGATTGCATCAGATATCGCTGCAGCCACATCCCCTGTACAATCAGAGGATGGCTCCAAGGGAGCTGGCGATGAAGCTAGGAGATACACAGAACATCCCTCCAAAGTACACAACACTGATACAGAAAAGGAGATAATCGCTCTTCATGACTCCCAAGAAGACATAGATACATCATTTTTGGGATCAGAAGATGAAGCTGAGTCCACTCCACTTGCAAATCCTACGGACCCAGCTGAGGATGTTGTCAAAACTAAGAGCCAAATCAGTGAGAAATTGTCTCACGAAGTTTAACTTTGATGATGAGCCAACTCCGCAAGTCTCGTCATCATCCGATGACGCTGATAATACAGCCCAGGAAGAGGTAATTTATTTAGAAAAGTCTACTGAGACCGAGGAAGCTGTTAAGACAGTTGAGGCTCAGTCAGCTGGGCAACACATCACAAATGCCCCAGCTAGAACTGAGTCATTTGTGTAGGCTTTCATAGCTGTAGCAGTAACGACTCCATTAGCTCCGTCACAGGCTCACACAGTTTTGAACATTCCCAATGAAGCTGCCACAGAGCTGACTCCAACTCAACTCCAACAAGGGAAGACAACGAAGGGATAAGACCCAGAGATTCCCTATGTCCGCGATGATGTCTTTGAAGACATGTTTCCGTTCACCCAAAACCTGCCTGCATCCAAAGAAGAGACAACTGCTGAACAAAGGAGATACATTGTACGAGAAGATCCCATCATTCCCACCGACATAATTGTTCCAGCAGACTTTTTTTTTGACAGAGAGTGAGCGGCAGCTGAATTGGGCAAAACAACTGAAATTCGTGAAGTCTTCAAGAAGCTCTGTGAGGAGATTGAGAAGATTGAACGACACCAGGCCTCACTAGATTTATGACTGGACAATCGTGATGCCACTCTCACAGCTGATTTGAGAGGGATCGTGGTGCGGATTAGGGAATGGACTCAACAGCAGACTGCCATGAGAATCGAGCAAGTACGCTATTTCAAAGCCCTATATGGAAAAATGCTCGTATGGAGTGCTGATAATTTATTGATCAGGCAAAGGATGAAGGAGTATATTGAAAGGTTAAACTAGTCTCACAAGACAGATATGGAGATGCTGCAACAATTTCACAAGAATGAAATTCTAAGACTCGAGAATGCCATGAATGACAAATTCAGCATTCTCATGGCTGAAATGAAGCTTGTCACAGCCGAGTCGAAGGCTACACGTTCAGAATTTTTGGGTCGCATATGATACAACAGACTCCAAGCATAACTCTACGATCAGTAGACTGGATTTTATCCTTAGCGGTATGTTCCCTGGGGTTCCTCTCTCTTTGATTATGCCAAAAAAAGGGAAGAGGAGTTTCTCAAGGGATTAAAAGAAGAGAAGTTGAAGAAAAATGCAGCTGAGACGAAAGACGCAACTAAGAAAAAAGATGCAGTTGAGGGGTAAGGAAGTTCAAACCAATTGCAATTGATGTATGCTGAAACCCCTCAGCAAGGTCATGTTACTTCCTCCATCCTGAGCAAACTCCCTGTGACCCTACCAATTGAGCACGCTGTTGTGCCAATGGCAAAGAAAAGGAAGATTATTGAAGCATGGTTTGAGGAGTTCTCTAAAAAGCAGGATGCTCACGTTCAGGAAGTATTGAAACAATATGGTGGTTTTCCAATTGGAAAGGATCAAGATGTGATACCTGATGATGTATCTGAGCCTAGATCTGTTGAAGAGTTCAAAACACTCGAATCAGAAGGCTACTTCCAAGGAATGGCACGGCTCAAGTCCTGCGGGATTTGTATTGGGAGAAAGGTCTAGCACTATGTCAAGAAAGGCGATAAGCGTGATAGTCTTCCAATGTCACTCACCGGGAGACGGAAGACTCTAGTGCAAAGAGTACACTCCAAGAGGCGGAAGAGCCGAGTCGGGGAAAGAGAAAAAGTGGTGGTGGAAGAGGTTCCCTACCTCGGCCAAAACCCAAGGACAATGAATACGTAGATCCTGACAAAAAAGGCTTGATCTACTGGGCTGGATATGATCACCTAGCCAACCGAGAAGTGGCAAGGAAGAATGTTGAGGCAGGAAGAAGACAAGAACAAGAGAATGAAAGGCAAACACGAGCATGGCTCGCAAGGAAGCAAAGCGATGATGCTTCCAAACAGATCTATGAAAAGAAGAAAAGAAGGGACGAGGAAGAGAAGAAGAGAAAATGATGACGATGACGATGAGGAACGCAAGAGAGTGAAGAAGAAAGGAGGAAGCAGCGAAGGTGTTGAAGTGTTGCTGCGAACCCCTTCATGTATATTACTATTGTAAATACATTCATGTAAATCGTCTGTAATATACTTAGTGAATTTCCTGTAATTTTTACTCTGTATGTATTCTTGTATCTTAGCTTAGATATGTATATTGCTCTGATAAAGAATGCTCCGATACTAAATGTAAACAGCTGTATAAAGGACAAGAATGCTATGATCAATAAAACGATCTATTTTAAGCATACATTCTTTGTTACTGCATTGTCTATATGTATCTTTGCTGTTTATGTTTTGTTGATTGATTTTAAGTTTTGGCATCATCAAAAAGGGGGAAATTGTAAGGAAATTTATTAAGTAGATTTTAATGATACCATGTAAAACTTAAACTAGGAAGTTGGCACCACATTTTTCTTGTAATTTGAATAGTAATAGATAGGGCTGGAAAACCTGAGTCAAGTAAGCTATGCCAAGGAATACAAGTCAACTGCGGACTGGATTGAATACTCTGCTGTGTGTCAGCTGAGTATGGCCAAGAAGAAAGTTAAGGACTCGACTGAAGGAGTGTCAGTTGAGGAACATCTGTAAGAAGTGTCAGTCAAGTTATCTCAAGAAGCCAAGTCTCAAAGTTGAAGTGACAGTTGAGTCATCCAATGATTGGAAGTTGACTCAAGTCGCCTGGGGTAAAGACAACATTCTAGTCAAGACAACTGACTTAGATCTGTTGATTAAAGTCAAGAATGTTACTCAAAATAGTAACATGTCAAAGCTGTCAGGTGTAAAGTGTTAGTCCTAGAATTGTGCAAAAGGAATAAACCAATGGGAAGCACTGCACCTTGTGTCAGGCACCTGCTATGCTGCGAAGACATTTAATACGAGAAAATGTCAACATCAAGGACTGCAGACAAGACAAGCCAACGAACAAAAGTGACATTTGAAATTAGCCTATCTCTTAAATGGGCAAAATTTCAAATGTACACTATAAAAGGCTGAGGAATTTATTGAGAAAAGGTTACCTGAACCACGAACAAGCAAGCATTATTCAAGCAATTAGCCTGCAATATTCTCAAGTACATTCAAGCAAATCCTCAAGCCTGAAACTCGAAGGAAATCATTCCAACACAAGCTGTGAAGGAAAAACAACTTCAGATCTGTTGAAGAGAAAACTTTTGAAGAATCAAAACGGGTCTACTTTCCAAGGAAGATTGTAGGAAGGTTCAAGGTCGAACCAGTATCAAGTTTGTTGGAGGGCTTCGTGATCAAATCCAAGAACTTGAGAAGTGAGCTGAAGTAGCAAGGCAGCTGCCCTGCGAAGAAGCTGAGTCACAAGAGAAGCCAGCTGTGTGATCAAGGCTATCTGTAGACTGTTCACCACTTTGTAAACTGATCGGTTACTTAGTGGATTCCTCTAGGAGTTGGAGAAGAGAGGATTAGAAGAATTACCCCATCTTTATTTGTGGATCCAAAAACGATATCATCCACATATATTGTAACAAGCAGTATACTCTCTCCATCTTGAATCATGAAGAGTGTTCTGTCAACCTTGCATTTGGAGAATCCATTATCAATTAGAAACTGAGACAATGTATCATACCATGCTCTTGGTGCTTGATTCAATCCATACAGTGTTTTCTTGAGGTTGTAGACTTTATCTCCAATAGTTTTCTGCTCAAACCCTGGAGGTTGTTTAACATAGATTTCTTCTTCTAGCAGTCCATTTAGAAATGCACTCTTCACATCCATTTGATATACAGTGAAGTTCTTATGTGCAGCATAAGCAAGAAACATCCTTATTGCTTCCAATCTTGCAACAAGAGCAAAGGTTTCTTCAAAATCTATACCTTCTTCTTGGCAATACCCTTTGGCTACCAATCTTGTTTTGTTTCTTACAACAGATCATTCCTCATTAATTATGTTTCTAAAAACCCATTTAGTACCAATAAGATTTTGGTGGGTTGGCATTTGAACTAATTCCCATACTTTGTTTCTTTCAAACTGATTTAGCTCTTGTTGCATGGCCTAAATCCAATGTGTGTCTTTTAATGCTTGAGACATATCTTTAGGCTCTATTAGGGAAATAAAACAAGTGAACACTGCTTCATGTTGTGCTCTGGATCTGGTTCTTATGCCATCTCTAACATCTGCAATGATTAACTCAGGTGGATGGTCTCTCAGCCATCTCACATCAGGTTGGAGTAAGTTTGCTAGATTCAACCGTCTTGCAGCTAAGTTGTCTTGAACAACTTCTTCATCTTCATTAAGCTGTAGACCTTCCAGCTGTCTTTGAGATTCATCTATCTCATCATCATCAGGGTTGACTGCTCTCACTTCAACTTCAACATAAGGACACTTCTGCATAGTTGGCTGATTATGCTTATCATCTAACTCATCAATGTCTTCTTCAATCACATTATGCTCATCAAAAACCACATGGATAGACTCTTATGTGACCATTGTCCTCTTTTTCCGCACTCTATAGGCTTTACTCTCAGCTGAGTATCCCTAATAGATACCTTCATCAACTTTAGCATCAAAAGCCTTCAAGTTATCCTTGCCATTGTTGTGGATGAAACATTTACATCCAAATATCTTGAAATATCCAACATTTGGCTTTCTCCCTGTCCAAATCTCATAGGGAGTCTTGGTCAATTGTCTGTTAATCATGTATTTATTCGAGTATAGCATCTTTGTATTTATGGCTTGAGCCCCAAAATCTCTTAGGCAATCCACTTGGCCTAACATTGTCCTGCGCCTTCCTTGAGAGTTCTGTTCCTTCTTCGCCTACTCCACTGTTTGGAGTCCTTGTCTTGATAACTCATGAACAATACCATTTTCAACACAATACTGAGTTATAATCCCATTGACAAACTCAGTTCCCCTGTCAGATCTTATCTCTATAATGGTTTGACTCTTTTCATTTTGAACTCTTCTCATCACCGGTAACTTCTCGCAGTGTTTCTTCTTCTTTTTACACATGTGTTAGGAAATTTATTTTTTAGATTTTGATGAATGCCATGTAAAACTTAGACTAGAAAGTTGGCACCCCATTTTCTTTGTAATTTGTATTGAAATAGATAGGGCTAAACAAGCTGAGTCAAGTCAGCTATGCCTGCGAATACAAGTTAAGTCAATCAAGATCGATTGAAGACTCCGAGAAACAATGAGTGTGGCCAAGAAAGAAGATCATGGACTTGATCAAGGAGTATCACCGTGATACAATCGTATGAAGAGTCGGTCAAGTCAACTCAAGAAGCCATGTCTCAAGTTGAAGTGACAGATGAGTCTTTCAATCTTTAGAATCGACTCAAGTCACTGGGAAAAAAGCGGTTTGCAAAGTGGAGTTAATCGAAAAGAATCCGTTGCACAAAAGTCGAATATTACTTAAACAAGTAATACTTCCATGCTTCCATGTCTTAAAGTGCTCAGTCCCAGAAGCGTGCAAAAGGAATAAACCAATGGGAAGCACTGCACCTCGTGTCAGAACCTAAAAAGCTGAACATTCATTTAATACGAGGAAAGTTCTACATCTCAAGATTGAAGACCAATAAAAGACAAGCCAACGAACACAAGTGATTTTTGAAAATCAGCCTATCTCTTCAACGGGCAGATTTTTGAAAGTTCACTATAAAAGGCTGAGGAATTACTTTGAGAAAAGGTAACCTTGCACACCTGAGATAACAAGCAACTTTCATACTGTAACCTGCAAAATATTCTCAAGTTATTCAAGCAAAATCCTCAAGCCTAAACCTCGAAGGAAATCATTCCAACACCAAGCTGTGAAGGAAAGACAACTTCAAACTTTTGAAGAGGAAACTTTTGAAGAATCAAAAGGGGTCTACTTTCCAAGGAGGATTGTAGGAAGGTTCAAGGTCGAACCAATCTCAAGTTATTGGAGGGATTCGTGATCAAATCCAAGAAGCTTGAGAAAGTGAGCTAAAGTAGCAAGCGCAGCCGCCTGTGAAGAAGTTGAATCGGACGAGAAGCCAGCTGTGTGACCAAGGCATCTCCAGACTGAGTCCAAGGAGCAAGTCAACTGCGTGATCAAGACTTGTCTCTAGACTGATAACCACTTTGTACTATGATCATTACTTAGTGGATTTCTCCAGGAGTTGGAGAAGAGAGGTGTAGAAGAATTACCCCATCTTCGAACCTCTATAAAATTTACTTGTGTCATTTACATTTCAGCATATTTACATTCCTGCACACATACTTTATATCTGCTGATAATTTGCTATCCAACTGATAATTAACAAAGTGCTAAAACCAAGTGTTAAAACAAAGTTAAATCAAATTCAAGGGTGTTAAGGACTTAGCTGTCCCTAACACTATTGATTAACTAACTTAGCTGTCCCTTAAGGACTTAGCTGTGTAATTAAGTCTGTAAGATTTTAAAAGGACTAAGATCGAAAAGTTAGTAAGGTTTATTCAACCCCCACTTCTAAACCTTACTCACACCGCTTGGGACCTACAACATGAAAATTGTCCATGTAAATCTTGAATAGTTATCTACTACCAAGAAGATGAATTTCTTTCCATCGATGCTTAGTCAAGCTCAATTGGACCAAATAAATCCATATGCAAATCGATGCACTATCCTGGTTGAAGAAGGACTTTGCTTATCCTTGAATGATGATTTAATTTGGTTTCCCATCTGGCATGCATCACATATGCTTTCTTTCTTGTATAATGAGTATGGCAATCCGTCCACAAGATGACTCCTTGCAAGCTTGTTGATTGTCTTGAAATTCAGTGGCTCGAAACTTTTCTTATGCCACAGCCTAACCGGATTCTATTTGTACTCTTTCTAGCAGACATGTGCTTGGTGTAGCAGTAGACCAATCCACTACATACATATTCTTTTGTCTTGTTCCTTGCAGCACAATTTCATTAGATTCAACATCTTTGATCTGGCATATCCCCATGTTGAATCCTATATTGTAGCCTTTGTCACAAAGTTGGCTGATGCTTAATAGGTTGAAGTTGAGGCCTTCAACATAAGCAACATCTGTGATCTCTAGTCCATTCTTCTTGATGAATTCTGTGCCTTTGATCTCCACTAGAGCTTTATTTCCTCCAAATATGACTTTAGCACCTTTGATCTCCTTGAATCTTGACAAATTTCTTTGATTTCCTGTCATATGTCTGAAACAACCACTATTCATGTACCAGGTTTCTTGGCACTCAACTGTTCCTTGAACTTGCAATCAAGGATAACAATTTTTAGCTACCCATTCTTGCCTGGGTCCTAGGAGGTTAGTGTTATAAGATGCTCCAACCAACCTATAGCCAGATGATCTGACTCTAAGAGGTTGCCATTTATCAGTGCCATAATCATAGTGCACATTAGCAAATCTTGGGGGTTTTAGGATTATACAGCTGTCTCTTTGTTCTATATGTCTGTGTGGGTAATTGTGAAATTTCTGAGTATAGTGCTTGGGTACATGAGTGTGCTGATAATAACTATTTTTCCTTGAGAATGACCATTGTTGAGGTTAAGGTCTTTGCCATTTTAGCTTGTATCCCATTGGTCTTTGCTGATATTTCACATTATTCCAATCAGCTATGTTTGGATAGTTTCTACAATTCCCATCATTTGTATTTTTTTGATGAAATTTCTCGGGCTTTTGGTAGCTCTGTTTGGCTTTTACATAGTATTTTGTGTTAGGAGTCTGCTGATGGACCTGTCTGAATTTCTTCTCAGCTGTCCTTTCAGCGTACTCTGCTGGCTTCTTTTCTTTTCCCTTATAACCAAGGTCAGTACGATTGTGATTGTGTTTTGGTGTAAATGTGGGTGCAACATATGGTGTTTTGGGTTTTTGGATTCCTTCATTACTTGAAGATCCTTTTTCCAAAATCACTCTTGGAGTTTAACTATGCACAAAGGAATTGAATCTTGTGCCTGTCTTGTCTCCACACTCTTTTTGGCTCATAATAAGTTCATCCCATGATTCGAATGCTTTTGTAAATGAGGCAATCACATTCTTTAAATCTTTCTCTCTCTTTTCTGTAGCAGCTAACCTTGCTAAGATCTTGGCATTATCAGCTTTCAGCTTAGTGTTCTCATCAACTATGTGACTCAGAGTACTCAACTCTTTTGTCAGCTGTGAGTTTTGGTTTTTAAGCTGGCTGTTTTCCTCATTCAAAAGTGTGTGCGAGGATTTAATGTGTTCAAAGTCTTTCATCATTCTGCCTAATGAATCATAAAGATATGTGGGTGACAAAGTGTGTGTATCGCAGTCACTATCACTTGAATCAGAATGAGATGAGTTAGAGTGTACCTCATCTTCTTGATCTTGTTGATCTTGTTCTTTGGCCATGGGGCAGATCAATGCCTCTTCCTCTGTATCACTTGAGTAGTCAGCTTCACTACTATCTGAGTCTGCTGCTTCTTTGCACTTGGCTGGCTCTGCAGTCTCAGCAGACAACATGACTTTGTTCTTCTATTGTCTTCTCTCTCTGAAGACTCTTCTATCTTCGTCATTTCTGTATTTGTTGACTGGTGGATACGATCAGTCAACAACAAAGTGTCCTGGTTGTTTGCAAATCCAACACAAGTTTTCAGCTCTTTGATCAGCTCTCTCGGTTTTATGATTATCAGCTCTCGGATAGTCAGCTCTCTGATGTTCAGCTCTCTTAGGCGGCTATCCTCCCTTGCTTTGAAAGTTGTTGAATGTCTCCTGGAGGTCTCACCCTTGTTTCTTTTATAGTTCTTGTTAAAGAACTTGTTGAATCTATTTTCCTTGAGGGCAATTTCCTCCTGGTCAATGGTCTCCTTTGGCTCAACTTTCTTTCCATCACTGGCCAATAGTGCGGCTGTCTTGGGTACAACTATTTCCTCTTGCTCTTTCCTTCTCAGCTCAAACTCATAAGCTTTGAGGTCTGAGAATAGCTCATAATTAGATGTTCTTGAGAGGTCCATTGAATGACTCAAGGCCATGACCTTCATTTCCCATTCAGCTGGGAGGGCTCTTAATATCTTCATGCATATCTTCTTCTGAGTGTACTCTTTCCCAAGATCTGAGAGCTCATTTGTTATCTCTGTGAATCTGGTATCCAGCTGATCCAGACTCTCAGCTGCAGGCATTTTAAAATTTTAAAATTTTTGAACAGCAACAGTTAATTTATTCTCCTTAATCTGTTATGATCCTTCACAAATCAGGGTTAGCTTATCCCAGATTTCTTTGGCTGATTTGCAAGACTTGACTTTGTTGAACATCGCCTTGTCCAATTCTTGTAGAGTATATCCTTGGCCACATTGTCCAGGTTATATCTGTTTCTATCTTCATTTGTCCATTTAGTGCGTGGTTTTTCAACCATGGCTGGTCTAGCATCTGCAGCAGTTTCTTCTCCTTCAGCACAAGTGTTAATCTTTTGAAAAAGATTGAGATCTAGTTCAATAACCAGTGCGGAAGGCTTAATGAACCAACCACTCTGATACCACTTATAGGTCCCAAGGGGTTTGATGTAAGGTTTAGAAGGTGGGGTCGAATAAACCTTACCAAATTTTAGCTTTTAGTCTTTTTAATATTTACAACAGAATTGACTCAAATCAACTGTGTCCTTGGGGGACAGCTAGGTTGGCTATATTCAGCTAAGTTACCCACTCAACAGACTCAATAGAGTTGTTGATAGTATAACTTGGCTGCTTAATAGCGATAGGCTTAACACCCTTTTGTTTGATTAAAGCACATTTTTAACACTTATTTTAGCACTTGTTATTTATCAGTTGTATTAGCAAATTAACTTAACATCAGATATAAAAAATATATGCAAGAAAGTATATGCTGAGAGTAAAATGACACAAGTAATTTTATAGTGGTTCGACGATGAGGTTATTCCTCTAATCCACTCTTATCAACTCCTGGAGGAATCTACTAGGTAACAGATCAAGTTACAAAGTAGTTCTCAGTCTGGAGACAACCTTGATCACACAGCTAGCTTCTCCTGCTACTCAGCTTCTTCACAAGACAGTTGCCTTGCTACTTCCGCTCACTTTTAAGTTCTTGGATTTGTTCACACAGCCCTCCAACAAACATGAATCTCCTGGTTCGACCTCGAACCTTTCTACAAATCCCTCAACTTGCAGAGTAGACCCCTTTTTTGTTCTTCAAATGTTTCCTCTTCGACTAGTTGCTATCTTTCCTTCACAGCATGTGTTGGATCGAGTACCTATGAGTTTTAGGCCTGAGGAATTTTCTGTATAAGCTTGAGAATATTGCAGGTTATTCTTGCTTGAATATTGCTTGATCCGTTCATGCTAGGTTGAGGTAACCTTTTCTCAAATGCTTCCTCAGCCTTTTATAGTGCTCATTTGAAAATTTGCCCATTGAAGAGATAGACTATTTTCAAATGACACTTCTTGTTCGTTGGCGTGTCTTTTCTTGGTCTGCAGCACTTGTGATGTTGACCCTTCCTCGTATTAAATGGCTCTGCAGCTTTTATCGGGTCCGACACAAGCTTGATGTTTCCCATTGGCTTATTCCTTTTGCATGTTTGGGCCAAACACTTTAAGACTGGCGGCTTGGACATATTACTATATCAAGTAATATTCTTGACTTCCTTCCAACGAATCAATGTCAGTTGTCTTGACTTGATTGCTGCCTTTACCCCTTGTGACTTGAGTCTACTCCAGTCATAAGAATGACTCAACTATCACTTCAACTGTTAGACTTGGCTCATTTCATTGACTTGACTAACATTTCCTCAAACTTCACACAACCGTTCCACAGCTGGCTCTACTTCAGTCGAGTCCTCGTCTTCCTTCTTAGCCATACTCAACTGACATTCATCAGAGCCTTCACTCTAGTTTGCAGTTGACTTCTTGCATTCTTGACTTAGCTGACTTCACTCAGCTCTATCAGTCCTATCTATTACAACATAGAATTACAAGGAAAATGGGGTGCCAATTTCCTAGTCTAAGTTTTACATGGTATCATCAAAATTTAACAAATAAATTTCCTAACAAAGAAACTACGGAAGCTTACTCGAGCAAGGTCCCCGCAAAGGTGAGTTTCAATGTCCTTGACGGACAAAGACCCAAGACGGGACTGGTCATCAGCAAATAAAGCTCCTGAAGCCAGAATCAGTGTAGTCCCAATGGGACTAGATCCCCTCGCGATTATTCACTCCACCGGAGAAGAGAGATCGGGGACCAACACTCTTAGAAGGAGTGACTCCGGGCTCCATCCTTGGCCTCTTCCCTCCCGAAGGGTCAGTAGAAGGACAAGGAGCTGGAACGACATCAGCACGATCACTGGAGCATGAGCCAGGGCGCCTATCACCCTCCGGGCGGGAAGGGCACCTCTCACTCCCCTGGGAGAAGGGCGTAGCCTATCACTCCGAGGCGGGATACTCGAGCTCCTGCTAGTAGCAGATTTCCCTAGAGCATTCTCTTTCTCATTCTTATTGAAAGCCATCAACTCCGCAATGTTGTAACTCTCCTTACCAGAAAATCAAGTACAAGCAGTATCAGAAAAAGAAGCAGTCAAAATATACAAGTAAATAGGGAAGCAACGAAGTAAATCAAGGCGTGATACCCAAGAACTCATTAACATTCAGAAGATTTTTAAACATGCCTCGAGACCTATAAGCCTCCGCCATCTTTTTTTGGGAAGTGGAAGTGTCTCGGGCAGTCTTAACCTCGGAAACCCACTCTTAAGGAAGCTCCCAACCGTTATCCCTAACATAAAAGAAATCCTCCTTCCACAGCCCACCAGGAGAAGTAAATCCATCTAAGAACTTGCACTGAGGATGTGGGAAGAAGTGGAAGAAGGTGTCACCCGGAGACCTCTGGGCATAGAACACGGAATGGAACCCGTCTACGGTTGGAATCAAGCCCAACTATCGCATAACATGCTAATATCTTCGTATACGAATCATCTGACCAATTCATGCTCCCACCGACTTAAGCACCGAGATGAGGAAAGAATCTGGAGGAAGCACGAACCCAACTAAGAAGCTATAAAGGTATACCGTGATGAAGCCCTCGGGTGGATGAGTGAGCCTGTCACCTGGACCTGGGCCAGCATCATAAAAGCCGAAGGAAGCTCCAGCCGATCACGTAGTCTATTAAGATAATAGTAAGTTACTCGATTAGCTAATTCTCCCAGGACAACTGCTCGACTCCCGTGAGGAGGCCTATGATGATACTTGGTAGGGCGGACCTCTTTGGGACTATCACTTTCAGACTCCACCTCAGAAGACTCATCACTTGAGCTCGAATCCAGCTCAAGCTCTACCTCCTCATCACCATCAAAATATAAGTCTAGAGCAAGGGGAGGAATATCAAACTCTGCGGAGAAGCGTGGACATAGAACTGAATCGGGGACAGAATGCCCGATAACACCTCGACCTTCAAGTGGAATGGAAGAAGTTCCGAAATTCGGGATGTGGCTTGAAACATATGAAAACTTGGGGGGAAATGGGGAAAAATGGGAAGAAAAATTGACTAGGGGGCTCGGGATGCCCTCCGTGGGCGGGCCCTTGTGCCTTGGCACCCTTTCCCACTGTGGGGAGATGCCTCGGGCGCCCTTTACGACCTTTATCTCCTTATCCGTGCGATGCACTCCACCTCTCCATCAACGCTCACCTCAACTCTCACCTCAAGTCTCTCCTCACCTCTCTCTTGTAAGAAATTTCCTAAGTCTTCCACAGAGCAAAAAGTTTCAAAAGTTGAGAGATAGAGAGAGAGAATTTACCTTTGGAAGACATGGTCACAAGCCTCTACTCCAATATGTCCTTGTCCAAAGACAATACAACATATACTACAAGCCAATCCTGATAATTCTACACCAGATTAGCTCCCGCACTGCTTCATCCTTCCGCAACACCGGAGCTAGGGGGCTTATGTTGGTGATAAAAATGGTATTTTATAATTTAATGTAATTTATTTTATATTTTGTTTATTTAATATTAATTATCCAACGGGCTCTTAATAATTAAACTGGCCCAAAGGAGTCCGAGTTTGGCCCAAGCTATAGTTTTCTCCTACGCGGACTGGCCCATAGGACAAATTCTCCTCCACGGCTAATGGGACCATCTCCCAGATATAAAAAGTTCCCTCATATTAATTGTAAGTAATTAACCCATAATTAATTATTCTCCTACACATTCAACATTTGATTACTATTTATTTTCTCTAGTTCACCGTAATGACTTGAACGTCAGAAGAGCCTCCATGGAACAACCCCCAGGGCCCTCCAACATTTGCACGTGTGTGCAAGCAAATTTCCAATTGAAGGAGTTAGCAGTTCAAGGAGCAAAAGATGAGAAGACTTCCCCCTCGGGAAGAGGACTAGCTTAAAGACTTCCCTCTCGGGAAGATGATTTTGGTCAACACAGTTCACTTAGGTGGTCTACTCTAAAAAGCAGCATCAATATATATATATATATGTATATATATATATGTATATATATATATATATATATATATGAAGCTAATGATTCGATTACTGCGGTGAGATCGTAGGAACTGATCCAATCATTATCATAAATCAATGAGTGGATGCGATTAAATGGACAAAAAATAAATATTCAATATTTAATTTAATCAAAGAAATGGTAACAATGTAAAATCAACCTCAGTTGATAACTTATCTTTAAAATTGGCAGATCACTCCAAGTTAAGGTTTCTGAGTAAAGTCCAATTTTTTTCTCGGGAGATAGTAGTTTTTGAGATAGGAACTTGCCTACGACAATTCAACAAACATTAGATGGGCCCTGAGATTGACCCAGGGAGGCCCCTTCGAGTAGTAGGAGAATTACAAAACATAGGACATTAGTTAAATGCGAATTATTTAGATCACTTACAAATAATGAGGGACCTCTTTTATATCTGGGTTGATGGCCGCTTGAGCCTCGTAGGAGAAAAAGACCGTGGGCTGGTATGGGCCGGATAATTATATCTGTGATTCAATAATGATTAATATTATTGGACAATTAATTTAGAATTAAATAATACGTAAAATAATTAAAATAAGGAATATTGAAAAAAGTTAATTTTGTCCCCAACATAAGCCACCTAGCTCCTAGGCGACAGAAAGCAGAGGGAGCCACACATGAGCTAAGTTTATGTGAATATGCGATTCATGAAGGATTTGATCTTTTGAGAAGGAGGATGTCTTTTTGAGAGTTGAGGTTTCTTAAACGAGGTAGGTCCCCAGATAGGGGGAAGTCCCCAGAGAACGAAAAGTCTACGGAAGACTAGAGTTCTAGAAGGAGCGAAGTCTGGGAGGTCTCTATAACACGAGAGGTCTACAGCGCGTGGGAGCATGGAGCGTGAAGCGTACGGAGCGTGAGAGCTCGCGGAAGTTGAGTTTCTTGCATGGGATGAGTCTTCACGGGACTTAACCTTTTTAAGAGGCATAATATTTATTGTGAGTGAGTAATGAGAGTTGAGTCCCCATGGGACTTAGTATTTTTTTTTCCTGAAAGGCTTCTTCTAGTCTTTTGGGCATTTAGCTCTTTGGAGGCTTCTCATGAGCTTACTTGGCGGGAATTTCGCCAGCGAGTTGAGAGAGGAGAGTATCCATGCAGAAGTAGAGAGGTAGGAGAATGTTTGAGAGTAGAAGCAGGGCCGTGTGGTATATTGAGGCTATTTAGGCAATTGCCACAGGCCCCCAATTTTTTTGGGTCCCTAATTTTATTCATATAACACACGTATATAAAGAGTAAGGTTAATTTTGTTCTAAAATTTAAAAATTTTGTGCATAAATAATGAGATTTATAGATTACAAAAATGACTTGCAACTTGAAAATAGTAGAGACAATTAAGTACCTCGAAAATAAGAAGTAATTATTTTATAAATTAAAAAAAGTATCATTTCGATTCTTGTTTACTGGATAAATAAAGTCCTAAAAATAGGAATTAGTTGTTATGTAATTAGCGTGTAAAATATTCAACTAGATTTTATATAAATCTTCTAGTCTAATTTTATATCATAAGGTATTTATACAGTTCTTATTTTTGACAGCATCTTTACATTTTTTTTGGTCGCATCTCTACTGTATATTCATAATTTTAAATAATATACTCATTAGACATGGAAAAGAAACAACATAAATTGGAATTTCACCAAGTTTTATCTTTCCATCTCGTTAATATATCAATTTAAATTTAAATTTTATTTGCTTATATTAAGAGTGTTAATAAAAACTTTGAACATAGAAAGTAAGACTCCATTGAGGTATTAAACTACATAAAAAATTATATTCGTTTTCAAATACGTGTATTACTTATAGAATATTATTAACCACACTTGGGAGAGTTGCTTCGGCTGAAAGAATTTCTTTCAATAAAATTATAGAAACATTATTTAAGTTCAACTATGTCCCAAGATAGATTAAATGGACTAAGTATATTATCTGTTAAAAGTATTAAATTAAAATATTTTGAGTATAAAACTCTAATAAAGTGATTTTGCAAAGGTTGTGGAATAGGATGAGTCGTCCCGTGCGGCGGAGGCTGCGGAAGGGTGCGCAAAGGGCGCCCTCAAAGGCGCGCATGGGGGAAGGGGGCGTCTCGTGCTTCCCCGTTTGCTCTTTTTCATTGTTTTTGCGGTCTTTTGTTTCTTTGTTCATTTTTCTCGATTTTCATATGTGTCGGCATTTTTCACGACTTGATGTTTTTCTGTACTTTCTTGGAAAGTCGTCATAGAGTTTCCCGAGTTGGCGTGAAGCCATTTCTTGTAGGAGTTTGTGCTTGATGAGTGCTCTGGATAGTACGTAACTATCTCTTACGAGACATAGCCTTCGAGAGTGCCATGTATTGCACGTAGCCACCTCTTATAGGACTTATAATTCGAATAGTGCTTTCAGGATGTGATATCTTTTTTCCAGTCGAGGAGTTACTTGATGGAGTAGACCTATCTTGGCTTGAGTAGTGGGAGTATATATATTGTGGGGGAGTTGATGGACTTCAAGGGCATGCATGAGAGCCATATGTTGTAATTGACCAGAAGGTTGAGATTGGAGAGGAATATCTCAAGTGCTCTCGGAAGGTTCAATGGTCGGTTGGGAGAGATATAATGCAGTAGGGTCCTATAAGGCCTCTGTTGGCTATAGATCGAGTTTGGTGGAGAAGTCCTCCATCATTTTCTGGCAGGCCGTTCGCTATCGCCATCGCCGAAATGTGTTTAAGGAGAGCATGAAGAATCCCAAGGAGTAGGTGGATTTACTGGACTCAGGAGTCTCAGATGGTGATGGGGGCGAGATAGATGAGCCCCCCAGACATGAGCACTTTATTGTCTTGATTAACGCTAGATTAACTTCTCTTTCAGCTCCTATGTTTAGGCTTCTGTTTGGATATTTGATATTCTGTACTTTGAGATATTTGCTGCCTCCGCGAGGCATGGTAGTATTTTTCTGTTTGGAGTGACGTGTTTTTCTATTTTTTTCCTGTATGTGTTAGCATTTTCTGTCTTTCTAGCTATTTTTCTGTAGAATGTTCATCGATAGAAGCGTGTCCCTGTATGTAGGTCCCAATGGGTGATGTGTAAGGTTTAGAAGATGAGGGGAGGGGAGGGGTTGAATAAACCTTACCAACTTTTTCTATTTAGTCCTTTTAAAGTATTTTCAGAGTCAACTCAAATTAGCTTAGTCCTTAAGGGACAACTAGGTTGGCTTACACAACAAAGTTACCCACTCAATAGACTCGACTGAGCTGTTGATTGTATAACTTAGTTGCTTTCAGCTAACATTTAGAAATATAGTTGATTTGGTTTTGTCAGCGAAAGACTTACCACCCTTATGATTTTTAAACAGATTTTACAACACTTGTTTCAGCAATAGTTATTATCTGCATAGTTTAGCAATTTTAACTTAGCAGCGGATACGAAACAAATAAGACACAAGCAATTTTATAGTGGCTCGAGGATGGGGTAATTCCTCTAATCCACTCCTGGAAGAATCCACTAAGTAACAAGATCTTGGTTACAAAGCGGTCAACAGTCAGAGTCAGCTTTGATCACACAGCTAGCTACTCCTGGGACAACTTATTCACAAAACAGCTGTCTTGCTACTTCAGCTCCTTCAAACTCTTGGATTTGTTCACACAACCCTCCAACGACTCTAAAGCCTCTGGTTTGAACTTGAACCTTACTACTTCTCCTTCAAACTTGGAGAGTAGACCCATTGTTCTTTAAACAGGTTTCCTCTTCAATCGATGAAGTTACCTTCCCTTCATTGAATGTGTAGGATTGAATTCCTTCGAAATTAGGCTTGAGGCTTTCTTTGAAAAGCTTGAGAGAATTTTTAGATTATTGCTTTCTTGTATGCTTGATAGTCTTATGAAATTCGTCACATTCTCTCACTTGCTTCCTCAGCCTTTTATAGTGTAGATTTGAAATTATGTCCGTTGAAGAGATATACACAAATTTCAAATTACACTCGTAGGTTGTTGGCTTGTCTTGTCTTGCAGTATTGATGTGGATTGTACCATGAATTAAATGCTCTGCATCATTTCCTTAATCTCTGCAGGTTTTCAGGTACATCTCATTGGTTCCTTGCTTTTTGCACTCGTTCAACAAAAAAGCTTTATTGCTGGCAGCCTGACACATGCCTATTTCCAGCAAAACCTTGACTTGTGTTGACAACGGATCTCTTTTAGTTTTCTTCAAGTCTTGTCTGCTGCATATCCCTTTGACATTCGATTCCAATCATTTTGGAATGACTTAGCTGTCAGTCAGCTGACTGAGACAACTTTTATGTCTCTTGACTAAGTCTTGACTTCACTTTACACAGCTGACACACAACTGGGTCTCATCTTCGATCTTCAATCGACTCTTGTAATCTTCAACTTAGCTGACTGCAACGCAGCTTATTCAACCCTATCTATTACAAGTTGAATTATATAGAAAATGAGGTGCCAACTTCCTAATCTAAGTTTAACATGGTATCATCAAAATCTAAACATAAATTTTCCCAACAATTTCCCCCTTTTTTGATGATGTCAAAACTTAAATAAATATATGAAAGTAAATAGTGCAGTAACAAAGAATGTTTTTGTAGAATATGTCAATTTTATTTAAACATATCATTTTTGTATTTTACAAACACTCTTTACAAAACTTTTACAAAGTATCAGAGCTATACAATCTTGTACTAATGTATTAGAGTAAAAAAAATTTACAACAGGTATTAGAGCTTTATGATATTACAAAATACTTATAATTGTGTATTTACAGCTATGTAGGATGCACTGAAGGGGTTTAACAATCTTCAACGCCCCTCTACTTCCTTCTTCTCTCTTCATCCTCAACTCTCCTCCTATCTTCTTCAGCTCTTCTCCTCTTTCTGTCTTCTTCCTCCCTCTTCTTCTTTTCGCAGGCTCATTTAGCAGCATGGTCCTCCCTTCTCCGCCTCTCTTTCCATTCTCGGTTGAGCCTTTCATTTTTAGCTTCTTGACTTCTCCTAGCCTCTTCATTCTTTCTGTTAACTTCTATATTCGCAAGAGTATCAAACCCAGCCCAGTAGTTGATTCCATTTTTTCTGCCGATCAACATATCTAACATCTTTTGGTCTTGGTTGTGATGGAGTACCTCTGCCCTTCCACCACTGCCAAACCTTCCCATTCCTCACTGCGACTCAGCTCTTCCTCTAGGAGTGTACTGTATGGGTGATTTGCCAGTCAGTTGACTTCTCGAACTCTACTGCCTATTAGTTGATTTACATAAGTCGAGTCCTTTTTCCCAATACAAATCCCACGCCTGGGGTAGAGTCATGTTCTTGAGATATCCTTCTGTAGTTAGAGTTTGGAACTCCTCTATGGATCTCGGCTCAGATCCTGCATTAGGCAATGTAATCTCGTGAGGGGGTCTCACAGCTGGGGAGTCCTTTAACAGTCCAGCTGAGTCGCCTTCATACCTTGCTTTTAAATCTTTAATTCTTCCAGAATGTTTCTCAGCTACCTTCTGAAATTCAGCTTCAATGGCTTGTCTTGACTTTTTGTACGCCATATCAGCTTTTTCTTCAATAGACAATTCTTTAGGTAGTTGGCTGAGAATGGAGGCTGTCGCTTCACCTTACTGAGGGGTCTTAGCCAAAATAATCTTCAAGGGCGGCTTTTTCACATCACTTCCTTCCCCCTTGCTACTTGCTTCCCCGTTACTTCCATCCTTATAACTCCTCTGCTGCTTACGTTCATCTTCCCCCTTTTTGGCATCATCACCAAGGGGCAGAGACAATTGAGGGAACACTCCACCAAGGAGTAGATCAATCTTGCTGTTGGTCATGTCCTGCTTGTCATGACTCTTGGAGTACGCTGCTCGAAATTCAGATCGCAGAGCCTTCGTCTTAGCTGCCATCATCTTCATTTCAGTTTGGAGCACCATGATCTTCTTATGCCTGTTGGTCTCCATTTTCTGAAGTTCTACCTTATGTTGAGCTTTGAGAAACTCCATATCGCTCTTGTGAGATTGATCCATCCTGAACATGTGGTCTCTTTGATGCTGCTGAAACTTGGCATTGTCTGAGCTCCATATCACCATTTTTGCAAATAGGAATTTAAAGTATGTGACCTGCACGCCTCAGTGCTTTGGTTTGCCCAATCCATTCTCTTATTCTCAAAATTGTTCCTCAGATATCTCCTATGATGTTTGCATTGTGGTTGTCAAGTCGTTGGTTGAGTGCTGCGAATCCATGTTCTATATTTTCAATTTCTGCACAAATGGCCTTGAAGGCTTTGCGGAAATCGGTTGCATCAGTGGACTTCTCTTCTGGCCACACAACATCAAAATAAAACCCAATCGGCACCATTGTTGTATCAATAGGAGTTCCAAGTTCTTCAGCTAGGACTTAGATAGTGTATTTCGCACTTTCACCAGCTGACTCTGCTTCCAAGGGTACATGCGCCTCGAAAGGAAAGTAGTTAGCAAAATAATCCTCTGAAAAAATAGGAATTTCCTCATCCTCGACCTTTAGAGCCTTTCCATTTTCCTTCAAAATTTCCTCAGCTCTGTGTGCCTTAGCCGTTTCAGCGCCATCGGCATCTTGTGCAGATGTGTTAGCCTACTAAGCTAACTAATCCTCAGTTGTCTTAACAGCTTCTTCGGCATCAGCAATATCTCCTTTTTGAGTAGTCTTATCCTCGACTCACTCATCAGTGTCATTGGAAGGTGATGGCACCATGGGAGGTGGGCCATCAACCAAAGTGAAATTTACAGGAGCAGCCTTGTCACTAGCTTGCCTCTTCTTTGCTAATGCCTCCTCAGTAGCTTTGTCCTCGGTTGATTTTTTCAATTGGACTGGACTCAGCTTTGTTGTCAGTTCCCAAGAATTCAACATCAACATTCTCTTGGGAATCAAAGAGCACTAATTTTCTCTTCTTCAATGATTTCTTCCTGAGGGGCTGGCACTTGTTCAATGACCTTTTTACATAGGGAAGTCTCAACCTCCTCCAGGCCTTCATTACCCCCAGCAGTCTCAACCGCTGATGGGCCTTCAGTTATCCCTTTTGTAGTCACAACCGCAGTAAGGTCTTCAACAGAAATCCCTTCAGCAAACGAATATTTGGGGTCTTCGGTGGAATCTATTGGAGTATCAGCTCATTGGATTGCACTTTCAAGGCCAAGAGTCTCAACTCCCGTGGCCTCAATTTCATCATTTGCCTTGGCTGCATCATCTGCTTCATCGGCCTTTGTGGAAGCTGAAGTTTCAACTGAGACAGTCGAAACCATTTGAGCCTCGTTAACCTCAGTCTGCTGTTCTATCAAGGTCTCACTTTCGCTTCCTAACTTCTCTTTAGTTTGGTCTCCCACAGCCTCCTCCGACCTGGCTATAGTGGTTTGAGTTTTCCCTTAGTTGGCGCACCAGCTAAGTCTCGAGTAGTGGGGTCACACAAAACCTGAGACATGACTGTGTTTCCTTTTGAGTTATCAGCCGTTTGGGCAGGTGTCTCAACACCTTCTTCAGGAAGTGGCTTGGATAAGATGCCCTCTACATCACATTCCTTAGCTTCATCGCCAACTTTCCTCGTAGATTCAGAGTAATCATTATAGAGTAAGACTCTCCTGGGCCCTTCTGCAATCTTTGCTCATGCATCTCTTTGGATTCTTTAAGTGCTTGCTGCAGTTCAGCTTTCTCTGTTGGATTAGCAGATTCCATCTCCTCATTGCTGCTTCTCGCAAGCACAAAGGCGCTTCCAGGCACGCCTTTGAAGGGGTAGGGTTCAGGTTTCTTAGGTTCCTCAATTGCCTTTTCCTTTGCTCTTATGTTCTCCTCATCCATTTCAAAGAGGATGGACATGCAGTAATCTGAGTCTAATGCGGAGCAAACTGGAATGTTCCCTAGGAATCTTAGATGTTCCTCTTCTTCTTCGATGGATTCTAGGTATGCGAATTGATTTCTTGCATAGCTCAGCTTCCAGTTCCTCCAAATTTCCAACCTCTCATGTACTTCTGGGTACACAGGAGATAGTATTACCACATCATCATCATCGTCTTCGACATTGGGCACAAGAGGAGCCCTTTCTTCCTCAATAACTCGGGCATTTGTTTGAGGAGAACCAACAGCTAACTCCTCATGTTGGTCAGCTGTTTGAGTTTCTTTTTCCTCAGCTGTTTCTCGTACATCTGTCTCATCATCCGCTGATCGATGAACTTCATCAATGATCTTGAACTACATCAATGGTTTCCTCACCACCTCCAACTTCTTTAGACTGCTGCTCTTCTACTTCAGCAGTCTCCTTCACATATCCAGTACCAGATTCGGCTGGTACTTCCAAGGCAAATTTCTTCACTAATCGTCTTCTCTTGGTTCGAACAAGAGGGGCAGGCTTTGCTGAAGCAGCTCTGTTCTTCTTCTGAGTAGGCTTTGGAAAAGGAGCCTTGGCCGTTGCAGTAGTGTCCTCGGGGATATGGTCAACTGACTCACCTTCGCTGGTGTCAGCTCTTCTTGCATGGGCTTGCCTCTGTGCAGCAGAGAAGTTCGCCTTGAACATCATTTTGTTGACATGGAAGGGTTTCCCATGCCTGAGGGGAATACCCTTCACCTCCATCAGGTGGCCAATCACAAGGCCATACCCCAACGAACCCACAAATAGACCAACATCATTAATTGTCTTGTTTATGACATTATGGCAAATTAGGCTGAAGATAAACTCAGCCCAGTTCACCTTCTTTTCTTCCATAATTGCAGCCATGACTGTCAGCTTCGTCTGAGACAGCTGATTGAAGCTGCCAGACTTCATGTCCACACACTTGGGCACAACATCCATTAGCTTGTGATAGTTGTCCTTGATGAGCGACTTCTTGGTTGTGTAAACAACCTTTGCAGCAGACTCTGGTTTGGCGATCTCCTTCCACGCTGAAGCCAGGTTGACATCCTTTTCAATCACTTCCTTCAATCCAGACGAAGGAAGGTGGCAATACTTAGCCAAATCCACAACAATAATATTTATGTCGGTGTTGTGGACAGACGACCTAATTTCTCCATTGTGAACCTCAGCATTCACGTAAAACATAATGACATCTTTAAGGTATGTGTGAGAGAACTCCATGGTGAGAAATCCCTTAAGGCCAAATTTCTCCCGTTTATCAGCGATTTTCTTGGCAAGGGTCTTATCAACCCCTTGCTTCACTATCTCGTCTAAATCAACGGTCGAACCTGAGCGAATCTTCTCAGCCATCTTTACGAAGTCGAAACTTGAAGCCATTTCAGAAAATGAATGGTGAAAACTTGAACTTTAAACACGTACAAACTAGGGTTTTTGCTTGGTTGCAGAGAAAAGCTCTGCCTTGCTTGAGAGAGATAAGTGTATTGGGAGGAGAGAGAAATTTGATTTTGGGTATATATGGGATGTGGGGGGACGATTTTTAGAATTTGGAAAGGTTGATCCGCATAAACTGCAACAACATTTATATCAATCATGGGCTAAACGTGTACAAGCTTTATTCTGACACCATAATTATGCTGACGTAATGCCCAAAAACATTCCCGCTCGTACAATACGACTGCGTTTTGTCACTTAGCTCATAAATAACTCAGCTATCTTCCAAAAGTGACTTCACTCTGCTTCTCTCTTCACATGATGATCACTCAGTTGTCAGCTAACTTGATACAGCTGACTAGCTATCTTGACTATTTCACTTGGCTGGAAAATGAAACTTTGCTAATTTCCAATTCTCTCTTCTTTGACTGTAATGATTGAGTTTTTTGAGTCTCCAAACTCAGCTTAATAAAACCTAGCTCATTTTTAAGCTCTTCAAACCTTGACTTACATAATGTCTTAGTGAATATGTCAGCTAACTGCTTATCAGTTGAGATGTATTCCAAAGTGATGTCTTTCTTTTCAACATGATCTCTTATGAAATGATATGTGACACCAATGTGTTTAGTCCTTGAATGCAATACATGATTTTGAGTAATTGCAATAGCACTTGTGTTATCACACATAATTGGAATCTCCTTTTCTTGTATATCATAGTCTCTCAGTTGTTGCCTCATCCATAGAACTTGGGCTGGGCACAACTCTTGCTACTATGTACTGCTCAATTTGTGGATGTAGCTATTGAGTTTTGTTTCTTGCTGAATCAAGAAACTAATCTATTTCCAAGCATTTGACAGGTACTTGATGTACTTTTCCTGTCCACTTTACATCCAGCATAGTCTGAATCTGAGTAGCCAACTAGCTTGAATCCTCCATCTTTGGATACCATAAGCCAACTTTCTGGCATCTTTTCAAATACCTTAGGATTCTCTTGGTTGCAGTCATGTGACTCTCTTTTATTGAAGATTGAAATCTAGCACATACACCTACAACAAAGGTGATGTCTGGCCTACTTGCTGTTAAATAGAGCAATGATCCTATAAGGGCTCTATACCTGGTTTTATCTACAGCTTTGCCATTTGCATACATATCCATCTTGATTGATGTATTCATGGGAATCTTCACTGATGACTTTTCTTCCATACCAAATTTTTTCATCAATTCCCTGGTACATTTGGTTTGACTTATGAAGGTTCCATGCTTCAATTGCTTGACTTGAAGAATGATAAAGAAAGTCAGCTCTCCCACCATGCTCATTTCAAACTTCCCTTGCATGAGGTTTGAAAACTTGTCACACAACTTTTTATTTGTGGATCCAAATATGATGTCATCCACATAAATTTGAACAAGCAATATACTCTCCCCATCTTGAATCCTGAACAGTGTTCTATCCACCTTACCTTTGGTGAACCATTGTCAATGCGAAACTTAGACAATGTGTCATACCAGGCTCTTGGTGTTTCTTTCAATCCATACAAAGCTTTCTTGAGCTTGTAGACTTTATCTCCAATAGTTTTCTGCTCAAAACCCGAATGTTGCTCCACATAGACTTCTTCTTCCAAAAGTCCATTCAAAAATGCACTCTTCACATCAATTTGATACATAGTGAAGTTCTTGTGGGCAACATAAGCAAGAAACATACTAATTGCTTCCAATCTAGCAACATGAGCAAAAGTTTCATCAAAATCTATACCTTTTTCTTGGCAATACCCTTTGGCTAACAATCTTGCTTTGTTTCTTAGAACATATCCTTCCTCATTCATCTTGTTTCTAAATACCCACTTAGTACCAATAACATTTTGGTGGGTGGGCCTTTGAACCAATTCCCAAACATTGTTCCTTTCAAACTGATTCAGCTCTTCCTGCATAGCATGAATCCAATGTGTGTCACCCAATGCTTGAGACACATCTTTAGGCTCTATCTGGGAGATGAAACAAGTAAACATAGCTTCATGTTGGGCTATGGATCTGGTTCTTGCTCCATCTCTGCAAGGTTTCCTTATTTTTACACATGAAGATTGTCCATGTATATCTTGAATAATCATCCACCACCACTAAGGTGTATTTCTTTCCACTGATACTTGATGATTCAATAGGACCAAATAAATCCATATGCAATAGATGCAATATCCTTGTTGAAGAATGATTTGCCTAATCCTTGAAGGATGATTTTGTAGCACCCTTTCTAGCTTGTTTGAATATTAATGCGAAAATAAAAAATTAAAATAGAAATACTCTGAAGAATGCTTAACAATACGGAATAATAAAGTCCTACTTAGTTCGAAAATCATGCAGCGGAAATAAATACTAAAACTATTAGTCCAACCAATCATACGGAGAAATAAAACAATGTTCAACATTAAATATACTAATAAGTCAAACACCAAAAACATAAGATAACTGAAGGACATGGGTTCCCGAGTTACTGCGCCCCGCCATCTCCTCCTCATTATTCTCATCTAAAAAAAAGACAATATTCGTGGAATGAGCTAAAGGAGCTCAACAAGTAATCTCATGCATGGATGCATGCCTAATGCAATATCTTACATTTGACTTAAAAAGACTTTTCGTTTTCCTTACTTAAAAAGCTTTCTTTCATTGCTCAAAACTTTCTTTCGCATAAAACATTGCCTTTCGTTGCATGAAACATTCTTAGGACGTGAGCTCACTTGGTAACACATTGTTCTAATCAGGGTCACAGTGGGCGTTGTTATTTGGAACCCGTGAACATTTTGCCCGAAGGCCCATTTCCATTTGTTTTGCCCGAAGGCCCATTTCCATTCATTTTGCCCAAAGGCCTTTTTCCCTGAACATTGACATTAGCCGCAAGCGGCACATGGTCGGAATGCCGGTCCACCGCGCTCATTCATTTTCAAATTACATACAGACGCGTTTCGAGGGGCATGCAGTTGGTATGAAAAACGTATAAGTTTACAGAAACACGTAAATTCATATAACATCTATATCATAAGCAACAAGCCTTTCAATTAGATGACTCTTAAATTCTATACAAAACTACGGAGATTACTTGCCGGTTCGACTTAGGGATAGTAAAATCCTTTTCAGGCCTCTTCCGAATCAATCGCGTTGGGGAAGTCTTCTTTCTTTCTTCTCTTTTCTCTTCTTCTCTCTTGACCGATTTCTCTCTTTTCTCTAGGCGTCTCCTATTGTGTTCCCAATGTGTGTGTTTTATGTGTCTTATATATGTGTTTTAACCTGCTCCTAATTGGACTACGTTTAGGTACATTGGCCTATTATCAACTTACTAACAATATGGGCCTCATTAACACTCTAATCCAAATAATGGCCCAAAGTGTATTATAAAACCCTATAAAATAAAATAAAGTCATTATAAAGTCTAGAATATTCTAATAAAATAAGTAAATATTATCATTAAGCAATTAAATAAATTCGGGTTGTTACAGATTTAATTTGCTTTCCCATCTGGCATGCATCACAAATGCTTTCCTTCTTGTAGACTGAGTCAGACAATCCTTCCACAAATGACTCAGCATCTTATGCCACAACCAACTTGATTCGGTTGTACTCTTTGCTAGCAAACTTATGCTTGGTGTAGCAGTTGACCAATCCACTGCATACATGTTCTTCTGCCTTGATCCTTGAAACACAATTTCATTTGATTCAACATTCTTGATCTGGCATACACCCATATTGAATCAACATTATAGCCTTTGTCACAGAGATGGCGTATGCTCAGTAGATTGAAGTTGAGGCCTTCAACATATGCAACATCTATGATTTCCATTACATATTTCCTTATGGATCTTGTGCCTTTGATTTCCACTGGAGCTGCATTTCCTCCAAATATGACTTTTGCACCTTTGATTTTCTTGAATTTTGACAGATTTCTCTTGTTTCCTATCATATGTCCGAAAAGACCACTATCCATGTACCAGGTTCTTGGCACTTCATTGTTTCCCTGAACCTACAATTAAGAAAATTAGTTTTTAGGTACCCATACTTGCCTGGGTCCTGAGGGGTTAGTGCTATAAGGTGTTCCAACCAACCTATAGTCAGATGATCTGACTCTAAGAGGTTGTCACCGATCAGTTCCATAATCATAATGCACATTAACAAATTGCTTGGGGGTTTTAGGATCATACAACTGTCTCTTTTGTCTGTATGTCTGTGTGTGTGTGTCTGAGCATTTGCTTTCTTGGGGTAATAATGGAATTTCTGTGCATGTTGGGTTTTGTGCCTGGGTGCATATGTGTGCGTATTGTTGCTCTTTTGCCTTGGGAATGACCTGTGATGAGTTTGAGTTCTTTGCCACTTTAGCTTGTATCCTATAGGTCTTGGCTGATATCTCATTTGGTTATTCCAATCAGCTTGGATTGGATAATTTCTACCATTCCCATCATGTGATTTTCTTTGCTGAAATCGTTGGGGCATTTGGTAGCTCTGTTTGGATTTCATAGAGTATTTCCTGTTTGGAGCCTGCTGATGAACTTTTCTGAATTTGGCTTCAGCTGCCCTATCAGCTTACTCAACTGGATTCTTTCCTGTTCCTTTATATTCAAGGCCAGTATGGTTGTGATTGTGTTATTGAGTGGGTGTGGGTGCAACATATGGTGATTTGGATTTTTGGATTCCCCCATTGCTTGAGGATCTTTTTTCCATAACCACTCTTAGGACTTGGACATGCACAAAGGAATTAAATCCAATGCCTGTATTGCCACCACTTTCTTTTTGAGTCATTATAAGTTCATCCAATGATTTGGATTCCTTAGTGAATGAAACAATCACATTTTTAAGATCTTTTTCCCTCTTTTCTATAGCAGCTAAATCTGATTGGATCTTGGCAATTTCAGCCTTCAGCTTAGTGTTTTCATCAACTATGTGACTCAGAGTACTCAACTCTTTAGTCATCTATGAGTTTTGGCATTTAAGCTGGTTGTTTTTCTCATTTAATAATGTATGTGAGGCTTTTACGTACTCAAAACTTTTCATCATTTTGCCAATAGAATCATAAAGATCTGTGGGTGATGAAGTGTTTGTGTCACTAGCACTATCACTTGAATCAGAATGAGATGAGTTAGATTGTACCTCATCATCTTGATCTTTGGAGTCTTGTTCTTTGGCCATGAGGCATATCAAAGCCTCTTCCTATGTATCACTTGAGTAGTTTGCTTCACTACTATATGAGTCTGTTGGTTCCTTGCACTTGGCTGGTTCAGCAGTCTCAGCAGCCAACATGGCTTTCTTCTTTTCTTATCTTATTTCCCTAAAGACTTTTCTATCTTCTTCATTTATGTATTTGTTGACTGGTGGATAAGGACAGGCAACACCAAAGTTTCCTGGTAGCCTGCAATTCCAACACATGTACTCAACTCTCTGCAAGTCAGCTCTATCAGTCCTATGATTATCAACTCTCTAATACTCAGTTCTTTGATGTTCTGCTCTCTTGGGCGGTCTGTCATCCCTTGCTTTGGAGGGTGTTGAGTGTCTTATTGAAGATTCACCCTTGTTCCTTTTATAGTTCTTATTGAAGAATTTGTTAAACCTTTTCACCATCTGGGCAATCTCCTCTTGGTCTATTGTCTCTTTGGAATCAACTCTCTTAGGATTTTGGCAGATCATGATAGATTCTTTTTCCAATTGTGAAACCATTTTTTTAGTGATTAACTATTGTTGGTGACAAAATAGATTTTTCCCAATATTCCTTAACTTTATTATTTTATGCATTATTTAACTCCAAATTAATTATCCAATGTTATTAATTATTATTTGATTGCGAATATAATTATCCGGCCGAGGAGGCCCATCAACCCAGATATAAAAGATGTCCCTCCACATTATTTGTAAGTAATTTGTATCATTCACATTTAGTGATTGTCCTTTCCTATGGAATTCTCCTACTACCGGTACTGACTTGAGCGTCGGAGGAGTCTCACTAGGACAACCCTAGGGCCCATCTAACATTTGCTGAGTTATCGCAAATAAGTTCTCATCTCAAGAACTACCAGCTCCTGAGAAGAAGAAAGACTTTACTCAGAATCCTTAGCTAAGCAGCATCATATTAGCGCCATCTGTGGGAACTACCAAGACATGAAGATGTAGACAAGATCTCAAGCCCGTGGAATTGACTCTAAAGTCGCCGATGTAGACAAGATCTCAAGATGTAGACATGAACTGCCAAGATATGAAGATGTAGACAAGATCTTAATGACATGATGGACGTTTCCTATTGCAAAGTGTTCTAAACTACCCTAACCAAGCATGCCTTGATTTTGTTCAGTCATCACTCAATTGGATCAATCACTGGGATGGAGAAAGTTACAGATAGTTTTATGCAACAATTTTCCATCAACAGGAAATGCCTCAAAATGACTTCACACCTATTCTAGCTCTAATAGAAGGAAGGGGAGTCATTGCGCAACTTTATGAAGCGATTTATGGAGGCGGTAAACGAAGTGGCCAATGTCCAACACGAGCTCTTAGCTGATGTCCAACATGAGACCTTAACCTTCGCCAATAGTACTTGAAGGAGTCACTGACTGGGACACCTCCCGCCACTCTAATGGAATTACTTAATTGAGCCGAGAAGCAAATTCAGGTAGAAGAGGCTACCAAGCCTGAGCCTAGTGGCAATAGGAAGAATAAGGAGGATGATAAGAATCCCCCTAGGAAGAATGATTGAAAAGAAGGTGGAAGAAGGGAATACGAGGCAAGCTTCAATCTCTTTAATGTGCCCATAACTGAAATGTAAATCGTCGCTCAAAAGCAGGGAAACATATCCTCCCATGAAGATTAGAGACAACCTCACACGACTTAATCTCGATTAGTATTGTTATTTCCACCGTCACAAGGGTCACACTACTGAAGATTGTTTCCACATAAAGAAAGAAATTGAAATGCTGGTCCAGCGATGCTACTTGAAAGATTATGTAGATCAAGGCAAGTTGCTCAAAGATCCTGGGCAGAAGGAAGACGAACCCCGCTAAGCTCCACGCCGCACCGGCGGCGCATCAAAGAAAGACAGAATACTCATGTGGTTGGAGTTATCAACATGATCTTCAGAGACCCAGAATAGAGGCGAGCTCCTCGGAGAAATTATTGATCAAACCCTGCAACCTTAGGAGATACGGAACTCGCCATCTCCCCATACATCGGTTTTTGGCCCTTCTTCGGGACCTTTACATGTTTATCTACTTATTAGTACTAGATCTTTCTGTCGATGCGACGTAAAACAATTTGATTTCAAGTATTTCCTGGCCTGCGAGGCAAGTTTTCGTATTGCATTCATTTCAAATAATTAATAAAAGCTGCAATTGGTTTTCACCATTTCTCTTGACTACAAATATGTAATAATTCACCAACAAGTACAAGATACTCACTTCCGGCGCTGTCATAAGTAAGACCCTTCTCCGACGATCCTAGAGGAACTGCAAAAAATTGCACCTCTCTAGAGAAGCTTCGTTCTCAATGAGGTAAACAAACTCTGTGAGTGACAAAATCCTCGAGAGAAGCTTTGCGCTCTGTGAGGCAAACAAACTCCTCTAAAGGAGTTTCGCGCCCCATGAGGAAGACAAAGTCATGTAGAGAAGCTTCGCGCGCCGTCAGTAAAATAAACTCCTCTAGCTTTATGCTCTGTGAGGTAAAAAAAAAGTCATGTAGAGAATCTCCGCTCTCCGTTAAGCAAACAAACTCCACTAGAGAAGCTTCGCTCTCCATGAGGTAGACAAAGTCCTATAGAGAAGTTGGGAAAATTTATGTATAGATTTTGATGATACCATGTAAAACTTAGATTAGGAAGTTGGCACCCCATTTCAAATGTAATTCAACTTGTAATAGATATGGTTGTATGAGCTGAGTTGAAGACAGCCAAGTTGAAGATTACAAGACTCAACTAAAGATTGAATATGAAGACCCAGCTGTGTGGCAGCTGAGTGAAGTGAAGTGAAGGATCAATAAAGTGATAGAAAAAGTGTCTCAGTCAGCTGACTGACAACAAAGTCAATTCAAAATGATTGGAATCGAATGTCAAAGGGATATGCAGCAGACAGGACTCAAGAAAGCTGAAAGAGATCCGTTCTCAAGAGAAGTCAAGGTTTTGCAGGAAATAGGCATGTGCCAGGCTGCCAACAATAAAGTTGTTTTGCTGAAAGAGTGTAAAAAGTGAGGAACCAATGGGATTCACCTGAAATTCTTCAGAGTTTAAGGAAAGGCTGCAGATCATTAAATTCAAGGTATGGTGTCCATCAATGCTGCAAGATAAGACAAGCCAACAACCTACGAAGTGTGATTCGAAAAATGTGTATATCTCTTCAACGGACATATTTTCAAATGTGCACTATAAAAAGCTGAGGAGTCATTTGAGAGAAGGTTACGAACTTAATAGAATATCAAGCATACAAACATCTCTCAAGCTTTCAAAGAAATCCTCCAGCCCAAACTCGAAGAAAATCGATCCAACATACTCAGTGAAGGAAAGACGACTTCATCAGTTGAAGAGGAAAAATTATTTTCAAGAACAAAAGGGTCTACTCTCCAAGGTTGAAGGAGAAGTAGTGAGGTTCCATCGAACTAGAGCTTTGGACCTAATGGAGAGTCCAAAGCTTTGAAGGAAGCGAAAGTAGCAGGACATCCGTCTTGTGAAGAAGCTGAGTCCTAGGAGCAACAGGCTGTGTGATCGAAGTTGACTCGGACTGTTAACTACTTTGTAACCAAATCAAGTTACATAGTGGATTCCTATAGGAATTGGAGAAGAGTGGAATAGAGGAATTACCCCATCCTCGAACCACCATAAAAATTGCTTGTGTCTATTTACTTTTCAGCGCACTTTATTTCTTGTATTATTTTCATATATGCTGATACGTTAAATTGCTTAAGTCTGCTCATAATAACATTGTTAAAACAAGTGTTGAAAAACATACTAAAAACTCTAAGGGTGAAAGTCTTCCGCTGGTAAAACCAAGTTAACTGGATTTCTAAGTGTTAGCTGAAAACAGCTAAGTTATACTATAAACAGCTTAGTCGAGTCTGTTGAGTGGGTAACTTTGAAGTGTAAGCTAGCCTAGCTATTCCTCAAGGACTTAGCTGACTTGAGTTAACTCTGAAATTGTTTAAAAGGACTAAAATCGGAAAGTTGGTAAAGTTTATGCATCCCCTCTCTAAACTTTACACATCACCCCTTGGGACCGACAAGTGGTATCAGAGCGGTTGGTTCATTGAGCCTTCCGCACTGGTTACTCAACTGGATCTCATTCTTTTTCAAAGAATCAACACTTGAGTTTTTAAAGCGTTTATTTCAAAAGCAAATTTATTATCATGGAAGCAAATCTAACTCGCATTCCAATGTTCACTGTTGAAGGAAAGTTATTATCATGGAAAATACATATGCATGCTCATCTATAAACCCTACATGATGAGATGTGGTTCATGATAGTTTGGTCAGATGGTGAAAAGATTCAACAAGTTCTTTAATAAGAACTACAAAAGGAAAAATGGTGAATCATCCAGGAGACACTCAGCACCTTCCAAAGAAAGGGAGGACAGACCACCAAAAAATGTTGATCATCAAAGCACTGAGTATCAGATAGCTGATAATCAGAGAGCTGAAAGAACTGACTTGCAGAGATTTGAGAACCTGTGTTGGAATTGCAGGCAACCAGGACACTTTGATGTTGACTGTCCTTATCCACCAGTCAACAAGTACATAAATGAAGAAGAAAGAAAAGTCTTTAGAGAGAGAAGTCAATAAAAGAAGAAATCCATGTTGGCTGCTAAGACTGCTGAACCAACCAAGTGCAAGGAACCAGCAGACTCAGATAGTAGTGAAGCAGATTACTCAAGTGATACAGAGGAAGAGGCTTTGATATGCCTCGTGGCCAAAGAACAATACTCCAAAGATCAATAAGATGAGGTACACTCTAACTCATCTCATTCAGATTCTAGTGATAGTGATAGTGACACAAACACTTCATCACCCATAGATCTTTATGATTCTATTGGCAAACTGATGAAAGATTTTGAGCACATAAAAACCTCACACACACTCCTAAATGAGGAAAACAACCAACTTAAATGTCAAAACTCAGAGCTGACTAAAGAGCTGAGTACTCTAAATCACATAGCTGATGAGAATACAAAGCTGAAGGCTGGAATAGCCAAGATCCAAGCAGACTTAGCTGCTACAGAAAAGAGGGAAAAGGATCTTAAAAATGTGATTGCATCATTCACTAAGGCATCTAGATCATTGTATGAACTTATAATGATTAAAAAGAAAGTGGAGACAAAACAGGCACATGATTCAATTCCTTTGTGTATGTCCAAGTCCCAAGAGTGGTTATGGAGAAAATATCCGCAAGCAATGAGGCAGTCCAAAAATCCAAAGCACCATATGTTGCACCCACACCCACTCAAAAACACAATCACAAACATGCGTTGGCCTTGGGTACAAGGGGAAAGTCAAGAAACCAGCTGAGTATGTTGAAATGACAGCTGAAATCAAATACAGAAAAGTCCATGAGCAGACTCCAAACAGGAAATACTCTGTAAAATCCAAACAGAGCTATTAAAAGCCCCAGAGATTTCAACAAAGAAAATCATATGATGGGAATGGTAGAAGCTACCCATGCCATGCTGATTGTAATAATCAAATAAGATATCAGCCAAGACCAATGGGATAGAAGCCTAAGTGGCAAAGACCTCATACTCAGTGTAGGTCATTCTCAAGACAAAAAAGCTATAATCAGCACACATATGCACCCAAGCACAAAACCCAATATGCACAAAAGTTCCACTATTACCACAAGAAAGTAAATGCTCAAATACATACACAGGCATACAGACAAAAGAGACAGATGTGTGAGCCTAAAGCCCCCAAGCAAGGGATTTTGAAAGAATGATCAAGCAAGGGATCGACAAGGCTCTAGTAAAAAAGATTGCTTATAAACTAGAGAAATATGGTCTGAAAGAGTTTCTCTACGTGCAATTCTCGCACATTTATCTCGAAGAATTGGCGATGTTTTACATGAACGCTAAGGTTCACGACGACAAGATTCGCTCGTCCATCCACAACACTGAAATCAAGATAACTGCTATGGTCTTAGCTGAAACCTGTCATCTGCCTTCATCTGGGTTGAAGGTGATCACAGAGAAAGATATTAACCTGGCTGCAGCATGGAATGAGATTGCTAAACCAGAGTCTGCTGCGAAGGATGCCTATACTAGCCAAGTAGTCTCTCATCATGGAGGACTACCACAAACTGATGGACGTTGTAGCCAAATGCATCGATATGAAGTTTGATAGTTTCAATCAGCTGTCAAGGAAAAAATGCTCAATTATGCCGAGAAAGCCAGTTGCAGCTAAGAAGATAAAGGTGGCAGATATTGTTGCCATAGAAGATGAAGAAGAAGAGGAAGAGATTCCTCTAGTTTGAACGAAGAGACGACGATTGGTGAGATAATCTGCATTAGTCAAGCCAGTCGAGTCTAGCACGAATGTTGTGAAGGACACTGCTAAGGAAGAACAACAGTCTGTGCAAGAAAAGAGTGGTGTGGAGACCACTGAGATAGAAATTGAGACTGTTGTTGGCGAAACAAAGCATAGGGAAGAGGAGACTGCTGGTGGAGATCAATAGAGTTTGAGGAAACAGCTGTCCGTGAGACAGCTGAAGAAAAACAAGTTGAAACTGCTCACCAAGGCGAGGAGTTAGTTGTGCACTCCCCTCAGATAGATGCTCAAATAGCTGAGGAGGAGAGGGCTCCCCTTGAGCCCATCCAGGAGGATGATGACCTTGTGATGTTGTCTCATGCATATCCAGACATACAGAAGAGGCTTAGAATTTGATCTTCGCTAGGTACCAATTCAAAAGCCCAGAATTTATTGAGGAGAAAGAATACCTCCTAGAGATTTTGGGGGACGTTGGTGTATGCACTGCTCTGGATGAAGATAGTTGCATCAACATTTTTGTTTGACAGGAAGAAGAATGAAAGGCTTAATGCTATTGAGAAGGCTAAGGCCATTGCAGATTTGGAGAAGCCTCATTCTTGTGCCTTCACAGATGCCCCGAAACATGCCTTAGAGTCAGCTGACAACATTGATTGTGATGTGGAAGAAATAGACCTTGCTGCTGAAGTGCAGAAAGTTGAGCTAAAGTAAGCTCTGAAAGAATCCAAAGAGATGTACAAGAATGGATTGCAAACGGGCCCATGAGAGTCTTCTTCAATTCTAAGATCTCTTAGCCCAGATATTATGTAAATGGTGAGGGTGATTGATGCCACCACTTCCCCACATGCACTAAGAGGACCAAGAAACCAGGCGAACTGGCGATTAAGCTAAGAATGGAGTAGAAGAGGCCACCTTAGCCAAGCCTAATCCTGAAGAAGTGTTGAGACACCTGCCAATCGGCTGCTCACTCAATTGGACAAGAAGCTGGGTCTTAGGTTTTGAGTGAACCCGTTGTTTGAGACTCAGCTGGTGCACCAGCTGAGGGGAAAACTCAAACCACCACAGTCGGGTTGAAGTAGGCTGTAGGAGACATTACTCAAAAGGAGTTTGGAGGCGAAGGTGAGAATATCAACATATACGGTACATCAGAGTGGGATTGACGAGGTTCAGACGGTTCCGACTGCCTCAGCTAAAATCCAAGCTACCTTGTAGGCCGATGAAGTTGCTGATGTAGCCAAGGCAAAAGATGGAAGTGAAGCCAAGGGAGTTGAGACTATGGTTCTGAAAGTGCAATCCATGAGGTTGAGACCTCAAAGGATGCCATAGAAGACCCCAAAGCAGCTCAGTCTGCTGAAGGGGTAACTGAAGACCATGTTGCAGTTGAGATTGCAAAAGGGATTGTTGAAGGCCCATCAGTGGTTAAGACTGCTGAGGGTAAAGAAGGCCTAGTGGAGGTTGAGACTTCCATGGGTAAGAAAGGTGTAGAAGAAGTGCCTGGCCCTCGAGAAGAGTCGGTGGAGAAGGAAGAAATAAGTGCCCTTCAAGACTCACAGGAACACGTCAACGTCAAATTTTTGGGACGGATGACGAATCTGAGTCCATTCTTAAAGAAAAAAACAAAAACAATTAAACGTGCTAAAGCAATAAACGTGCTAAACATAAAAATAAAAATAAAAATAAAAAAATGAAAATTTAAAATATTTAATGCAAATTTTTATGCTCTACATGCAATCCTAGATGCAATGCAAAATATGCAACATTACTAATTTACGCATTCTTGACAGCCCCCCAAACTTAAAATATGCTTCGTCCCGAATATATGAGGAAATTATCAAAAGAAAAGAGGAATGCGTAAAGAGTACTTACCTGGATGGTTGACACGGCTCGTGTGCATTTCACACGGCCGAGCCGTTGTTGGGAAATTTATTGTTTAGATTTTAATGAATGCCATGTAAAACTTAGAATAGGAAGTTGGCACCCCATTTTTTGTTGTAAACTGCATTGTAATAAATGGGGCTGGTCAAGTTGAGTTAAGTCAGCTATGCCCAAACATGCAAGAAGAAAACTGGAGACTAGTAGGAAGACTCCGCTGCGAGACAGCTGAGTTTGGCAAAAGAAGAGAAGACGGGAACTCGACTGAAGGTGCAGCTGAGATGCAGCTGAGTAAAGCATCAGTCAAGTCAACTCAAGATAGTCAAGTCTCTAGTTGAAGTGACAGAAGAGTCATTTAATGATTGGAAGCTGACTCTAAGTCACCTGGGGAAAGCAAGGAAATGCAGTCAAGTCGAGATAACTGAAAGAGATCCGTTGCACAGAAATCAAGAGAATTACTTAAACAAGTAATATCTCCATGCTACCTTTCTCGAAGTGCTCAGTCCCAGAAGCATGTAAAAGGAATAAACCAATGGGAAGCACTGCACCATGTCAGAACTCTGAAAAGCTGAAGAACAGTTCATATGAGTAAGTGGCAATTCCAAGGACTGCAACAAGACAAGCCAATCACCACAAGTGACTTTCAAAAATAAGCCTATCTCTTCAACAGGCAGATTTTTGAAAGATCACTATAAAAGGCTGAGGAATGACTCTGAGAGAAGTACACCTGAACCACGAATATTCAAGTATACATTTGAACAATAACCTAAGATATTCTCAAATCATTCAAGATTAATCCTCAAGCCTACACAACGAAGAAAATCAATCCAACACTCACCTGTGAAGGAAAGATAGCTTCAATCAGTTGAAGAGGAAACTTTAGAAGAAAATGGGTCTACATTCCACGAAGGATTGTAGGAAGGTTCAAGGTCGAACCAGTCTCGAGTTCTTGGAGAGCTTCATGATCAAATCCTAAGAGCTTGAGCAAGTGAGCTATAGTAGCAAGGCAGCTGCCCTGTGAAGAAGTTCGAGTCGGACGAAGCCGCCTAAGTGACCAAGGCATCTCAGACATCGAGTCCCAAAGGATCAAGTCGTTTGTGTGATCAAGATTTGTATCTGGACGGACTGTTACCACTCGATATCGATCAATACTTAGTGGATTCCTCCAGGAGTTGGAGAAGAGAGGAGTAGAAGAATTACCCCATCTTCGAACCTCTATAAAAACTTATCGTGTCATTTACATTTCAACACTTTAATTCCTGCATATTATTTGTTTAACTCTGCTGACATATTTGCTATCCAACTGATAATCTCTAAGTACTAAAACCAAGTATTAAATCATAACTAAACCAAACTTCGGGTGTTAAGTCTTCCAATGAAAACAAACCACGAGTTGAGCTAATTCGGTCTTAACAATTTGAGTTATTCTATCAACGGCTCGATCAGTCATTTGAGTGACTAACTCTCTTGATTAACTAAATTGGTTGTCACCAAGGACACAGCTGTGTAGTGTCAACTCTGAATTTTAAAAAGGACCAAAAGTGAAAAGTTGGTAAGGTTTATTCAACCCCCCCTTCTAAACCTTACACTCACACCCCTTGGGACCCTCTGACGTGTAGTGTAGCCCGGGCAACTGTTTGTCTCCAACCACACGGTCGTGTGCAGCTAACACGGCCTGCCCGTGTGGCTGGTCATGTCACACGACCCGTGTTGAGTTCCACACAGTCATGTGAAGTAGTTTTTTTAACTCCGGAGTTTGTCGCGACGTATCTTAGGTTGACTCCCACAAAGTGCTAAGTTTTTCGTCTTCAGCCAAACTCAGATTTCTAGATCACTTTCGTTGAACCGTGTCGGTTGAAATCATTGAGCCCCCATATTCTGTACCATCAATCAGACGAATGGCATTGCACTGTTTTCTCGGATTAAGTATCGCTTGGGAATTCGCCCTTTTGATGTTGGCCTCCCACTGCAGTTGCGATTTAGGCTTCTTGTATCTCCAACGATTCCAGTCTCGGATTCAACAAAAACGATGCCACAAACGAAGAAGAGAAAAAAATAAAATAAAAATCAAAAAAAAAGAAAGAGAGAAAAAAAAGAAATATTTACAAAAAAAAATGATTCAATTAAGATTGAACTATTTATTACTATATCTAAGTAGAATCTAATCAATCCCCGACAACGACGCCAAAAACTTGTTCGCCAAAAATATTTGGTTCATACAACTGCAAATGTACAGTGTAGTTTATAGAATAATGGCAAGCAAGGTTGTATTCCTCAGGGATTGCATCTCGAAACACTTAGGCTATAATAATGTCGTATTCCAATTTTATTGAAGCGATCGAAAATTTAATAATTTATCTAACTAAAAAAAATCAAAAATAAGATAAAAAGTAATAAAATAAATTTGTGAACCCCAAAAGTCGTTTCAACATCTTTAGGAGCAACCTTAGGCACGTAATCTCAACATGTTTCTTCAATATTAAATGCAACTAAAGTTTTAAAAACCAATTCATGTAATTCCATGAGTTCAATTCCTAAAATAGTTTATTGTGCACATAAACAATAGATTAATAATAATTGAGGTCTCCCAATCCATCATAACTATTATTCCATGAGCCTTGTCAATCCCTTGCTTAAATGTTTATTTATGTTTTGGTATCATCAAAAAGGGGAAAATTATTGGGAAATTTATGTATAGATTTTGATGATACCATGTAAAACTTAGATTAGGAAGTTGGCACCCCATTTCAAATGTAATTCAACTTGTAATAGATAGGGTTGTATGAGCTGAGTTGAAGATAGCAAAGTTGAAGATTACAAGACTCGACTGAAGATTGGAGATGAAGACCTAGCTGTGTGGCAGCTGAGTGAAGTGAAGTGAAGGATCAGTCAAGAGGCGGAAAAGATGTCTCAGTCAGCTGACTGATAGCAAAGTCATTCTAAAAGATTGGAATCGAATGTTAAAGGGATATGCAATGGACAGGACTTGAGAAAGCTGAAAGAGATCCATTGTCAAGACAAGTCAAGGTTTTGCTGGAAATAGGCATGTGTCAGGCTGCCAGCAATAAAGTTGTTTTGCTGAAAGAGTGCAAAAAACGAGGAACCAATGGGATGCACCTGAAATTTTGCAAATTTTAAGGAAAGGCTGCAGAGCATTAAATTCAAGGTACGGTGTCCATCAATGCTGCAAGACAAGACAAGCCAACAACCTACAAAGTGTGATTTGAAAAATGTGTATATCTCTTCAACGGACATATTTTCAAATGTGCACAATAAGAGGTTGAGGAGTCATTTGTTACGAACTTAACAGACTATCAAGCATACTAACATCTCTCAAGCTGTCAAAGAAATCCTCAAGCCTAAACTCTAAGGAAATTAATCCAACACACTCAGTGAAGGAAAGACAACTTCATCAGTTGAACAAGAAAAAATGTTTTCAAGAACAAAAGGGTCTACTCTCCAAGGTTGAAGGAAAGTAGTGAGGTTCCATCGAACCAGAGCTTTGAACCTGTTTGAGGGCTACGTGATCAAGTCCAAAGGTTTGAAGGAAGCTAAAGTAGTAGGGCAACCATCTTGTGAAAAGGCTGAGTCCTTGGATCAACAGGCTGTGTGATCAAAGCTGACTCGGATTGTTAACTACTTTGTAACCAAGTCAAGTTACCTAGTGGATTCCTCCATGAGTTGGAGAATAGTGGACTAGAGGAATTACCCTATCCTCGAACTACTATAAAAATTGTTTGTGTCTATTTACTTTTCAGCGCACATTATTTCTTGCATTAATTTCATATATGTTGATAAGTTAAATTGCTTAAGTCTTCTGATAATAACATTGCTAAAACAAGTGTTGAAAAACGTACTAAAAACTCTAAAGGTGAAAGTCTTCCGCTGGTAAAACCAAGTCAACTGCATTTCTAAGTGTTAGCTGAAAACAACTAAGTTGTACTATCAATAGCTCAATCGAGTCTGTTGTGGGGGTAACTTTGTTGTGTAAGCCAACCGAGTTGTTCCTCAAGGACTTAGTTGACTTGAGTTAACTCTGAAATTGTTTAAAAGGACTAAAATCGAAAAGTTGGTAAAGTTTATTAAACCCCATCTTGTAAACTTTACAAATCACCCCTTGGGAACTACAAGAGAAGATTTACACTCAGTCAGGCAAATGAACTTCTCTAAAGAAGCTTCGCACTCCGCTGAGTAAACAAGGACCTATAATTACACGCTACCCCAAACAACTCTTTTAAAGACACTCCTATCCGGCGGTCCTGGATGCAGAGACCCTCATCCAGCATTCCTGGGGAGGCGCCCTTACGGCATCTAAAGACTCTCCCCCGATGTTTTGGATGTGGAGACCCTTTTCCAGGATTCCCGGGGGAGGCGTCCTTATTGCCTCCTAAGACTCTCCCCGAATGATGCGGTGGGAAGAGATCATCTTCTGTTGTTCATGGGGAGGCGTCATTGTATCAACTGAAGACACTCTCATTCGGTATTCCCAGATATGGAAATCCTCCATCGGTGCTCCCAGAAGAGGCACCCAACCCCCAGCGATCCCAAGGGAATAGATTCTCCTCCAGCACTCCTGGGAAAGTGGCGCCCTATTAGAATCTGTAAGATTTGGTGCTGGAGATTTGGTGTTGATTTAATTGATGATCTGATTTAACTGCTGATTTCTAATTGATTGACATATAATCTGTCATTAAGATATTGCTTTTAGCAAATTGATTGTTTAGTTTTTGGGAGATTCTTTTTCTTTTTTTATTCTTTGGAGCTATATATAAGTAGCTCATGTAAACTCTTCCATAAATATAACAAAAAAACTTGTTCTATCCATTCTTTTACGCCCTCTCTTGCATTCCGGGTCATGATCCTCAGAATTGGGCAATTGCTCTCTCTGTTTCTCAAGAGCAAACTCACATTCTCAAAAACTTAACAAGTCTGTATCGATAATCTCTCCACAAATACGCAACAAGAAAATGAGAAAAAATACTAACGCATGTGGGGAAAAGCAAGAAAAAAGCGACTCACTCAAAGAGTATCACCAAGCCTTTCCAAAAGAATTAATCTCACCCAAAAGAAGTAAAGTACGAAGTATAACTTGAAAAAGGTAGAACAAATCAAGGAACAAGCCTCGTCCCACATCAAAACTCACTCCGGGAAGGAGGAACGCGCCCTTGCCCACTCTCCCGGGAGTGGGGAGCGGGGCGCTCTCATCCACTTATATCCGCCCACATTTTGCTCCACCTATGGGATACCATTCTATGACGTTTCACTACTCCCGGACTCGAGATATATAATAACTCGAGAGAGGAAGGAAGTCCATGCGAAGAAAAACAAACTGGAAGGTTGGAACCATCCCTCGGGGGCGCGCCCTTGAGAGCTCTCTTGGTCATTCTTTCACTCACTCCTCTCCTCTCTATGATTCCCATAGATTCTTACCAAGTCATATTTTCCCAGGAAAATACACTTCAAAATGGTACCAGACCGGGCAGGTCGATCCTCATTTTGAAGCAGCAAACATATAGTGTTGGGAAAATTTATGTTTAGATTTTGATGATACCAACTAAAACTTAAATTAGGAAGTTGGCACCCTATTTTCTATGTAATTCAACTTGTAATAGATGTGGCTGAATAAGCTGAGTTGGAGTCAGCTAAGTTGAAGATTACAAGAGTCGAATGAAGATCGAAGAGGAGACCCAGCTGTGTGTCAGTTGTGTAAAGTGAAGTGAAGACTCGGTCAAGTGACAGAAAAGCTATCTCAGTCAGCTGACGGACAGCTAAGTCATCCCAAAATGATTGGAATCGAATGTCAAAGGGGTATGCTTCAGACAAGACTTGAAGAAAGCTGAAAGAGATCCGTTGTCAACACAAGTCAATGTTTTGCTGGAAATAGGCATGTGTCAGGCTGCCAGCAATAAAGTTGTTTTGCTGAAAGAGTGCAAAAAACGAGCAACCAATGGGATGCACCTGAAATTTTGCACATTTTAAGGAAAGGCTGCAGAGCATTAAATTCAAGGTACGGTGTCCATCAATGCTGCAAGACAAGACAAGCCAACAACCTACAAAGTGTGATTTGAAAAATGTGTATATCTCTTCAACGAACATAATTTCAAATCTATACTATAAAAGGCTGAGGAAGCAAGTGAGAGAATGTGATGAATTTCATAAGACTATCAAGCATACAAGCAAGCAATAACCTGCAAATTCTCTCAAGCTTTTCAAAGAAATCCTCAAGCCTAATTATGAAGGAATTCAATCCAACACATTCAGTGAAGGAAAGATTACTTTATCAGTTAAAGAGGAAACCTATTAAAAGCACAAGGGGTCTACTCTCCAAGGTTGAAAGAGAAGTAGTAAGGTTGAATTTCGAACCTGGGGCTTTAGACTTGTTGGAGGATTGTGTGAACAAATCCAAGAGTTTGAAGGAGCTGAAGTAGCAAGACAACTGGTTTGTGAAGAAGCTGAGTTCTAGGAGCAACTGGTTGTGTGATCGAAGCTGACTCGGACTGTTGACCGCTTTGTAACCAAGATCTTGTTACTTAGTGGATTTCTCCAGGAGTTGGAGAAGAGTGGATTAGAGGAATTACCCCATCCTCGAACCACTATACAATTGCTTGTGTCTTATTTACTTTACAACACTTTTAATTCTTGCATTTGTTTCATATCTGCTGCTAAGTTAAAATTACTAAACTCTGCTCATAATAACTATTGCTAAAACAATTGTTGTAAGTGTAAGTCCAAGCGGCTACGATAATCTAGAGGGGGGTGAATAGATTATCTCCATCTTTTCGATTTCGCCCTCTTTTTCGAACAAAACAAGCCAAGACAATAATAAGGTGCGGAATGTAAACAACACACGTCGATTTATAGAGGTTCAACCCACCTAGGGTCTAATCCTCTACCAACCCAGTATATCCGGGATGGATTTCAAAAAAAAAAAGATTTTATTAATTACCAAAATTAATACAACACCAACTTACAACAACACCTTGAAGAGCACCACACTCTTCTTCAACACCACCTTTGAGATTACCACAATCTCTTCTTGAAGATTACCACAATCTCCAACGGCACCTTGTGAAGATTACCACAATCTTCAAGCTTGAAGAATACCAAATTCTTCAACACCACAACAAGAAGATTACCACAATATTTCTCACACCTAACACCTAGATCACCCAAGTGTGTTCTTACCACAAGAACACTGACAAGGATATCTTGTGTTGAATGATAACCCAAAAATTCAAGATTACAACTCGATAATGAATTATACGATTGAGTGCAAGTGTAATCAAGAATAGCCTAGACCTCAAGGATGAGAAAGTGATAAGCTAGGCAAATTACAACAAGAATAATGACAATAGAAGACCAAGTGTTTGTTTGAGAAGAATAATGACAAGAATAGCCTAGACCTCAACGATTGAGTGATGTTCTCTCTTATTGTTGAGTTTCAAATCTTCCTCTATTTATAGGAGATGATTGATCCTTGATAGGCTCCTCTTGGAATCTGATATCTACAAAAAATTTGCAATTAAAATCAAGATTATAGCTATTAGAAATCAATCCCACAAATTAGGGAAAAGTTGTCTGCTGCACAACGGTTAGAATTTTGCTGTCAAACATTAGGGCGACCGGTCGCATAGAAATAGATGTTTGAAAATAAGAACACAATTTTACACAGGGCGACCGATCGACGGGGGGTCCGACCGGTCACCCTAGGGTCCAACTGGTTGCCCTCTTCAAAAAACCAATACAGAGATGTTTGCGAAATGAACCAACCTTTCAGGTACGGTCGCCCTATAGGTCGGCCGACATCACCGGCCGCCCTATAGGGTGACCGGTGACCTCACCATTTTCTCGCAAACATGATGTTTTTGTTTTGGACAACTTTCAGGTAGTGAGTCGCCTATACGGCGACAGGTTGACCTCAAAATAAAAGTGTTGTCCAATTTTATATCGAAAATAAACTTCAAGAAATACTCCGAAAAATAGTGAAAACATTTTAGACCGATCGCGAGTATTTAGACAACATTTCGAAACATTGTTTGATGTAAAAACACATTAACTCAAATTCATAAAAAGTGTTGTCCAATTTAATGTCGAAAATAAACTTGAAGAAATACTCCAGGAAAATATTAAAACCATTTTAAATCATTTAGGAGTATTTGGACAACCTTTAAAAATATTGTTTTGGTATAAAATCAAAATCATCAAAATCATGATAAAACCATTTATCAAACAATCTCCCCCTTTTTGATGATTACAAACCAAAACAATTTTAACGAGGTCGATTTTGAAAACAAAAACAATTTTACCGGTTAAAAAGAACTATCCGTTGTGAGCGACAACATCCCACGCATTATAATCACAAGGATGGGAGTATAGATTTTAAACATATATAGCAAAAGCTCCCCCTATCAATATGCACAACAAGAGTAATATAGAAGCAATCAACCAAAAGCTAAAAGCTCAACTTTTACAACTTGAGCTTAAGTATCAAGAGTTTATAAGCTCCCCCTGTCAACAAAACATCATTAGACATGAATATGAGTCCATACTACAACAAATGGACTAAGTATAATCCACAACTTATGGCTTTTAATAGCCACAACTTATAGCTTCTTTCTCGAGCTTATATTAGCTTATATGAGCTAATAAGCTTATAACCTGTTTCTCCCCCTTTGGAATCATCAAAAAGAATGTTAGCATGATAAAAACATCATATAATCATAGCAAAGTGCGCAACTAAACCGTTGTATCGAGCTATTTGAACAATGAAGCTTATAGGCCAAAAGGGAGGGAAAGGTCGATCATACGACTTGTAGAAGCTTACGAAAACTCATTTGATTTGCAAAACATGATTTCTATAAATATATAAGACTATTGAAATCGAGAGAATCATGTAGGTGATGAATTTTTCATTGAGACATTTTATCGAACACTTGGCGGGCGTCAAAAATTGAGGAAGATATATATAGCCTTTGTAAATGTAATCAAGCCAAGTTTTTCATCACCAAAAGCAATTTTACAATTATCATTCATCAACAATCAATGAGCTCATCACACACATATACAAATTTCATCATGAAAACAAATATAGGCCAAGTTCTCAAGGGTTCAACCCAATTGAGATAAAGGAGTAGAATTCTTACCATTCAATCGGTAAAGACGAACAATGATGATGATAATCGAGCCTAAAAACATCCAATATATGGAATGTATTCAATAAAACACATTTGAAGTGAAATGTGTGTGAAATTGACGAAGGGGACGAAAAATGGCAAAAATTATATAAAATGACTAAGGCATTGGACAGAATGGTTTTTATCCAAAAATTAGCTTAGGGCGACCGGTCGACGTTGAGGGCGACCGGTTGCCCTCAACTCCTTCAGCCCACTGTCTTGCCAATTTTCAAAAATCCGAATTTTTCGCCCCTAAGTTTTAAAAACGTGCAAAATGCAAACGTAGACATCATTCAATATACATTATGTCATAATCAAGCTCGAAATAAAGTAAAATACTCGGCGGTTAACGATTAAAAAATCCGTGAGTTATCCTTGGGACGGAATTAAACACATTTTCAAGTTTTTGTTAAACATGCAATCCCTTAGAAAAAGATATCGAATCTCAATATGTTTAGTTCGATTATGACGAACCATATTTTGACAAAGATTATTATCACCGGACTTGTTATCCCGAAAATAAGAATGTTTTAAAACTTTGAATGAACAAGTCATAAGAAGAAGTGCCTTACAAATATTTGAAATTTTCTTTTAACGACACTTTAAAGAGATTCGTTGGGATTGTTTTAAGTCGAACATATAGACATAAGGCATATAGAATGTCGAGTCTAAGGAGTAATAAACGAATGAACATACCTCGAATTCGTTTGTCAATCAACATGCCTACCTCAACCTTTGTCAATTTTCACATTTGTGGCCATATAGGTTGAAGTGGTTCTTTCTTCTTCAATGTCTCACCTCTTCTTTTGAGTGTGGAATATAATCACCTTCTTGGCATTGTTGAACTTGAATTCCAATGATCAAATTTTAGCTTCCCTCATCATGATCATCTTAGGTTCACCTTGCATTGACTTGGAAAAATATCTTGCACAAATATTTATTAGTAGCACCACAAATATTATCAACATAAATTTGCACAAGTAAACAATCTTGCCCTTTTTCAAAACAAGGAGTGTAGTATCAACTTTACCTTTTGTAAAATTATTTTGCAAAAATAGTTAAGTCTATCAAACCATATACGGGGTACTTGTATCAACCGTACAAGGATTTTTTATAAAAATCATTTGGCCTAAAACTTTTAAACTCCGATAGACTTCTATTTGAATAAAAACTATTTAGAAAGTTGGATTTAACATCCATTTGGTAAAGCTTGAAATTTTCTCAAAACAAGAATGGGCAAGTAAAGTGAAAATAACTTCTAAATGTACTATGAGTGCATATATTACATCAAAATCATTACCTACTTCTTAACAATATCATTGAGCTACTAACCTTGTCCTGTTCATCAACCTTGTTGCGAAACATCACAAATTTCTGCAAAATCTTAACAAGATATTTTGCACACGAGCATAGTAATATCCAATAATAGATACACTATTTTAAGAACCACATACTATGCATCATCAAGAGTCTAATAAATCCTTCAAATTCAAATAAGCTTAAGAAAGCTACATAAGGTCTCTTTTGAGATTTGACAATAAGAGAGCACATAGTTGAGACCTCATTTACAAGAATCATATGAACAAGAGGTTTGACATAAGTATCCAAAAATAGTGGCATTTATATGTGCAATAAAATGCATAACTTAGTAGATCAATTGTTTATCAAAACAAAATACAATCCTTTACAAGTCTTGGATAAAACAAGCTATGTCGAATAATGCCTAAAAAAAATCAACACATCCTCTTAATGGCACTTGTATAAAATAAGCACATAGTCATATGGCACAAATGTATCGAGTCTATAATATGAATACCAATGATGAGCGTACCTCGATAGTTTATGTCACTCTTGACATATTATGACGTAGATAGCCATTTGTGAAAATACATGAGTCCTACACAATTCTTAAAACAAGACTAGCACAAAACAATATGATACAAGTGTAGGCTTAAAGTAATAATATATATGACAAATAAGCTTATGCCATAAAAATCCATAAGAGATATTAAGTCTAAGCAAACACACAAGAGATTAATATAAATATCATACAAGGTCTCATTTTTCAAAAAAAAATTAAAACCAGAAATATATGTAGAAGACCTTATAAATTTTAAAACTCATTTTGCGATTTAAACACAAATAAAAAATATGCAAAAACAAAATGCATATTTAAATAGGGAGATACGGTTTACCAATTTCGCCATTTCCATGGGTTGTGTCGTTCCCATTGTTGATGATATCTTCCCATTTGAAAATCTTCATGTTGATGGTGGTTTCTCCAATTACTCCATCTCGAAGGATTATATCCTTCCCTTTGTTGATAATATTTCCTTCTTGGAAATTCATTTTGGTGGTGTCTTCTTCTTTGATCAAATGAGATGGTCATTTAATGTTTCCTTGGCGGTATGAATTTTCTTCGATTGTTATTTCACCGGGTACCTAATATAACGTTGTTTTGTGGTACCCTCAAGTGCTTGGGTCCTTTGGGATTAGTCTTGAGACTTTTCGGTCTCCACAAATAATTAGAGTTATTTTTAGCCCGACAAGTGTTCACCGTATGACCCTTTTTACCGCAATAGAAGCATGTAATAATTCTAGAAGTGTAATGACCAACATGCTTAGAGACTTGACTATTTTTCATATGATTAACAACATTAGGCTTATGGTCAAGTCCTTGTTTCAATTTATCACAACTATGAACATCAACAATATCAGTCATTTTATCGGTACTCAAGTTGGATTTTGATAAATCCTTTTTCATGCAATTAATATCCTCAACAAAAGTACTATTTTCTTTTTCAAGGTTTCTAACATTATCAAGTGTGGTGGTGTGAGCACATGATAGTGATTCATAGGAAATAGATAAACTATCCTTTTCATTTTTCAAAGCATTGAATTCCTTTTTCAAATTTTTTTATTTAACAAGCAAGCTTTGGAATTCATTTTGAAGATCATCAAAATCATTTTGCAAATCACTATAATCATTATGTATAACAATATAATAGGAAGTAGAGGGTTTAAGACATACCTCGTTATTTTCTTCGATGCCCATAAGACAATGTTCAACTTCTTCATAGTTGGAAGTTGTAAGAGGCTTGTTCCTTTGATTTGACATTGTATCCCTTTGAGAGGTAGATGCTTTTGACTTGCTCCTATTATTTGCATATACTTCATGAATGGCTTCTAATTTTTGCCATACTTTATGAGCCGATCAAATTCCTACAATATGTTCATATTACAAAATATTGAGAGCTTTACCGTTTAAGGAGATGATTTTCTTCCCTTAATCATTTAGCTCTTTGAGGCCTTTGGAGGTGTGTGGTGTGTCTTTCATCGGAATGGATTCTCCATTTATGACGATGTTCCAAATATCGAACCCGCAACCTTGTAAATAACATTCCATTCTTTCTTTCCAAAATATAAAATTTTTGGAATCAAATAGAGGTGGCTTGGTGGTGGAGGTGCCGGTAAGATGAGCTTCATTTGTAGCCGACGATTGTTCCTCTTCACTCGCGATGTGAAACGAGCTTGCCAAAGAGTTTGGCTTTGATACCAATTGTAAGTCCAAGCGACTACGATAATCTAGAGGGGGGGTGAATAGATTATCTCCATCTTTTCGATTTCGCCCTCTTTTTCGAACAAAACAAGCCAAGACAATAATAAGGTGCGGAATGTAAACAACACACGTCGATTTATAGAGGTTCAACCCACCTAGGGTCTAATCCTCTACCACCCCAGTATATCCGGGATGGATTTCGAAAAGAAAAAAGATTTTATTAATTACCAAAATTAATACAACACCAACTTACAACAACACCTTGAAGAGCACCACACTCTTCTTCAACACCACCTTTGAGATTACCACAATCTCTTCTTGAAGATTACCACAATCTCTTCTTAAAGATTACCACAATCTCCAACGGCACCTTGTGAAGATTACCACAATCTTCAACCTTGAAGAATACCAAATTCTTCAACACCACAACAAGAATATTACCACAATCTTCTCACACCTAACACCTAGATCACCCAAGTGTGTTCTTACCATAAGAACACTCACAAGGATATCTTGTGTTGAATGATAACCCAAAAATTCAAGATTACAACTCGATAATGAATTATGCAATTGAGTGCAAGTGTAATCAAAAATAGCCTAGACCTCAAGGATGTGAAAGTGATAAGCTAGGCAAATTACAACAAGAATAATGACAATAGAAGACCAAGTGTTTGTTTGAGAATATCTTGTTGTGTTGTGTTGTTCTCTCTTATTGTTGTGCTTCAAATCTTCCTATATTTATAGGAGATGATTGATCCTTGATAGGCTCCTCTTGGAATCTGATATCTACAAAAAAATTGCAATTAAAATCAAGATTATAGCTGTTAGAAATCAATCCCACAATTTAGGGAAAAGATGTCTGTTGCACAACGGTTAGAATTTTGCTGTCAAACATTAGGGCGACCGGTCGCACAGAAATAGACGTTTAAAAATAAGAACACAATTTTACATAGGGCGACCGGTCGACGGGGGGTCCGACCGGTCACCCTAGGGTCCAACCGGTTGCCCTCCTCAAAAAACCAATACAGAGATGTTTGCGAAATTGAACCAACCTTCAGGTACCGGTCGCCCTATAGGTCGACCGGTCGATGTCACCGGTCGCCCTATTGGGTGACCGGTCACCCTCACCATTTTCTACAAACATGAAGTTTTCTGTTTTGCACAACTTTCAGGTACGGGTTGCCCTATACGGCGACCGGTTGACCTCAAAACAAAAGTGTTGTCCAATTTTATATCAAAAATAAACTTCAAGAAATACTCCGAAAAATAGTGAAAACATTTTAGACCGATCGTGAGTATTTAGATAACATTTGGAAACATTGTTTGATGTAGAAACACATTAACTCAAAATCATAAAAAGTGTTGTCCAATTTAATGTCGAAAATAAACTTGAAGAAATACTCCGGAAAATATTAAAATCATTTTAAATCATTTAGGAGTATCTGGATAACCTTTAAAAACATTGTTTTGGTATAAAATCAAAATCATCAAAATCATGATAAAACCATTTATCAAACAGTAAGACGTGTTTAAAATTCATAAATGTGATAAGTCTTCCGCTGATAAAACCAAATCAATTGTATTTCTAAGTGTTAGCTGAAAGCAGCTAAGTTATATTGTCAACAGCTCAGTCCAGTCTATTGAGTGGGTAACTTTGTTGTCTAAGCCAACCTAGTTGTCCCTCAAGGACTAAGCTGATTTGAGTTAACTCTGAAAATACTTTAAAAGGACTAAATAGAAAAAGTTGGTAAGATTTATTCACCCCCCCCCCCTTCTAAACCTTACACATCACCCCTTGGGACCTACAACTGGTATCAGAGTGGTTGGTTCAGTGAGCCTTCCGCACTGGTTACTGAACTAGATCTCATTCTTTTTCAAAAGAATCAACACTTGAGTTTTTGAAGCTTTTATTTCAAAACCAAAGTTATTATCATGGAAGAAAATCTAACTCGCATTCCAATGTTTACTGTGGAAGAGTTTGATGATTGTAAAATTCGTATGCAGGCTCATCTATCAGCTCTGCATAATGAAATTTGGCTAGTGATTGAGGATGGGCCACTTCAAATTCTAAAAGTCAACACTGATGTGAGAAGGGAAGCTCCTGCTGAAGGAGAGGATGCTGAACCAGCAGAGCCCAGACCTGCTAAATAACGCATTAAAAGTAGTCGCGAATATACATAGTCGTCTAATGATGTTGGTTACATGCTCGTACAAGATTGAAAAATTGAGGGGCTTCACACCTACGGACACAGGTGATTTATTCTCCGGTGACGTTGAAGATGATGACTATAATGGACCACCAATTTTTGATGAAGAAAGTAACGACACTACAAGGAAGGTTGGCTACGAAGTAGGAGTGGCAATTAATTAAATAAATTATTGATATTTTTTTAGGTTTGGTATTTTTTTGTCTTCACCTATTTTGTGACATCAATTAATTAAATAAATTATTGATATGATTTAATGATAGTTATATAATTTTGTGTTACTAAAATATAGCCTAAAAGTGTTACAATTAATAAAATATAGTGTTTCCAAGAGTGCTTCTTAAATAAAATGGTACCTATTTACGTTACAAAAGAAATAACTAAAAAAAAAATGATACTTAAAAAGTGTTACTTATTGTTGGGAAATTTATTGTTTAGATTTTGATGAATGTCATGTAAAACATAGAATAGAAAGTTGGCACCCCATTTTTGTTGTAAATTGCATTGTAATAGATAGGGCTGGTCGAGCTGTGTCAAGTCAGCTATGCCTGAACATGCAAAAAGACAACTGGAGACTAGAAGGAAGACTCCGCTACGAGACAGCTGAGTATGGCAAAGAATAGAAGATGGGAACTCGACTGAAGGTACAGCTGAGATGCAGCTGAGGAAAGTATCAGTCAAGTCAACTCAAGATAGCCAAGTCTCAAGTTGAAGTGACAGAAGAGTCATCCAATGATTGAAAACTGACTCTAAGTCACCTGGGGAAAACAAGGAAATGCAAATCAAGTTGAGATAATCGAAAGAGATCCGTTACGTAAATCAAGAGAATTACTTAAACAAGTAATACTTGCATGCTACCTTTCTCGAAGTGCTCATCCCGAGAAGCGTGCAAGGGAATGAACCAATGGGAAACACTACACCGTGTCGAACTCGAAAAGTCAAGAACAATTCATACGAGGAAGTGGCAACTCCAAGATCGCAACAAGACAAGCCAACGACCACAAGTGACTTTCAAAAATAAGCCTATCTCTTCAACGGGCATATTTTTGAAAGATCACTATAAAAGGCTGAGGAATGACTTTGAGAAATAGAGAGCCTTGACTACCTGAATCACGAACATTTCAAGAAAACATTTTTAATATTCTCAAATCATTCAAGATTAATCCTTAAGCCTACATCACGAAGAAAATCAATCCAATACTCAACTGTGAAGGAAAGATAGCTTCAATCAGTTGAAGAGGAAACCTTTGAAGAAAAGGGGTCTACATTCTAAGGAGAATTTGGAGGGCTTCGTGATCAAATCCAAAGAGCTTGAGCAAGTGAGTTGTAGTAGCAAGGCAGCTGCCCTGTGAAGAAGCTGAGTCGCACGAGAAGCTGGTGCTGCGTGACCAAGGCATCTCCAGATCGAGTCCCAAAGGATCAAGTCACTTTGTGTGATCAAGACTTGTATCCGGATCGTTACCACTTTGTATACCGATCAATACTTAGTGGATTCCTCCAGGAGTTGGAGAAGAGAGGAGTAGAAGAATTACCCCATCTTCGAACCTCTATAAAATCTTATCGTGTCATTTACATTTCAGCACTTTAATCTCTGCATCATTATTTGTTTAACTCTTTGATAAATTTGCTATCCACTTGATAATCTCTAAGTACTAAAACCAAGCATTAAATCTTTACTAAATCAATTTTAAGGGTGTAAAGTCTTCCGGTGAAAACAAACTGCAGTTGAGCTAATTCAGTCTCAACGGTGAGTTATTCTATCAACTCGAGTCAGTGCATTTGAGTGACTAACTCTTCGATTAACTAAATTGGCTATCCACCAAGGACACAGCTGTGTAGTATTAACTCTGAATTTTAAAAAGGACTAAATCGAAAAGTTGGTAAGGTTTATTCAACCCCCCCTTCTAAACCTTACACTCACACCCCTTGGGACCTACAAGTGGTATCGAGCGGTTGGTTCATTGAGCCTTCCGCACCGGTTCTTGAACTAGATCTCCAAATTTTTCAAAGTCCTGTTTTAGTACTTAAGTTTTCAAAACTCTTTTTATTATCAAAAGTTATTATCATGGAAGCAAATTTGACACGTATCCCTATGTTCACAATTGAAGAATTTGATGATTGGTAAATTCGTATGACGGTGAGCCGATCTATCAAAGATTACATGATGAGATGTGGATAGTGATAGAGGATGGGCCACTACAAATTTTAAAGGTGAACACACTTAAGAAGAGTTAAAATGAAGGTGAAGAGGATGTCGCTTCCTAGACCAGCTATGGTTGAAAACCAAGAGTGAATGGACAAATGATGACAGAAAAAGATACAACCTGGATAATGTGGCCAAGGATATTCTTTACAAAAACTCGACAAAGCCATGTTCAATAAAGTCAAATCATGCAAAACAAAGCTAAAGAAATCGGGACAAGCTAACATTGATTTGTGAAGGCTCAAAGCAAATCAAGGAAAATAAATTATCAGTGGTTGTACAAAAATTCGAGAATTTCAAAATGATCGCAGGAGAGAACCTGGATCAATGGATGCTCGGTTCACGTAAATTACCAACGTGTTATCTCGCTTCTTGGAAAAGAATATACACGAATGAAATGTGTATGAAAATCCTAAAAAGTCTCGGTGAATGGGAAATGAAGGTCATGGCACTAAGACATTCCATGGACCTATCAAAGACATCCAACCATGAGCTATTCTCGGATCTCAAAGCCTACGAATTTTGAAATGAGAAGAAAAGACCAGGAAGAGACAAATTTGCACCCCAAAACAAATTTGCTCTAATTGTTAAAGATGGCAAGAAAGTCAAGTCAAAGAAGTCATTGACCCAGAGGAAATAGCCCCTGTTGGTTAAAAGGTTCAACAAGTTCTTCAATAAGAACTACTGAGAGAGGCAAGGTAGAATCCTCCGGAAGACACTCGGCTCCTCCAAGTCAAGGGAAGATAGGCCAACCAAGAGAACAAATCATCAAAAAGCTGAATATCAAAGGGCTAACAATCCAAGAATGGAAAAGGGTCGATCAAAAGGTTGAATATCTATTTGAATGTAGGCAACCGGTCACTATTCCATTGATTGCCCGTATCCCGTAGTTAACAAATACGGTATGAAGAAGAAAGAAAAGTCTTGAGAAAGAAGACAAGAAAAGAAAAAGGCAATGTTGGTCGCAGAGATCGCTAAGACAGCCAAGTCAAGAGACATAGCCGACTCGAGAGTAGTGAAGCCGACTACTCAAGTGACTCAAGAAGAAGCCTTGATCCGTCTCGATGGCCAAAGAACAAGACCAACCCGACCAAGAAGATGAGGTACACTCGACTCATCACACTCGATTCTAGTGATAGTGACTGTGACACACACACTTCATCACCCACTGATCTTTATGATTCATTAGGCAAAATGATGAAAGATTTTGAACACATTAAATCCTCACACACACTACTAAATGAGGAAAACAACCTACTCAAGAGCTAAAACTCACGGTGACTAAGGAGCCGAGTACTCTAAGTCAAATAGCTGATGAGAATAAAAATTTAAAGGCTGAAAATGCCAAACTAATAGCAGAAATAGCTGCCATAGAAAAGAGGGAGAATGGCCTCAAAAATGTGATTGTCTCATTCACTAAGGCATCTAAGTCATCGGATGATCTTATCATGAGCCAAAGAGAATGTGGAGACAAGACAAAGCTTAGGATTTAATTCATCTGTGCTATGTCAAGCTCCAAAAGTGATTTTGGAAAAAGGATCTTCAAGCAATGAAATATCTCAAAAATCCAAAACTCCAAATGGTGCACACACATTTATTCCAAAGCACAATTACAAGCAAACTAACATTGGTTATAAAGGAAAAGGAAAAAGCCGATTGAGTGTCTTTGAGAGGACAACCCGAGAAGAAATTCACCGAGTTCCTCAAAGAAACTCCAAACAGAAATACTCAGTATAGAAGAAACAGAGCTACCAAAAATCCCAGAAGATCTATAAAAGAAACACATATGATGGGAATGGTAGAAAATATCCAAGCCAAGCCGATTGGAATAATGTAAACTATCACAGAGACCGTGGAAATAGCGGCCCAAATGGCAAAGGCCTAGAACTCAAAGAAAGGTCATTCCAAAGGTATAAGAGCTTTCATCAAAGACACACATATGCACCTAGGCACTACACACAGAGACATCACAACTACCCAAAGAAGGCAATTGCTAAAACACATATACAGGCATACAGACAAAAGAGACAGTTGTATGAACCTAGAACCCCCAAGCAATTTGCCAAAATTATTTATGATTATGACACTGATAGATGGTAACTCCTTAGAGCCAAATCATTTGGCTATAGGTTGGTTGGATCATCTTACAATACTAACCCCTCAGGACCCAGACAAGAATGGGTACCTAAAACTTAATTTCCTTGATTGCAGGTTCAAGGAACAGCTGAGTGCCAATGAACTTGGTACATGGATAGTGGTTGTTCCAGACATATGATAGGAAACAAGAAAAATCTGTCAAAATTCAAGGAAGTTAAAGGAGCAAAAGTCATATTTGGAGGAAATGAAGCTCCAGGAGAAATAAAAGGCATTGGATCCATCAAGAAAAATGGATTAGAAATCACAGATGTTGCATATGTTGAAGGACTCAATTTCAATCTACTGAGTATCAACCAACTCTGTAACAAGGGTTATAATGTTGGATTTAACATGGGTATATGCCAAATCAAGGATACAGAATCAAGTGAAGTTGTGTTGCAAGGATGCAGACAAAAGAACATGTATATCGTGGATTGGTCAACAAAGAACACCAAAGACTGTCATAGCAAAGAGCACATTGAATCAAGTTGGTTGTGGCACAAGAAGCCGAGTCACCTGAATTTCAAAACAATTAACAAGATTGCGAAGCGATCTTGTGGAAGGACTTCCGACAAAGATACAAAAATGAGAGTATATGTGACGATGTCGAAGGGAAAACAAATCAAATCATCATTCAAAGAAAAGGCATGTCTATCTTCAACAAGGATATTGATCACATTTGCATATGGATGTATTTGGTCCAATTGAACCAACTAGCATAAGTGGGAAGAAATACACCTAGGTGGTAGTAGATGACTACTCAAGATATACATGGACAATATTCATGTGTAAGAAGAAAGAAACTCTACGTAAACTACCACAAATTGATGAAGAGGATTCAAAATGAGAAGAGCCAAACCATTATCAAAATAAGATCGCAGACAGAGGAACCGAGTTTGTCAATGGCATAATAACTCAGTATTATATTGTAAATGGCATTGGTCATGAATTATCTGCAGCAAGTACTCCACAAAGCAGAATGGAGTTGCGAAAGAAGGAATAGAACTCTCAAAGAAGCAGCAAGGACCATGTTAGTCAAGGCGGGGTTACCAAAAAGATTTTGGGTCAAGCAATCAACACAAACTTGCTACACTCAAAATAGATGTATGATAAACAGACGGTGACAAAGACTCCTTATGAGATTTGGATAGGAGAAAACCAAATGTTGCATATTTTAGAATATTTGGATGTAAATGCTTCATCCATAACAATGACAAAAACAATCTAAAGGCTTTCGATGCTAAAGTCGATGAAGGTATCTTCTTGAGATACTCACCGAAGCAAAGCCTACAGAGTACTCAACAAAAGGACTATGGTTGCAGAGAATCCATTCATGTGGTATTCGATGAACCAAATGTAAATGGAGAAGACGTTGAAGAGTCACTAATAAGTGAATCATCCAACCATGCGAGAAAAGTCCCTATGTCAAGTCAAGTCGGGAATTATAAACTCGGATGAAGATGAGATAGCCGAGTCTCATAAACAGTGGAAAATTTGTAGCTAAGTGATTGCGAGAGAGCCGATCAAAGCAACACACAATTTGCTAGACGATCAATCTAGCTAACTTACTCCAACCTCGATGTAAGATGGCCGAGAAACCATCCACTTAACTTGTCATTGGAGATATAAGAGAAGGTGTCAAAACAAGATCCGAGCTCAACAAGAAGCCATGTTCACATGCTTTATCTCTCAAATAGAGCCTAAAGATGTGTCACAAGCATTCGATGACACACATTGGATTCAAGCTATGCAAGAAGAGTTGAATCAGTTTGAAAGAAATAAAGTATGGCGAGTTAATTCAAAGACCCACCCATCAAAATGTTATTGGTACTAAATGGGTGTTCGTGAACAAGATGAACGAGGAAGGTTCGTGGTAAGAAACAAAGCAAGATTAGTAGCCAAAGGATATTGCCAAGAAGAAGGGATAGATTTTGATGAAACATTTGCCCTCGTAGCAAGATTGGAAGCTATTAGGATGTTTCTTGCCTATGCACTCACAAGAATTTTATTGTATATCGATGGATGTAAAAAGTGCATTCCTAAATGGTTTATTGGAAGAAGAAGTGTATGTTGAACAACCTCCAGGATTTGAGCGTAAGACTCTCGGAGATAAGGTATACAAACTCAAGAAAGCTCGTATGGATTGAAACAGCACCCCAGAGCATGGTATGATACCTTGTCACAATTCCTAACCGAGAATGGATTCACAAAAGGAAAAGTAGATAGAACACTGCTCGTAATTCAAGACAAGAAGAGCATACATCTTTGCTTGTTCAAATATATGTGGATGACATTATTTTTGGATCCACAAACAAAGAGTCGTGGTGATAAATTTTCAAACCTCATGCAAAGCAAATTCGAAATGAGCATGATGGGGAGAGTCGACATTCTTCCTTGACTCCAAGTGAAGCGGTTGAAGGATGGAACCTTCATAAGTCAAATAAAATACACCGTAGATTTAATGAAGAAATTTGGTATGGAAGAGAAGTCTTCAAAGTGAAAATACCAATGAATACATCACCAAAATGGACATGGATGCAGATGGCAAGCCTATAGATCAAACAAGACTGAGCACTTATGGATCATTGCTTTATCTCACAACAAGTAGGCCGACATCACCTTTGTTGTAGGTGTATGTGCAAGATTTCAATCGCTCCAAAAGAGAGCCATATGATGCAAATGCTAAGAGGATCCCGAGATATTTGAAAGGAAGCCAAGAAGTTGTCTTATGGTATCCAAAGGTAGGTGGATTCAAGTTAATTGGCTACTGACACGACTATCTTTGGATGTAGAGTTGACAGAAGAGCACTTCGTACATGTCAAATGCTTGGAAATAGGCTAATTTCCTGGTTTAGCAAAAAGCAAAATTCAATAGCCACCTCTACAAACAAGGTAATACATAGTCTGGGGCAATTGTTGTGCCCAAATCCTATGGATGAGACAAAGAATCGAGAGACTATGAAATTGAAGAAAAGGAAATTCCAATCATGTGTGATAACACAAGTGCAATTGCAATCACTCAAAATCCCGTGTTGCACTCAAGAACAAAGCATATCGATGTCGATATCACTTCATAAGAGATCATGTTGAAAATAAAGACATCACCTTGAATATATTTCAATCGATAAACAAGTTAGGCGACATATTCACAAAACCATTATGTGAGTCAAGATTTGAAGAACTCAAGCATGAGTTAGGGCTATTTGAAATGAGCTAACACTCGTAAGACTCAAAGAAAGGAAATGAAACACAAAAAGGAACAAGAGTGAATTCTCAAAATCATTTGAATAAATCGATCGATCGGAAAGACAAATTTATATTGAATTAGCTGACAGCTGAGTCACTATGAGAACTGTGACAAGAAGAGTCAAATCAGCTAAGGGATAAGTTGAGTCATTTATGAACAAAAGGACAAAAATGCAGTCGTTTTTACTAAGCGGGAATGTTTTTAAGAATGGCGTCAAAGCATAATGATGATGTGTACAGGCAAAAGCTGCACACCAAGCTTATGATTGGATATAAATGCTGCCGCATTAAATTCGAGACATTAAATGCTAATCGGCGTGCAAAATCTAAGCCGTTGATTTTGATCACATTTCAAAAACCACCCGCACGTCCTTTCAGAAACCATACTTAAACCATTTTCATCCTTTTCTCTCACATATTACCAAAACTGTTCATTTCTCTCTCAGAAGCAAAGGCAAAACTCTCTCAAAACCCTATCAATCTTCAAATCAACTTCTAAGTTTCTTTTCGTGAAATACTGAAAAATGGCATCGACTTATGATTTCGTCAAGCTAGGGAAGCAAATCCACACTGGGTCTACTGTGGATTTCGAGGGAATGGTCAAACAGGGGTCCGATGACGCCCTCATAAAGAATATTGCTGAGAAGCTCGAAAAGTCCGGGCTAAAACCATTTCTGACGATGGAGCTCCCGATGACCTATGTGGAAGAGGTCGCTCAGTTCTACGTGAACGCTGAAATTCACGATGAGGGGATCAAATCCTCTGTTCACGGGAAGGAGTTCATCATCTCTGCCAAAGATTTGGCAGAACACTGCTCATTACCGGCGGAAGGAGCACCAGAAATCAATGAAGTGATGTATACTTGGGCCGCTTGGAAGGAAGTAGCCAAGACCGACTATGCTGATAAGATAGTCTACACAGCCAACAAGAGGCTGCTGAAGGAGGACTACCACAAACTGTTGGACATAGTTGCCAAATGCATAGACATCAAGTTTGGCAGCTTTGACCAACTATCCAAAGCAAAATTGATCGTAATGGCCGCGATCATTGAAGAAAGGAAAGTAAATCAAATTTGAGTTTGTCTACAAAGCAGACTCGCAGAATGTAGGAACAAATCCTTCAAGGAGGATGGTTCGTTCGGAGGATCTTTGGGATACGGCCTGGTGATTGGCCGGTGATGGAGGTGAAAGGAGTCCTCTTCGACATGGAAAGGCGTTCCATGTAAACAAGAGGATGTTCGATCAAACCTCTCTCGGGCGCACGAAGAGAGCCTACGCCAAGAGAGTCGATACAAGTGAGGGGGAATCGGTGACCTCAAGATACAGCTTGTTTCCTCTCCACCAAAGAAGAAAGTCGCTGCCCCTCCAAGAGAAGAGAATCACGCCCCGCAAAGAAAGAAAACCAAATCGCTTCCGCCCGCACTGAGTCACCTACCCCGCAGCCGTGTCTCCCGCCTCACAGAAGAAGCGGGCCGAGAAGGAATCTCAAATACCTTCTCCGGCCGTCAAAAAGAGGAGAACGATAAGCCAAGACGGCCAGCCTCCTCAAAAGAAAACAACAAAGACTCGCCCCCCGCCGCCAAGACTTAGAAGAAACTCTCTCCGAACTAAATCCTCCGGTACAAACTAGGAGAAGAAGAAGAATCTTCAAGCGCCCGAACTTGAAAAACCCTGAGTCACCGCTCGGATGAAATAGATACCGAGATCGCCTGAGAAATAGAGTCTCCGTAAATTATTGATGAAACAACCAAGTCTCGGTCAAGGCGATCACAGAGGCAAATCAAGACCAGCTTGTAGTTCGAACAAATGAGACACAAGAAGTAGCCGAGAAATCTAAATCGCCTATTGAGGATCGTATCCCCTCCCGCAATGCACGCAAATCGATGTAATGGAGCACCAGTTTGCTACCTTCTATCCCCGAGAATGAGGGACAAAGAAGAAGAAGTCGATAGAGATGATGATGTGATGATCCTATCCCCTCCTTATCCGGACATCCAAAATCGTCATGAGAGTGGAGGAAGTGGAAGTTAAGTCAATCCAGGGAATAGTTCCAACGGCCCGAGTTTATCGAAGAAGAAGAGGAATCGATGAATTTTCTTGGAGTGACCACCGTGGTCCAAGATCGGATGAAGAAAATCGCATGATATCTTGCAGATCTTCAAGGACAATGAGAAGGAAATACAGCAGAGGAAGCCGAGGCACGTGAGAAGGCCAAAGATCCGCCCTATCACCGCACCACGAACATACACATCCTCTCCTTCGACGCCCTATCGAAAGCGATGAGGATGCGGACCCCGTTTCGCCACGTAAGAGTTGCAAATGCAGCAAGCAATGCACGAATCCGCAGTCCTTCATGAACAAAGAATGATGGAGGGACCAGGAGAGTCCTCCAAAACACAATGAGATAGACCCAATGGGAGTGGAAAAGATATTGCCATCGTTGTTCCGCCACCACTTCCCCACTCATTCGGAAGAAGGAACTAAGGAATTGTTGATGAAACCGGGTTAGTAGGGACCCTAGTCGAGCCAACCCCTAATGAAAGTGTCCTACCACCGCCCCAATGCTGAACACTCAAGAGAAACAACCGGGAGTTTGGAGACGAGTGACCCCATTCCAAGTCACTGGTGGTGCGCCACCGAGGGGGAAACTCCCTCCACTGCAGCAAGGTCGGAGGATGTCGCAGATGACTCCACAATGAATCTAGGAGGCGAAGTGGAGAAGGAACAAACACAAAGTACACAAAGCAAGTTGTCATCAACGAAGCTCGACAGATTGAGATTGTCTCTGGTGAGGTGCCAATCGCTCGAAGGCTAATGACGCCGCCGATGCAATCGAGGCACACGGGAAGGAAACGGGAGTGAACACTGGCGATGAAAGTGCAATCCATGGAGTTGAGACTCCAATGGATGCCACCGCGAGAAAGACCCTAAGACAATGACATGACATCGCCGAGAGGATGTCCAGGCCTCGCCGCAGCTTGAGACTGCAGGAGGTAATGAAGGCCATCGGGAGGTTGAGACTTCCCGGGGTAAAGAAGTCAAGTAGAGAACATCCCTCCCGCTATCATTGATCCATCCGAAAAGGAGATAATTGCACTTCACGACTCCAGGATAATCCCGATGTAACCTTTTCGGGATCGGAAGAAGACAATGAAGCCGAGTCATCCCATGTGATCGATCCAAAAGACGGCCGCGGATGTTCAAACCACGAGCAAGTCGACCTCAAGACTACTCGTCAAACTTTCAATTTTGATAATGAGCCACCCATGGAAATCTCATCATCATCCGATGACGCTTCCGAGCAAGGCCGAGGACCACCAACTCAATTGGAGAAACCAATTTGAGACCGACTTAAGCCGTTGAGATACCGAGGCTCGGCAAGTCGGGTCAACTTCACAACAAACCCCACCGCAAACAGAGTCCACGTGCGGGCTCCCCAAGCCGCAGCAGTTCGACTCCACAAGGAACTTCACGCGCACCACTCATCATTGAGCAAATCCCGTTGCCCGTGATGATTCCTTTGTAGAATCATTTCCATTCTCTCTCGGAGGTACCCGACCTCCCGTAAGAGTCGAAAGAGATCTCGCGCGCTTCCACGACTAGATCATGTCATTCCATCGATACCATTGTTCCGGTGACTATGATTTTGACGTTGCTTGGCCATCACCGCCACAGAGGAAACAACAAGTTCGGGAAGTGTTCAAAGTATTATTTGTCGAAATTGAACGGGTGGAGAGGCACAGGCCTCGATGGACATGAGATCGGATAACAGAGATGCCAACCTCATCGCCGACTTGAGAGGCATAATAGTCGAATTAGGGAGTGGTGGAAACAAAGAAGAAACAATGCGCGTGGAACAAGCTAGATATTTTAACATTGTTCAACAAGCTATTGGTATGGCGAGTAGCCGAGAATGTCGATGCAAAGACAAAGTTGAGAGAACACATTGAGCACTTGCATGAATGTCACATTGCTGAGATCAAGCTGTTGCGTGAGCAAAATAAGAATGAGCTCTTGCGTATGGAAGAAAACATGGATCAAAAATTCAGCCTTCTCATGGCTGAGATGACGCTGCTTAAAGCTAAATCCAACGCTACTCGTTCTGAGTTTCGTGCAGCAGACTCGAAGCAGACTCAAAGCAGAACTCGACTATCAGCAGACTCGACTTTCTGCTTGCTAGTATGTTTCCAGGCGTTCCTCTCTCCTTTGATGATGCCAAAAAGGGGGAAGAGGAATACCTAAAAGCGCTCAAGAGATCTCGACGAGAAAGAGGAAGAGTCAGTAAAGGGAAAGACAGCTGAGGAGGTCTCAAGAGCAAAGAAAGGAAAGTCTGTTGAGGAGGAAGGATCGGGAGATGTCACCCTAATGATTGCACAAACCCCCAACAAGGTCTTGTCATGGTGATATTATCGCAAAGAAACTCCCAATGACTCGCCACTCCAACACTGTTGTATCTATGGCCGAAAAGAGAAAGACATTGAAGCAAGGATGGAGGAAGTGGAGGGAAGGATGAATGCCCGAGTTATGAATATCTTGAAACAACATGGAGGGATTCTAGTAGACAGAGACACTTATGCCATCTCAGATGTCGGAACTGAGCCAAGATCAGTTGATAAATTTAAAACGCTCGCATCTCAAGGATATTTTGCAAACATGTCCATGGCTCAAGCCTGGGACTTGTACTAGGAAAAGGGTCTCACGTTATGTGAAGAAGGCGACAGCAGCAGACTACAGTAGTCACTCTGCGGTCACTCCGCTAGTCACTCAATTGGGAAGAAGAAGACCCCAAGACAATACACGCCCAGGAGGAAGAAAAAAAAGATGGTGGAGGAAGAGGTTTCGAGACCCAGGCCTCCGCCCAAAAACATTGAGTACATAGATCCGTGCAAGAAATGAGGGATCTACTGGGTTGGTCTTGACCAAGTAGCCAACTGCAAGTGGCTAAAAACAATGCCGAGTACGTGAAAAGAATCGAAGAAGAAAATAAAAGACAAACTCAGACTTTGGGAGGAGAGACAAGAGAGACTAAGAAGAGATGAAGCTACCGGAAGGCATATGAAAAGAAGAAGAAGGCTATTTGGAGATGAGAAAAGAGAAGAAGACCGGAAGATGAGAAATGAAGAAGATGAAAGAAGGAGGCGGCGAAGGAGATGAAGTGTTGATGTCCACCCCTTCATGTATTTTACTATGTAAATACACACTATGTAAGTCTTCTCGTAATAAATCAGAATTCTCTATTTTTGCGTAGACATAGATGTTTGCTCGATACACCTTGTAAATGATTGTGTAAAGGACAAGAATGCTATGATCAATAAAAGGATTGATTCTACGCATACATTCTCTCGTACATACACTATCCGTATGTATCTATGCTATTTACATTTTGAATGTTTTAAGTTTTGGCATCATCAAAAAGGGGGAAATTGTTGGGAAATTTATTGTTTAGATTTTGATGAATGTCATGTAAAACTTAAACTAGGAAGTTGGCACCCCATTTTTTTGTTGTAAATCGCATCGTGACAAATAGGGCTGGTCAAGCCGACGTTAAGTCAGTTGTGCCTAAACATGCAAGAAGACAATCGGAGACTAGAAGGAAGACTCATTGCGAGACAAAGTGAGTATGGCAAAGAAGAGAAGACGGAACTGATCAAGGTACAATGGTGAGATGCAACGGTGAGGAAAGTATCGATCAAGTCAACTCAAGATAGCCAAGTCTCAAGTTGAAGTGACGGAAGAGTCATCCATGATTGAAAGTCGACTCTAAGTCACACGGGGATAATAAGGAAATGCAGTCAAGTTGAGATAATCGAAAGAGATCCGTTGCACGTAAATCAAGAGAATTACTTAAACAAGTAATACCTCCATGCTACCTTTCGAAGTGCTCACCCCGAAGCGTGCAAGGGGAATGAACCAATGGGAAGCACTACACCGTGTCGAACTACGAAAAAGTCAAGAACAATTCATACGAGGAAGTGGCAACTCCAAGGACTCGCAAGAAGACAAGCCAACGACCACAAGTGACTTTCAAAAATAAGCCTATCTCTTCAACGGCGATTTTTGAAAGATCACTATAAAAGGCCGATGAATGACTCGAGAAATAGAGAGCCTTGACTACGAATCACGAACATTTCAAGAAAACATTTTTAATATTCTCAAATCATTCAAGATTAATCCCCAAGCCTACATCACGAAGAAAATCAATCCCAACACTCACTGTGAAGGAAAGATAGCTTCAATCGGTTGAAGAGGAAACCTTTGAAGAAAAGGGTCTACATTCTAAGGAGAATTGTAGACGGGTTCAAGGTCGAACCAGTCTCGAGTTTTTGGAGGGCTTCGTGATCAAATCCAAAGAGCTTGAGCAAGTGAGTCAGTAGTAGCAAGCGCAATTGCCTGTGAAGAAGTTCGAGTAGTACGAGAAGCCAAGCGCGTGACCAAGGCATCTCTGATCGAGTCCCAAAGGATCAAGTCAGTTGTGTGATCAAGACTTGTATCTGGACTGTTACCACTTTGTATACTGATCAATACTTAGTGGATTCCTCCAGGAGTTGGAGAAGAGAGGAGTAGAAGAATTACCCCATCTTCGAACCTCTATAAAATCTTATCGTGTCATTTACATTTCAACACTTTAATCTCTGCATCATTATTTGTTTAACTCTGCTGATAAATTTGCTATCCACTTGATAATCTCCAAGTACTAAAACCAAGCATTAAATCTTTACTAAATCAATTTTAAGGGTGTAAAGTCTTTCGCTGAAAACAAACTGCAGTTGAGCTAATTCAGTCTCAACAGCTGAGTTATTCTATCAACAGCTCAGTCGAGTCTGTTGAGTGACTAACTCTACTGATTAACTAAACTGGCTATCCACCAAGGACACAGATGTGTAGTATCAACTCTGAATTTTAAAAAGGACTAAATCAAAAAGTTGGTAATGTTTATTCAACCCCCCCTTCTAAACCTTACACTCACACCCCTTGGGACCTACACTTATTTAAAGTGTTACATATAAACGCTACATATTGATAAAGTGTTACAAAAATGTTACATAAATATTGTAATGTATAAAATGTTACAAACACGTGTTACATATGTACCTTATGTAAAAAGTGTTACAAAATTTGTGTTACGTAATGTCATTTATGTTGTAATGAAAATGCAACAAACGACAAATTATTATTGATTGACACACTCGAGCGTTTAGGAGTGGCATATCACTTTGGACAAGAGATTGAAGAGCAACTAAAAGAAATTTTTAAATTTCATTCTGAAGACAAGGATCGAGATTATGATTTGTTCACCGCTGCACTTCAATTTCGTTTGCTCAGGAAACATCGTCATCATGCTTCTTTTAGTACGTACTTTAATTAGGATTGAGAGTTCCTATTCTACTTTCTCTATTCCCTTCTATTCTATTATCTTGGATGAAAGATACGTGTACAAGATGATGTTATAATTATACACGTATTATTCATCTAATGTATAGAATATAGAGTGGAACATGAGATCTTATCCCCCTTAATTGGGAACTTCTATCCTATTTTTGTGTTTTATCTCATATTTGTTTGCCAATAATCATCTCACTTCTTTTGCATGACCGTTTAATATTTAATTATGTTATAAGGGGGAAACTAATATCACTACAGAAAAAAATAATTTACTTACAAAAAGATTTGTAGGTAATTATTAAGATAATTATAAAGTATAAGTAAAAAACGTTGTAGGTAAAATTATTCGAGGTAAATATTTACAAACATAATCTAAAACTATTACTAAATATCTACAGTATTTTTGTTGGTAAATTTAGAAAGTGTTGGTAATTTGTCGGAATAGTTTTGTAGGTAACTGTAAAATTTAGTGACAAAATCATTTTTGTCGGTAAATTGGAATGTTTTTGTTGTTATTGATTGGTCGTCAAATGATCAAATTACTTAAAAACAGTGTGTTTGACAAGTTTAGGGGCCAAGACCACAAATTCAAAAGAAACACTTAGCAGTTGATGCTAAGGGATTGCTAAGTGTGTATGAAGCAGCCACCTTAGAATTCATGAGGAACAAGTCTTAGAAGAGGTCTCCACTTCAAGATCAAGTAAAGCGAGCTCTACAACAGCCCCTTCATAGGGGTCTTCCAAGATTAGAAACCAAATTTTACATTTCCTTCTATGAAAAGGACAACTCAAAGAATGACCTTCTAAAACTAGCCAAATTGGATTTCAATTGTGTGCAAAATATGCACAAGAAAAAGAGCTGTATCAACTTTCTAGGTAATGGTCAACTTGTTGTTTTTTAAGTTCGGATTGCTCATGGTGTTCTGTTTTGAACCTCAATACTCTTATGCACGATTAGCAGTTGCCAAAGCCACTCAAATGATTGCAACTATGGATGATACATATGATAAACAAGACGCACGGCCGTGCTCCCGCCCGTGCGTGAGGCCGAAGCTTTCAGTTTGAACTTATTTTAAACATTTATTTTTAAAGGTTTTTGGTCCAAAAAGAATAAGGGCCTTGAAGCCCAAGCCCAAGCCCACGACCCACGACCCGCGACCCACGACCCGGGCCGGGCCGGGCCGAGCCGGCCGGGCGGCACAGGCTGTGCGTGTGCTTTGAACCAAACCCACAAGCATGTAGGTCCTCTCCCCTTTAAAACCTTGGGTGCCCCCAAGGGCCCAAACCCATTTGTCCAACTTGGGATAAATAAACTGTGCAAACTTTTCATCCTTTTCCTATGTGGGATGGAGCATCTCTCCTCCCCCACATTTTCCATTTTCCATACCATTTATTTGTGTTAAGTGGCTAACTTCTAGCATTAATTTCTCATTCACCCGGAATCGATTTTGAGAAATTCCAAATGATATTCTCATCTACTCTCTTAGTAGAATTTTTACAAATAATTTAATTCCATTTTTCATAAATGGAAACCACTTAATTAATTGGTCAAAATCGGGTCAACACCCTATTTATTAAAGACCAAATTCCAACAATCCCCCACATGAATGAAATTAATGCATGCGTGTATGCAGATTCGCTTGAAAGTCTCGGCGAATCGTTATTGCATCAGGATAGGTAGCTTGTGGGTTTAAATCTTCCTTAGTAAGGTACTATCAGATTTACTAGCTGCTTAGTGACGTGATGTCTTGAACTACTCAGCCGTTTGTGTAAACCAAGACAACAGTACTTACACAATAACAACTCTAACACTTGTTGTTCTCACGTTGTGTCCATTTCGGCCCTGGACCATATCTTAGATTCATAAGTGTTTCTTTCGAAGCGGCCATTACTTCTCACTTATATAGGTGATCTCCTATTGAAGAGTATCCTGCCATACTCCACCTTTCGGTATAGGAATCATTAAAAGTCTTAAACTTAACCTCACCACATTCAGCAGGTTTAAATACACTTGGATGTATCGAAAATGAGCTAACACATTTTCCAAGTGTTCAGCTGAACATTCATAACTTAGTTGTCCCATTGAACCAAGGTCTTGGGATTTCCAATTCACAAGGTTGGGTTACCGCTATGAACATTCTTTAAGTTGTGGATTTCAAACCCATTCCCCTTAACAATTTATACAGTTGATCTCGATTAATGCCATTCGTAAGCGGATCCGCAAGGTTTTCCTTTGACTTTACGTAGTCAACCGAAATAACCCCATTCGAAATCAATTGTCTAATGGTATTGTGTCTCCGACGTATATGTCTAGACTTACCATTATACATACTACTTTGTGCCCTTCCGATTCTTTGATTGACTATCACAAAGTGTATCAAAAACGAGCACAAGGCTTATTCCAACAAGGAATATCCTCTAAGAAGTTTCTAAGTCATTCTGCTTCTTCTCCAGCTTTATCCAAAGCAATGAACTCGGATTCCATAGCGGATCGAGCTATGCACATCAGATAATCCCATATCTTTTATGTCAAAGTTCTTCTTTAACATGTTCTTAGTCTTCATGATTAAATCATGACTACTTCCCATAATCAACATATCATCTACATAAAGGCATACTATGACGTAATCATTTGTAGTACCTTTAATGTAGACACACTTGTCACATTCGTTGATCTTGAAACTGTTTGACTTCATAGTCGAGTCAAACTTTTCGTGCCATTGCTTAGGTGTTTGTTTTAGTCCATAAAGTGACTTAACAAGTTTACACACCTTTTGCTCTTGACCGGGTGCAATGTACCCCTCGGGTTGTTCCATATAAATCTCCTCTTCAAGTTCCCCATTCAAGAAGGCAGTTTTAACGTCCATTTGATGTATCTCAAAGTTATGCAAAGCTGCAATAGCAATGAGAACACGAATGGACGTAATCCTCGTGACAGGAGAATATGTATCAAAGAAGTCATATCCCTCCTTTTGTCTAAACCCTTTAGCTACCAATCGGGCTTTATACTTGTCAATAGATCCATCTGCTTTATACTTCCTTTTAAGGATCCACTTGCATCCCAAAGGCTTGCAACCCGGTGGGAGATCAACCAACTCCCAAGTGTGATTTTGCATGATGGAATCTATCTCATTATTGATAGCTTCTTTCCAGAGAGGAGCTTCTGGACTAGACAATGCTTCTTGAATAGTTCGGGGTTCGTTTTCTAACATATAAGTTAGAAAATCAGGACCAAAAGACTTAGCTACTTTTGTCCGTTTACTGCGTCTTGGTTCCTCTTCATCATCACTTTGAGGTAACCTTGTAGTTTCATAAGTCCGTTTACTCGAACTTTCTTCTTTCCGTTCTTTGTTCGGAAAGATATTCTCGAAGAATACATCATTCCTTGATTCAATGATCATACCTTCATTTATATCAGGAATAGCCGACTTGTGCACTAAAAAGCGATATGCACTACTATTGTTAGCATATCCAATGAAAGCACAATCGATCGTCTTCGGACCGATTCTTACTTGTTTTGGCTTAGGTACTTCGACTTTAGCCAAACACCCCCACACTTTAAGGTATTTGTATGACGGTTTACATCCTTTCCATAACTCATATGGAGTTTCATTTTTACCTTTGTGTGGGATCTTATTAAGAATGTAATTCGTAGAAAGTATGGCTTCCCCCCACAAGTTTTGGGGTAATCCAGAACTTAACAACATCGCATTCATCATCTCCTTAAGAGTACGATTTTTGCATTCTGCAACACCATTTGATTGAGGTGAGTAAGCTGCACTCGTTTGATGAATTATACCCGCTTCCGAGCAAAATTCTTCAAACGGAGCAACATACTCTCCGCTTCTATCACTTCGAATCATCTTAATTTTCAAATTAAGCTGATTTTCAACTTCATTCTTATAAGTTTTAAAAGCTACTAAAGCTTCATCTTTGCTTTTCAAAAGATATACATAACAATATCTTGTGCAATCGTCTATAAACGTTATGAAGTATTTTTTTCCCACCTCGATTTTGCACAAGTTTTAAGTCACACACATCTGTATGAATTAACTCGAGTGGTTTATAACTTCTCGTCACCGAATGAAATGGTGCCTTGGCCAATTTTGCTTCAACACAAATTTCGCATTTGTCTTGTGAATCAGTTTTAAACGTAGGTATTAATTCCAGATTCACTAACCTTTTAATTGTGTTGAAGTTTACGTGTCCTAATCTATCATGCCATAAATTAGAACAATCCAACAAGTAAACAGAAGTAACGTTTTTATTCTTCGCCTCTTGGCGGAAAACAGACATTACAGACATTTTGAACAGGCCCTTATCAAGGTAACCTTTACATAAAAACTGACCATTCTTGGTCATTACAAACTTGTCGGACTCAAACACTAGTCTAAAGCCGGCCTTGCTAAGCAACGGACCGGAAAACAAGTTCTTGCGGATGTCTGGGACATACAGCACATCTACAAGCGTAAGCTCCTTCCCGGAAGTCATCTTGAGCACCACCTTTCCAAGCCCAACGATGTTGGAAGTCGAGGAGTTCCCCATGAACAACTTTCTTCCATTGATCGGAGTGTAGGAGGAGAACATCTCCTTATCGGCACAAATGTGACGAGTAGCCCCGTGATCTATCCACCACTCCCTGGGTTATCCACCATATGGCTTCAAACACAACGGCGGAGAGATCGAGTTCGAGCAAGTCTATTGGAACCGACTTGTCCTCCGTCACATGGCTTGTTGGTTGCCACCTTGATTGCCCTTCTTTGGGTGTCGGCAATCCTTCGCCATGTGGTTCGGTTTACCACAATTGTAGCAATTCCCCTTGAACTTTTTGGCCTTGCCTTTCTCCTTCCCGGAGTGCTTACGTTTCTTGCTAGTGCTCGACTCAGCAAGATTGGCCTTTGCCTCCATTCCGTTCATTTTGGTTTTAACATCCGATTTCTTTGTCTTCTTCGATCGCGGCCGAACAATCAGATCCTCAAGCCCCATCTCTTTGTGCTTGTGCTTGAGGTAGTTTTTGAAGTCCTTCCACAATGGCGGCAATTTTTCGATAATTGCAGCCACTTGAAAGGATTCATTCAAAAGCATCCCTTCAGACACTAAGTCGTGAAGGATGATTTGAATCTCCTAAACTTGGCTGATCACCGTCTTGGTGTTAACCATCTTGTACTCCAGAATTTGCCGACAACAAATTTCTTTGTGTCAAGATCTTCCGTCTTGTATTTCTTCTCCAAGGATCGCCACAATTCCTTGGGCGTGTTGAACGTCTATGGCATTGTATAGAGTGTCGTCTAGCCCGTTCAAGACGTAGTTGCGACATAGAAAATCGATGTTAAGCCAAGCATCCACAGCGATTCTCCGATTGTTGTCAACTTCGTCTTCTTCAACGGCAGTAGGGGGGTCGTCTTTTGGAAACCGAGCCAACCCCAAAGTAGTGAGGTAGAATAAAGCATTTTCTCATTGCCAACGTTTGAAGTCCGCACGCAAAGAAAACTTGGGCGGCCGCCGTGAGCCTAGAAGGGCCTTGAAGCCCAAGCCCAAGCCCTAGGCCCACGACCCGCGACCCGGACCGGGCGAGCCGAGCCGGCGGCGGGCGGCGGCGGCGCGGCGTAGCAGCGCGTGTGTGCTTTGAACCAAACCCACAAGCATGTAGGTCCTCTCCCCTTTAAAAACTTGGGTGACCCCAAGGGCCCAAACCCATTTGTCCAACTTGGGATAAATAAAGTGTGCAAACTTTTCATCCTTTTCCTATGTGGGATGGAGCATCTCTCCTCCCCCACATTTTCCATTTTCCATACCATTTATTTGTGTTAAGTGGCTAACTTCTAGCATTAATTTTTCATTCACCCGGAATCGGTTTTGAGAAATTCCAAATGCTATTCTCATCTACTCTCTTAGTAGAATTTTTACAAATAATTTAATTCCATTTTTCACAAATGGATACCACTTAATTAATTGGTCAAAATCGGGTCAACACCCTATTTATTAAAGACCAAATTCCAACAAATTATGCTGTTATTGAATACGCTCACCTTTTTACTGAAATTTTAGAAAGGTGTGTTTCCTCTTTAAAAGTTTTGATTGGAAGGACATCTTTTAGAGTTTTTTTGTGAGCTCAATTAATAGTATAATTTATTCTGTTCTTCAGATGGAATACGGAAGAGATCGATCGACTCCCAGATTATATGGAAATAGTCTATAGCTTAAATTTAAGTGTATATAATGACTATGAACATGAAGCAACCAAACAAGGAAAATCATTTGCAGTTCCTTATGCCAAAGAAACTCTAATGTTTATAAGGGGTGGAAAGACTAGTCATTGAGGTCGCAATCTTTGGATACTAATTAAAAAACTTCCCATAAATTGAGGACAAAATTGACTTGAAATAGAGACTTCCGTTGGAAATTCGCATGTGAGTTTTCGGCAAAAGTACAAATTTTCCGCAAATTTTATCCTCAATGTGCAATTTTTTTTTTTTTTTTGAATTAGTGTCCAAAAATTATCACTTCCTGTTTTTCAGAGACTAGTCTTGCTACCCCATTATATTTATGGGACCAACTTTGTAATTAAGCCTGATATATCGATGTCATTTAATTTATTTAAGTATGATTTGATTCTTACTTTACATTCCAACTTGTGGTTCACTCTTATCTTAATTTATAGCAAGTTCAGACTCATTTGCATAAATATGTTGGTTATATATATGAAGGTGAAGCAACTTGGTAGAGCTTACAATAAAGACCTCAAGTGGTTTATGGGACGATAAATGCCTACATTTGAAGACTACATTGCCAATACGGTGATCACAAGTTGCCTCTATGTGATGATAACATCAACGATCCCGGGATGAAATCTGCCTCTGATGAAACCATTGATTAATGGCTAAAGAGTGACCCTAAAATTTTAATAGCTTTGGCTAAGATGTGTCGATACATCGATGACTTGGGCAGCTATGAAGTAAGGACTAATATTTAATTCAATTTGCAAACCAACGAGCTGTTTCATCACGAACGATATTTTGGTAATAAAATTCATAATTCTCTATATTTGCATTTGATTATGACGCGCGAGAAGAGGCATGGACAAATGCTGACAGGAGTGGATTGCTTGTTGGAATTGGTTTTATTAAATTGGGTTTTGACCCGATTTTGACCAATTATTTAAGTGGGGTCATTTATTCAAAGTATGAAATAAATGAGATAAACGTCATCTACGCCGCGGGTAGATCAGTTTAGCATTTTGAATTTCTCAAAACCAATATCGGGTGAATGAGAAATAAATGTATAAAGTTGGTCACTTAAAATGCTTTTATATATGGAATATAAAAGGGTGGGAATATGGAAAGTCATATCCCACATAGGAAACATATTAAATGTTTGACTAGTTAATAAAGATCTTCACCACAAATAAGGAGTAATCAAGTGGAACTCCTTATGGTACACCCTAGTGGACCAAGTCAATTTTGACTAGCCTTTAGCTAGCTCAAAAGGCACCGAGGACGGTGCGGAGCACCGTCCGAGCCGGAGTCGGGCCCGCGACGCCGCACATAGCGCACAGGGCGCTGAGGCGCACGCGACTTCGCACGCACGCATCGTCGTGAGGAGCTTTGAGGAGCCTTAAAGTTTTGGAAAATCGAACCAGGGTTGATCCAGTGGCTCGACGTAAGCGTGGCGGCAACTCGGGTGGCGATGATTTGGCAGAATCGTACACGTGGCGCCGATCGATCGTCTGTTTCGCGGTATTAACCACAGGCGCGATTCGACGGCCAAGATCGATCCGAACCAGGGGTTGCACCCACCAAGAGGCAAACAGAGCTCTATATAAACCAGCCCTTAATCATTTCCTCAGACGTAAAATTTCGAAATTCACATAAAGATCGCAGATAAAAAGTCTTGAGAGTTCAAAAACACTAAAAGTTCGAAGTGTCTTGTGATTTGTAGTGTTGCTATCACAAGACGTAAGTCGTTGTATCTTGGGAGGCGATTGCCGATTTAAGTTAACACCGTGAGCGAGGCAATTTCGTCTTAAAGACAAAGAGTCCAACTCGTGCCTCGACTTTCTTTACTTCCGCTTTCGATTTTTGTGGTCATTCGGTATACACCATCGCTTTTTCCAACATTGTTATGTGAAACAATACGACGTATCAATGAAAGAGACTGTGGATAAGTTTGTTGAACTAGCCGAGGATGGATGGAAGGATTTGAATACAGAATACATAATGGATATTAGCCGAAACTTTCATGCCTAAGGAGTGGTGGAGCGGGCTCTCTACTATGGTCGTGCATCAGAGGTTGTAGGTCCCAAGGGGTGTAAGTGTAAGGTTTAGAAGGGGGGATTGAATAAACCTTACCAAATTTTCGATTTAGTCCTTTTAAATCTACAGAGTTGATTCTACACATTTGTGTCCTTGATGGATGATCGAATTAGTCACTCAAGAGAGTTAATCTCTCAATGAGACTCATTGAGCCGTTGATGGAGTAACTCATTGTTGGCTATAATTTGACTCAATGTGGTTTTGTTTCAATGGAAGACTTAACACCCTTAAGTTTGATTAAGTAAGATTTTAGAGCTTGATTTAGTACTTATAAATTATCAAGTGGATAGCAAATTTATCGCCAGATATAAGCAATTAAAAATGCAGGAATTTAAGTCTTTGAAAAGTAAATGACACAATGAAATTTTTATAGAGGTTCAAGATGGGGTAATTCTTCTACTCCTCTCTTCTCCAACTCCCGGAGGAATCCACTAAGTAATGATCGGTTTACAAAGTGGTAATGTACCCGATACAAGTCTTGATCACACAAACGACTTGATCCTTTGGGACTCGGTCACCGAGACGCCTTGATCACTCACCGGCTTCTCGACGACTCAGCTTCTTCTTCACAGGCGGTGCCTTGCTACTACTGACTCACTTGCTCAAACTCTTTCGATTTGATCACGAAGCCCTCCAAAAGCTTGAGACTTGGTTCGACCTTGAACCTTCCTACAATCCTTCGTGGAATGTAGACCCCTTTTCTTCAAAAGTTTCCTCTTCAAGCGATTGAAGTTCTCTTTCCTTCACATGTAAGTGTTGGATTGATGTACTTCGTAATGTAGGTTTGAGGATTGAGAATGTTTTTATTTTTCGATAATTGCTTGAACGTTTTTAGCTCAGATTTTTCTCTTGTGTGTCATGCTCCTTCTCAAACAAACTCCTCGGCCTTTTATAGTGAACTTTCAAAAATTTGCCCGTTGAAGAGAGATAGCTTAATTTTTGAAAGTCACTTCTGATCGTTGGCTTGTCTTGTTGCGCTTCTTGGAATTGCCATTTCCTCGTATGAATTGTTCTTTCACCTTTTCGAGTTACGGCATGGTGTGGTGCTTCCCATTGGTTCATTCCTTTTGCACGCTTCCTCGGGACCGAGCACTCGAGAAAGGTGGTATGGAGATATTACTTGTTTAAGTAAATCTCTTGATTTCTCGTGCAACGGTTCTTTTCTGATTATCTCGACTTGACCGCATTTTCTTGCTTTCCCAGGTGACTTAGAGTCGCCTTCCAATCATGGATGACTCTTCCGTCACTTCAACTTGAGACTTGGCTTATCTTGAGTTGACTTGATGATACTCCACTTGGCCGCATCTCACCGCTTCTTTAGTAGAGTTCCCGTCTACTCTTCTTTGCTATACTCATTGTCTCACACAGAGTCTTCCTTCCGATCTTGATTGCTTTCTTGGATGTTAGGGCGTAGGCGACTTGACTCGGCTTGGCCGGCTCTAATTGTTACAATACATTTTACAACAAGAATTGGGGTGCCAACTTTCTATTCTAAGTTTTACATGGCATTCATCAAAATCTAAACAATAAAATTTCCTAACAGAGGTCACTTACAAGAATTTCCAAGATGGATTTTCAAGTCCTGAAATATGTTTGGCACCCAGGCCATATTATTGCCCTTCTTGGATCCCATTATCATCTAATTTTCCAAATTAACTAAGATATTGGGGGTTTATCCATTTTAGTGTTTGTTTGGATTCGCAAATTTGGAGTTGAACACCTTTATGTTGTAATGAATTTCAAATAATTAGTTCTTATTTTGAGTTATTGGATCTTGAATTCACCTAATATGGAGTCCTTTGCTATATATTATTAATTCCTTCAAATCCAATATTGGAGTTGATCTCAGGCCTATAGCAGGATGCATGCTTTCTTATGACTGTGAGGCATGTTTGCTTGTACTCAATAGTGAGCACCAGAATTTCAGGCTAACTTATCAAACTTTTAGCATGTCTTTCACCTAGGAAAAACACGCACACGCGCATATAGTACACGCACATAATCTATAAATGAAAAAAAAGGTAGAATTGTGATGAAATGATCTCAATTAGCAAAAAACTTTGATCATACTTTCTAGTAATGTAACATACCAATTTCATAAAATAACAATATGCAATTTAATAAAGTGTTAAAAACAATCCAGATTTGAAATCTCATTTTAAAGAAATATTAATATTATGACTTGTCAAAACTCAAATTACTCATAAATATGTCTTAAAATTAAAATCAAATTCATTGTTTTGTATTAAATAAATTTAAAACTATGTAGACTTTAAACAATTCCTCGCTCGATAATTTGATTGTCCCCCTCTACGCACGCCTCGACTCCTACATACATCTGTGGAAGTTATACATGGGATGAGCATTCAACAGCCCAGTGGGGTCAAACAACGTCAAAATTAAATACAATTAAACATATCAGAATGAACATGAATTTCCATAGCAATAGTTAGCACTGCCGGAGTTTCACGGAGGGATTCTTTTTCCCTGGACCACTTTCGTCCCTCGCGTCAATAGTAGATTGCAATAGTTCGATACAATAGCACATACCCGGAAGATATAAAATAAAAGCATTTAATAAGGACATAATAAAAAGGAAAAATTGGAAATTTCATGTTGTAAGTTGTCCTATTTTGAGATTCGGTCCTTTATCTTGGCAGAATTTAGATTCAGTCCTAATAATTTGTCTACAATTGAATATTTAGTCCTATATGTTTCGAATATTTAAATTTCTGGTAATGTAATTTACATCTTTAGATACTTTTAGTCCTATATGTTAAGACAATGCACATATTGGTCTTTTAAGTTTAAAAATGACTATATGATTTCAATTTTTCAAAGATTATGGTGGTGCTTAAAAAATAGAATCAGAGCCTAGGTTTATAAGAACTTTTAAGATAAATTATTATATTTATGTAATTAAAATCACTAATACAAAAAAACTGATAGACACCAGTTTTAAACCGGTGTCTATTAGTAAATCAACTGATGTTAAAGCCACTGGTGTTAAAAGTCTGAACGTTTTGACACCGGTTTAAAACTAGTGTCTTTTCCTTGAAAGACACCGGTTTAAAACCAGTGTCTTTTCCTTGAAAGACACCGGTTATAAATTGGTGGCTATTAGTAAACCAACCGGTGTTAGAACCACTGGTGTTAAAAGTCTGAAGACACCGGTTTTAAACTGGTGTATTCATTATGACGCGTCCAATAATGCTAAGAGACGAAGAAATGACGTCTTGTTTATTAACAAGATTTGGAATTCGGCCTTGAAGTCCAGACTCGATTCCATAGATATCAAGTCATTTAGAAAGCTCAAGACATCGAATAGCCACCTGAGTTTTCTAAAAGTAAAATAATTTAAGTTTATGTATTTTCGAGTGGAAGCCTACTCCATGAGAGGCTAAACTAGTTTTCTCCTCCCAAATGGGGATTACCAAAAGCCTACTCCATGAGAGGATTTCTGTATGGAAGAATGTTGGTCCTGGTATAATCGTAATGGACTATTTTCATTTAAGAGTCCAAAATAAAATTTGAATATATAGGACTAAATTGCCAAAAACAATTAAGTTATAAGGCCAAAAGGTAAAATTGCTAAGTTAAAGGATTGAATATCTAGAAATTTGAAAGTCAAATAACTAAAACACAAACGTGACAACTTGGAGGACTAATTCGCATATGGGTCCAAGTTATAGGACTAAAAATTTTATTTTCCCTAATAAAAATCCCACCTTAAATGCAGTAACTTCGTGAAATAAATGCAAACGTGAATACATAGTATTCAAGTTCATTGTCTCCTTTCTTTTTATCTCTCCGACGACGTGGCGGCACCAACCGGAGGTGACGACTGCTCTCCATCTCCCCTCTATTTTTTCTTTTCTTCTTGGTTTTATTTTGGGTTTTCATTTAGAATGAATGGTGGCCCTGGTGGTGGTGTCACTTACGAAGCTAGAGGGGGGCCAAGGGGGCCATTGGGCCCCCCTCAATTTTTGAAAAAAAGAAATAGGGATATTTTGGTACATTTAATTATAATTTTTTAAAAAATATAAAAATATGAAATATGGAACAAATCTTCAATCCATTCATTCTTCTTTTCTCCTTATCATTTGTTAATCATGAACAATCTTTGAGTCTTGGTAATCTTTTTCTCTTTTTCAAAATTTTGTATATTATCTTTTGCTCCACATAAATTTTATACATTTTCTTTAAGCTCACCCAAAATTTTGTACATTTTCCACCAATATTTTCTTTTAAAAATATTAGCAATGAAATTATTATGCAACGATTTCATATGTTATATATTGATGTACTTCTATTATGTTATTTTAAATGAATTAATACATTCATTTAATATATTGTATTTAATTTTAATATTTTTATTAGTTGGGCCCCTCTACCCGAAGTTTTAAGCCGTCACTGGGTGGTGTCAACGGTGGCAGCTGAGCATGGTGATGGGAGCGGAGTTTTTAAGAAGAAAAAGAAGAATTTTACCTTATTGCTTTAATGTGAAAATTGTAAATAATAATCCTAGGGGAGGCTTTGAATTTATAGGCCAAGGTTTCTAGAAATATATGGTTTTTTTCTGTTTTGAAATGATTTTTGCTTTTGTAAAAATTGACCTTCCTTTATTCTTGAAAGTGAATCAAAAATTAAATCCCCAAAATTCTAAAACCATCCCCAAAATTACTTTTAATCCATCCCTAATTTAGCCCTAATTTTATTTCCAATTAATGGGAACTTGTATTACAAGTAATGAGATTGTCGACAAAATAAGAATAATTGGACTACCAAGTGAAAGAAAGCTGATAAAGACATAAAGAAAGGTTAAAATATAAAGGATTCGTATCTAAATGTAACAGTCGATTCTTGTATTTTTCTCAATATTGAATGGGAGGTACAACACGTACATTTATATATAGAGAATTCAATATGATTGGCTAATGAGGAATATGGTTGTTACATTAAATTAGCTAAGATGGTGACACTTGTCACTAGATCATTTCCTCCGCCATACTTGGATAAGAATAATGACGTTGCCCTATATTACAATCTGCAGAGAATCTTAGGAAAATGATCTGCTGCGTCAATCACATGGTTCATCTTGATCATCATGGATCCTTGGTGTTGGTATCCATTTCTCTAATATGCCCCCTCATGTCGAGCAAGGTGCTTGGCCAAACAGTGAGTTTATGTTACAACCGAGTGAAAAATTGAAGACTTAACGGTTTAGTTAAGATATCCGCGATCTGATCAAAGGAAGGAGAAAAATGAACCTGAATAATTCTCTTGGCAATTAAATCTCTGATAAAATGAATATCCAATTCGACATGCTTAGTTTTAGCATGAAGAAATAGGATTCGAAGCAAGAGCAATAGTACTTTGGTTATCAACCCAAAGTGTAGGAACAGAGGAAACTTGAATTTGCAACTCTGACAGAAGAGATTGAATCCAAACTATTTCTATTGCGACGTGAGCAAGACTTCGGTATTCGGCCTTAGTGCTTGATCGAGATACATATGATTGTTTCTTTTAGCACCCCGATACGATGTTATTTCCCAAAAATACACAGAAGCCTATAACTGACTTTCTATCATCCGGATGACCCCCCCAATCCGAGTCTAAGAATCCCACAAGATGAAGATGAATTGATTGTGTGAGATGAATGCCATAGTTACTAGTTCCAGCCAAAAATTGAGAATTCTTTTAACTATTTTCCAATGACTATCCAAGGGACAATGCATGAATTGGCACACATTATTCACACTATAGGCGATTTCTGGTCTTGTCAATGTAACGTATTGAAGCGCACCAACAATACTTCTGTAAAAAGAAGCATTCACAATAGGCATACCATCAGTTTTTGAGAGTTTGAGAGAGGAAATCATAGGAGTAGGCAAACTCTTAGCTTCATACATGGAAGCTCTAGCAAGGATATCTTTAATATATTTTTCTTGACAAAGATGCATAGCAAAATGCACAGACACTTCAATACCAGTGAAATGATGCAATTTGCCCAAATATTTGAGAGAAAATATTCTATTTAACTGAGTAACAAGATGACTTATTGCAACATTATCACTTCCCGTAATCAAAATGTCATCAACACATACCAATATCCAGATGCAGCCGTGGGAAGTATTTTTAATAAACAAAGAGGTATCTCCTCTAGAACAAACAAAACCAAAACCTATAAGAACTTGTTTTAATTTGCTAGACCAGGCCCTTGGACTCTATTTGAGACCATAAATGGCCTTATTGAGCTTGCAAACTTTCAAGGAATTTGCAGAAGGGTGCTCAAAGCCAGGAGGTTGTGTCATAAACACCTCCTTGTCTAATTCACCATGAAGAAAAACATTATTGACATCCAACTGTTAGATATTCCAATTAAAATGGACAACAATAGATAACACAACTCGAATAGTCGTAGATTTTACCACAAAACTAAATGTCACGTCGAAATTAACCCTTAGCCACTAAATGAGCCTTGTACCTTGCAATTCAACCATCAGCGTGCCGTTTTAATTTGAACACCCATTTGCATCCGACTAACTTTTTTCCAGGTGGTAGGTCTGCTAGGGTCCAAGTGTGATTAGTCATGAGGGCCTTGTATTCTTCATCCATGGCTGCTTTCCATTGACTGTGTTGTAGAATGCTCAGTACTGTCAAGAACTTGGGCTGCCAAGACCTTAGGCTTATAAATACCTCCCTTAGACCGAGTAAGCATAAAATGAACCCCTGCACTAGGACAAACAACATCAGTAGTATTGTCAATCACTGGTTCTATATCACTCACATGTGGTAACTCAACGGTTGGAATGATAGTGGAAAATTTGGATGCAGAGGAAGGGATGGAAATAGGGTCATGAGGGGAGTGCTCAGAGGAGGATTGAGTTAGAGTTGATGAAGAGAGTGGCTGGGGAGTCCGTGGGAGAGGTTTTATTGGTATATGTTTTGCACGTATTTTGGGCTTAATTGTAGTTAGAATTAGTTGTTATGCATGCATTACTTCAGTGAAAAGGGCTTTATTTCTATTTTGTGGAAAAGGTATTACGCTTTGCTCGTTTTGTAGGAATTGAATGATATTTGTAGCATTTTGGCAACAATTCAGAGCAATGCGGTAAAGGGCCGCCAATACTTGAAGTAACGTACGATGTTTGAAGTTGAATCAAGAAGAAGTCAGACGAACCGGGCAAGAAACATAAAGAAACGAGCATCTATTAGTTCCAGTAGGTGCGCACGGGCAGGGTGCGTCCATAGCACGACCCGTGCACCACCTAGAATTGAGACTCAGTCCACGGCATAACGCACGGGTTGGTCGTGCGTGGAGCGCATGACCCGTGCGCCCTTCAGTGAAAAGAAACATTCCTACAGTACCCCGCACGGGCTGGGCGTGCGCTAGGCGCACGGCCCATGCGTCTGTGTGGGAAAATAGAGTTTGACAAATTCTCAACTAGGTTTTGACCCAAACGGAGTACAAATAGAGACGAGGCCGCCACAAACGAGGATACACTGATTTTTGCCCTGGAACACAGAGAAAAGAGCAACCTTCTATCGAAGGATTGGAGAGATTGATCGAGGTCACAACCACGCGCTTGAGGATTGAAGATAGATCGAGAGATTGTCGACATCCCTGAGTTTTCTCATTCCATCGTATCATTTACTTTCGATTAGTTAGATATGAACTTGAATAATTTGTCTATGGATTATTTATTTTCTATGTCTGGCTAAACATCTTGTGATTCCCGGGTTTGGGATTAGGTTAATGGATAATTTTGTTAGTTGATTAATTGCAGTTGAAGTTATTGTTTTCAAACCCTATTCGAGTACTTTGTTTTAATTCTTGTTTTATCAAAACACGTTTGCTTTAACTTGCTTTGATGTATTGATTCATAATTCGAGAGATGAGTTTCAATACTAGATCTGTGAGTACTTGACATGAATATTTGCAAGATTGAGAAGTGTGTGAATATTTGTGAGGATATTTAATCTTTTATGATTTTGGGAGTTGGATATCTCATGTTGAGTAGAGATGCTAGCATAGATAGTCCAATCAAGGTTTTACATACATCTCGAGAGAGAGGGTAAAATACTTTTCGTGATTGTCTTATAGGGAAGAATAATAATAATTTTTCTTGTGATTAATCTGATAAAAAAAGGGGATATTAACTGAAACCATAGCCCTGGAATCCATTCATCTCCTTGATCTTTTAATCAACTCTTTACTTTGTCTTTTTAGGATAAATTCTTGTCTTAGTTTCACAAAACCAAATCACTCAATTTCGATCGTCTGGATAAAAATAAGACTATTACAATCCCAATAATTAGTACATTAATTTATTACTCTCTGTGGATTCGACCTTGCTAACCCTAATATTACAATAATTAGAATTATTTTTAATTTAGACATTTTTCATTCTTTTTATTTGTTGTTTAATTTTACTCCTACTGTGTTTGACTTGTTTTCTTTAGTTGGCTCAGGTAGTGCATGTACACTCGCTCGAAGCAAGGATAATTAGCACCGTTCATACCGGAGTTTGAGGCTTTTGCTGGGCGAAATAGTGCGGCTACTAAACGGGCAGAAAGACAGCAAGACCAGGCTATGGAGGATGTGGAAGATAACAACGGAGGCAATAACGGAGTCAACAACGGAGGTAACAACAGGGCCAACAGGGTCAACAATGCGTTACCAGTACCAGAGGTTCCGGCAGTCCAGCAGCAAGCGATTCGTGATTACTTTCGCACGAGATAAATCGCAACTATGGTAGAATTGCCAATGTCCCAATTAATGCGAATAATTTTGAGCTGAAGCCAGGACTGATCTCGATGGTGCAGTAGAATCAGTTTGGGGGTTTTCCGTCTGAGGATCCCAATTCTCATCTTGCAAACTTCATGAAGATTTGCAACACAATCAAGATGAATGGGGTGACTGATGATGATATACGTTTGCGCCTATTCCTTTCTCTTTAAGGGATAAGGCTAGAAACTGGCTAGGCAAACTAACTCAGGGGAGTGTGAATACTTGGGACGAGCTGAGTCAGAAATTCTTGTTTAAATACTTCCCACCAAGTAAGACACTACATCTCAAAATTGAGATCACGCAGTTCAGGCTGTTTGATTCTGAGCCACTCTATGAAGCATGGGAGGGATTCCGGGATTTATTGAGGAGGTGCCCACAACACGGGTTTCCAGAGGATCAGCAGCTCTGCTTCTTTTACAACGGGTTGATGGGACAGACTAGGTCATTTGTAGATGTCGCAGCAGGAGGCACTTTACTCGCAAGATTTCCAGAGGATGCATTCAACTTGCTTGAAGAGATGGTAATGAATAGCTATCAGTGGCCCTCCGAGAGAACTAATGTGAAAAGGGTAGCCGAAGTCTCTGATTCGGACCCAATCAAGGCATTGACGGCTCAGATGACTGCATGGACAAATCAGTTGAGTGTATTCACGAAGGGGACTGAAGGAAACGTGGGTGCAAGTAATGGGGGAGTTCCTCTAGATCCCATGGAGGAAGCAAATTATGTCAACAGCCAAAATTTCAACAATTACCGGAACAATCAGACTCCTACTCATTACCACCGGGTTTGAGGAATCACAAAAACTTCTCCTACGCAAATACAAAGAATGTGATGCGACCACCACCGGGGTTTAATGTGACAAATGGTGTCATTAATGTTGAAGCGAAACCATCCATGGAGGATATCTTCACCTCGTTTATGAATGGGACGAGGAACCGATTCAAAAAGAATGAGGCGAAGTTGGATAAAATCGAAAATCATGTCACGCAATTGGCCAACACTATGGGGTCCCAAATGAAAAATCTTGAAACCCAAATTGGCCAATTAGCTATGATTGTTGGTGGACAGCATCAGAAAGGCCAGTTTCCGAGCAACACTGAGGTTAATCCAAATGAGCAGTGTAAAGCCATTCGTCTGAGGAGTGGAACGGAATACGAGGGGCCTAAAATACCTAAAAATACTAAACAGACGCCAGAACGCACGGCCTGTGTGCCTGAGCATGGGCAGGTCGTGCATCCTACTGGGACAACGGTTGTTGTTCCGGGAGACGTGGAAATTGAAGCAAATGGCGATGTTGAGGCCGATGAAGGAGTTGAGGACCATATTGCTGAATAAAAAGGGGCCGAGAAGCTTAAATCTTCCTCTAACCCTGATCTTTCTAAACTTACTATTCCCCTTCCTTTTCCCCAATGATTTTAAAAGAAAAAGTTAGATTCGCAATTTGCAAAATTCTTGGATATATTTAAGAAACTGCATATTAACATACCTTTCGCAGACGCATTAGAGCATATGCCCAATTACGCTAAATTTTTGAAGGATGTTATGTCAAAGAAAAGAAAGATGACTGGTTTCAAGATAGTCAATCTGACAGAGGAGTGCAGTGTAATAATCCAGAGGAAACTACCATAGAAACTGAAAGATTCGGGGAGTTACAATATCCCTTGTGCTATTGGTGATGTTTTCTTTAATAAAGCACTTGGTGATTTGGAGCAAGTATTAACTTGATGCCCTTATCCATTTTCAGGCAACTTGGATTGGGAGAGGTGAAGCTGTCTACGGTCACCTTACAACTTGCGGATCGATCACTCACCTACCCAAAGGGAATCATCGAGGATGTGCTTGTCAAAGTCGATAAATTCATATTCCCTGTGGATTTTTAGTTGATGGATATGGAGGAGGACAAAGACGTCCCTTTGATACTTGGGCGTCCATTCCTGGCTACTGGGAAGGCCTTGATAGATGTGCAAAAGGGAGAACTCACATTACGGGTTAATGATGAGCATGTTTTATTTTCTCTCTATAAGGCACTATAATTTCATAATGGTGTTGAGAACTGTAGTTTCATAGACGTAGTGGAGTCTTGCATTGATTAATATGCATATCATACATTGTCTAAGGATGATTTAGAGTTTGGTTTGACACATTCGTGTTCAATGTCAAATATGATGATTGATGTCAATAATCAAGACTTGTATGACTGTGTTTGTGCTTTAGATAATATACAGGGGCTACCAAGAAGAGTGAGAGGCGCGCACACGAAGAATAATGTGCGGGAGTCAGTTCTGCAGGGGCGCACGACCCATGCTCTGGAGTACACCCTTGTCGAAGCATCAGACAAAAATCCTGAAGACCGCATGGCCTGTGTGCCTGAGCACGGGCAGGTCGTGCGTGAGGCCGAAGCGAAGTATCAAACACCTGAAGACCGCATGGCCCATGCGTCTGAGCACGGGCAACCCGTGCGTGAACCTGAAGAGCTCGTTTCGAACCCAGAACTCAAGCCATTCCCGGGCATCTCAAATACGCTTTCCTTGGAGCAAATAACACGAATTCGGTAATCGTATCATCCCTTTTAACTTCAGCTCAACTTGATAAATTACTTAGGGTGTTGAGAAAACATAAGTCTGCGATAGGTTGGTCAATTTCTGATTTAAAAGGCATAAGTCCATCGATTGTAATGCATAAAATTAGAATGGAAGATGTCTATAAACCTTCAGTGCAGAATCAAAGAAGATTGAACCCTATAATGCAAGAGGTCGTAGAAAAGAGGTTTTAAAATGGTTAGATGTTGGAATTGTGTATGCTATTTCTGATAGTTCGTGGGTGAGTCAGTACAAGTGGTACCAAAGAAAGGGGGATTTGTAGTTAGAAATGAGAATGATGAACTGATTGCGACTAGGATTGTTACTGGGTGGCGTATATGCATTGATTATAGGAAATTGAATGATGCTACTCATAAAGATCACTTTTCCCTCCCCTTCATTGATATGATGTTAGATCGCTTGGCGGGATATGATTATTATTGTTTTCTCGATGGTTATTCCGGGTATAACCAGATCATGATTGCACCAGAAGACCAAGAGAAGACGACATTTACATGTCCCTATGGTACGTTTGTATTTCGCAGAATGCCATTCGGGCTATGTAATGCACCCATGACTTTTCAGCGATGCATGATGGCTATATTTCATGATTTTATTGAGAAAATAATGGAGGTATTCATGGATGATTTTTCTGTTTTAGGAGATTCTTTTGATCATTGCTTGGATAATCTTTCTCTAGTGTTGCAGAGATGCGAGGAAACTGACCTTGTTTTAAATTGGGAGAAGTGCCATTTTATGGTACGAGATGGCATTGTATTAGGCCACCGGGTTTCCTTTGCAGGTTTAGAAGTGGACATAGCGAAGATTGTCACAATTGAGAAACTCCCACCTCCAACAAATGAGATGGCCATTAGAAGCTTCTTAGGGCACGTCGGATTCTACAGAAGATTCATTCGTGACTTTTCTAAAATCACTAAACCTTTGAGTAGTTATTAGAAAAAGATACTGCTTTCAATTTTTCCGATGATTGTTTGCAGGTATTTGAGATTCTGAAGAAGGCTTTGGTGACAACACCAATTCTTGTAGTTCAGTTGAGTCGACCCTTCGGCCGATGTGCGATTCTAGTGACTTTGCGATTGGAGCATTGCAGGTCGAAAAGGGACAAGTTGTTCAGAGCCATCTACTATGCGAGCAGAACATTAGACAGTGCCCAACAAAACTATACCACCACTGAGAAGGAAATGCTGGCAATCGATTTTGCATTTGATAAGTTCCGATCTTACTTGATTGGAACTAAGACGATAGTCCACACATACCATGCGACGATCAAATATCTATTCGACAAGAAGGATGCCAAACCGAGACTGATTCGGTGGATTCTTTTATTGCAGGAATTTGATGTGGAAATTCGAGATAGGAAGGGTTGTGAGAATGTGGTAGTAGACCATTTGTCCAGGTTGGAGTACAAGAAGGATGAGAAAGAGGGAACAGATGTAATCAAGGAGGAGTTAGATGAGCAGCTCTTAATGTTAGAGGCTAAATTCCCATGGTATGCAGATTTCTAAATTATTTGGTAGCGGGAGTCATGCCTCCGGATTTAGCTTCCTATCAAAAGAAGAAGTTCCTCCATGACGTCAAGTTCTATATGTGGGACGACCTCTTGTTCTTTAAGAGGTGCGCAGGCACAATCATCAGAAGATGTGTGCCTCAAGAAGAGTGGGAGGGAGTTCTACAATAGTGCCATTCTTCACCTTCCGGGGGACAATTCGGTCTGACACGCACTGCGGCAAAGGTATTGAAGAGTGGGTTATACTGGCTTACTTTATCAAATGATTGCTATTTATATGTGCAGCAGTGTGATAGATGCCAGTGGATGGGGAACATTTCGAGACGACATGAGATGCCCATGACCAATGTGATGGAAGTCGAGCTCTTTGATGTGTGGGGGATTGACTTTATGGGTCCCTTTCCATCTTCGGGTTATCAGTACATTGTACTTGCAGTGGAGTACGTATCTCGATAGGTTGAGGCGATTCTGGCACAAACAAATGATGTGTGAGTAGTGCTGAAATTCTTAAAGAAAAAAATATTCCTCGGTTTGGAACCCCGAGAGCTTTGATTAGCGATGGGGGGTCACACTTTGTGAATAAATTGATGAGCACTCTACTTGCAAAGTATGGGGTTAAGCACAAGGTGGCATTAGCATATCATCCGCAAGCAAACGGGCAAGCAGAGGTAGCCAATCACGAGATTAAGCAGATCTTAGAAAAGACAGTGAATATAAATCGCAAGCATTGGGCTATGAAGTTAGAAGATGCATTATGGGCATATTGGAGTGCGTACAAGACACCATTTGGCACATCGTCTTATCAGTTGGTATTCGGGAAATCACGCCACTTGCCCGTGGAATTAGAGCATAAGGCGTTTTAGGCTGTGAAGAAGTTAAATTTTGACTTCCAAGCAGTGGGTGAGAAGCGGTTGTTGCATTTCAATGAGATGGAGGAGTTCCGACATGAAGCCTATGACAATTCTCGGATTTACAAGGAACGCACCAAGAGATGGCATTATCGAATGATAAATAAAAGAGAGTTTTTACCGGTGAACAAGTTCTTTTGTTTAACTCGCGTCTTAAACTCTTTCCCGGAAAACGCAAGTTTCGATGGTTGGGGCCATTTGTGATTAAGAAAGTGTTAAATCCTCCAAGAATAGTGGAATTGTTAACCCCGGATGGGGAGACGTTTATGGTGAATGTCCATAGGATCAATCACTACCTTCATAGAGACCAAAAGGAATAGGTAACACGCCTCACTTTGCTAGAACCGTGATCGCGTATACAGGCGTCAAGCTATAGACGTTAAATATAGCGCTTGTTGGGAGGCAACCCAACGGTTTGTTGTTTTATTTCTTCCCACGTTTTTTTTTCTTTTTTCCCTTTGATAAGTTAGGATTTTTAATGTTTTCCTTATTTTACATACAAAAAAAAATGGAAATTTCGAAGTATGGTGTGGCATCCCACACGGGCAGGGCACGGCCCATTCGTGCTTAAGGAATTCGGACTGAACTCATGGCACCCCGTACGGGTAGGGCGTGCACCATTCGCACGGCCCGTGCGCGTTCCAGGATTTTGAACTGAGCCTTCGGCACCCCGCATGGGCAGCCCGTGCGCTAAGCGCCACGGCTTTATCGTCTGTTACCGAGGCGGCATTAAGGCGCAGCAAGTCGTTTTATTTCACTTTCAACACCCTTGCGCACGAAGCACACACATTTTCACTTGGATTTTCACTGCAAATTCATCACCAACACTACACACACACGAATTGAAGTCTCAAACTTGATTTGGAGAGAGATTTTGTGTGAAAAGAGCACCTAGGGCTCCAACTTCGCCTCTTTCATAATTCGAGAATTACGGTAAGAACTTCAAGTTTTGTTTCGAATTTCTTGTAGATTATGGATTAGAGTTCATATATGGTGCATGTTTTGATGAAATTGCCATGATTTACTTGAATTTTTCTATTGGGCATTTTATCGAACGCCTTGTGGGCATGATGAATTGAGACATATGGGAGTGATATAATGATGAAGTGTGCATGAGCTTGATTATTTAGGGTGTTAATGGCTATGATTCTCTGCAATTACGTTGTTATTTAGGTTCGAGGGCTTAATTGTGATTAAATTGTAGGGAAGAGACATTATGCCTTATTTGATTTATTTATATTGAATTCATCATGTTCTTGTTTTACTTGGCATGTTTGGAAACTCACATGTATTTTGCTAGGTACAAATTTGAACTAATGGCTGACCGAAGGAACCAACAAGGCCGGGGTAGATGCCCGAAGGAAGGCGCAGCCACACGGCGGGAACCACACCCAGACAGCCCTGAGGCTTATGGGCTTCTTCTGGCTAAGGCTGATGATCTGGAGAGATGGAGTAGGTTGGTCACCCGCTCGTTTACACCGACGAGATATGATGACGATGAGAGTACCCAAGCCCTTGGGATACACGACGATGTTTGGCAGTTATTTGAGAGGGTTGGGTGGACCGCATTCATGCAAAGGCGGTGGCCGATGTATAAGAAGCTAGCGCTTGAGTTCCTTAGCACGCTTGAAATATACCAAAGGGCAGGGAACTCCAAGCCCATTGAGATCCATTTTTGGCTAGGAAACGAGCTAAGGCGTATATCTGTCGCCCAGCTCAATGCCATTTTCGAGGTCCCTACTGACGCCCCTTATAGGCCAGCAGAGAAGTATAGCCAGTATTAATTTTGGCAGTTGTTGGTTCAGACACCGGAAACCGGCCCGATGCTCTATGAGGCGCGCTCATCCAAGGCCTCATCACTCCGAAACCCAGTCTTCCGCTATATCCAAAAGGTCACCACACACTCCGTCTTCGCCCGACACAGTAACGGGGGCATGAAAGTACCGGAGCTATACCTACTGTGGTGTATGCTAACCCGTACCCCTTCAACACGGCGCATTTTGTAGAACACGCCCGACTATTTGATTAAGCGATCGTGGGTACGATATTGATGGGGGAATGATAACCCCCATTTCGGCATTTTTGTGTCGATATGAGTGGCTTGGAGCCCATTGAGGGCGATCGGAAAATTAATATGAATGCCCTTCACCAAATGAAGATCATAATAGAAGAAGAGAACATAACCTTCTTCCAACAAAGGGTTGGACTCCGCTTTCCACTTCCTAACCTGCGGCTCACATCCGTGGTAGAAAATGAGAATAATTGGCTAATGAACTCGAGGCGCATACCGAGTCATGGAAGCCATGCTTTGCGCGAGGAAAAGGGGAGGGTAGCCGAGTTGCCGATGAGGATGAATTGGCAATCGAGGCGATGGAGTATGATTGGCAAGAGAGAGGTTTCGAGACGGGTTTCAGCAGGGGGTTTTGAGCAAGGCTTCCAACAAGGAGACCCGACATACCGGAAAGCTCTCACCAAGGTGAGGAGCGTGGGGGGCAAGCTTACCAGGATAGACTATTTGCTCTTGAGGTGAGCATGAGGCAGCACCGGGATGATTTTTGGCAGCACCAGGATGATTTTCGGTAGTACCGGAATGATTTCTGGCAGCACCAGGATGAGTTATGTACCTTCAGAATGGAACAAGAGCAGAGGTATCAGGCCTAGGAGCAGCGGGAATTGGAGATGTTGCAGTTGATGCATCAGGTACAAATGTGGCACATCTCCCAGGGCCACTTTCCGCCGCCACCCCCATAGTGAGTCAGGTCCATCCCACACTTTTCTTTGAAATTTTATCTTCTCTTCTATGCGCTATAATTTCATTCAAGTTTGGGGGGAGAGGTAGTATTTTGATTGAAGGGTGTGGCGATATTTGCATTCATATAGTTGCATGTAGAGCATATAGGTTGCATTGCATTAGATGCTTGTTTTTTATTTTAGCACGTTTATTGCTTTAGTACGTTTATTGCTTTCTTATGTTTTTAGGGAGTGAGTTGACCGGTATTGTGTGCTTGTTGTGATCTTGGGAACATTTGTTGAACAGTTTATGTTGTTTTGAATTGGGTGTTGAGCATGAGTTGACCGGGTTGAGAATAGAAGATATGGAGCATGTGAATATTGAAATCATGGTAGATATGCTTTGAATTACGCAATTGCAAGCCTGTGAGCTTTTTGAGCCTTTACTGGTTTCATTATATGCAGTCTTGTTTGTTGATTAAGTGTGTCATTCATGTTGATATGAATTCTAGAACTTGCTCGTATCTCTTTAATTCACATGTTGTATGCAATTTATCAAGATGATTTTAGGCCATTTTTGTTAAGCCTTTCAAGCCTTTTGCCTACCTAATGACATTTAATTTCCCTAGTTAGCCAATTTGAGCTTATTGGCTGATTTTTTTATAGCTATAATTGAAGCCCGTAACTTGATATATATGTTACCCTAAACTTGAGTGTATAACATTAAGTAAGGGGATTGAATAAGGTTGAATAGGAGGATATTGAGAAGTTAGATAATGGTGTGCATCTTGGATGTTGGGAATAAAGAAGAAAAGGAGGAAAAATGAGGATATACTCACAAAAAGGTCGAAAAAATAGAAAAATCAAAAAATAAATAAAAAAATCAACTGCCTAAGTGAATTGGCCGAAAATAAACTTGTAGGCTGAGTGTTATGATGTAAGGCGAAAGAAAGTAGAGTATATGAAAAAAGGGGAGAAGAAAAATGTGATAAGAATAAGAGGTGATTGGGGGTGCATGTTTGATTTGAATGACAATATTTGATTGAGAAAAAAAAAATGTGCTTACCAATCTATACGCTTGAGTTTGAGTCACTTTCTTCATATTTCCATACCTTAACCAAAGAGCCTTTATTACAACCAAAAGCAAAGTCATTTTTGATTTATGAGTTGCATACAATCGAATGGCGGAGATGTGAGACGATTTGCAAGCCTATGGTAATTCTTCAACATTGATATGATTTGAGCAAATACACGTCCCTTATTATTCTAGAGAGGAGAGTATACACTTTATCCCTTATGATGCGTTGTTCTTGATTTGCTTTTTCATTACTCCCATTTGTGTTTTGTCTTGTTTATAAAGCGTTGACCGGGACTGTCAACAATTTAAGTTTGGGGGTTTGACTGGTATGTGTTTTGCATGTATTTTGGGCTTAATTCTAGTCAAAATTAGTTGTCATGCATGCATTACTTGAGTGAAAAGGGCTTTATTTCTGTTTTGTGGAAAAGGTATTACGCTTTGCTCATTTTGTAGGAATTAAATGATATTTGTAGCATTTTGGCAACAATTTGGAGCATTGCGGTAAAGGATCACCAATACTTGAAGTAAACTACGATGTTTGAAGTTGAATCGAGAAGAAGTAAGACGAACTGGGCAAGAAAATGTAAAGAAACGAGCATCTATCAGTTTCAGCAAGTGCGCACGGGCAGGGCATGATCCATAGCACGACATGTGGGCCACCCAGAATTGAGACTCAGCCCACGGCATGATCCACGCACGACCCGTGCGCCCTTCAGTGAAAAGAAAAATTCCTACGGTACCCTGCACGGGCTGGGCGTGCGCTAGGCGCACGACCTATGCATCTGTGCGGGAAAACAGAGTTTGACAGATTCTCAACTAGGTTTTGACCCAAACGGAGTACAAATAGAGACGAGGCATCCACAAAGGAGGGCACACTGACTTTTGCCCTAGAACACAGAGAAAAGAGCAACCTTCTATCGAAGGATTGGAGAGATTGATCGAGGTCACAACCGCGTGCTTGAGGATTGAAGATAGATCGAGAGATCATCGACATCCCTGAGTTTTCTCATTCCATCGTATCATTTACTTTCGATTAGTTAGATATGAACTTGAATAATTTGTCTCTGGATTATTTATTTTCTATGTCTGGCTAAACATCTTGTGATTTTCGGGTTTAGGATTAGGTTAATGGATACTTTTGTAAGATGAATAATTGCAATTGAAGTTATTGTTTTCAAATCATATTCGAGTTCTTTGTTTTAATTCTTGTTTTATCAAAACGCGTTTGGTTTGACTTGCTTTGATGTATTGAATCGTAATTCGAGAGATGAGTTTCAATAATAGATCTGTGAGTACTTGACATGAATATTTGCAAGATTGAGAAGTCTGTGAATATTTGTGAGGATATTTAATATTTTATGCTTTTGGGAGTTGGATATCTCATGTTGAGTAGAGATGCTAGCATATATAGTCCAATCAACGTTTTTACATACATCTCGAGAGAGGGGGTAAAATATTTTTCGTGATTGTCTTATAGGGAAGAATAATAATAACTTTGTTTGTGATTAATCTGATAAAAAAAGGGGTATTAACTGGAACCATAGCCCTGGAATCCATTCATCTCCTTGATCTTTTAATCAACTCTTTACTTTATCTTTTTAGGATAAATTCTTGTCTTAGTTTTACAAAACCAAATAACTCAATTTCGATCGTCTTGATAAAAATAAGACTATTACAATCCCAATAATTAGTACATTAATTTATTAGTCTCTGTGGATTCGACCTTGCTAACCCTATTCTATAAACTGCACCGTACACTTGCGGTGAAACTAAAAATAAGGCGAACAAGGTTCATCAAGAATAGAAGAGGAGGATTGTGTGAGAGGTGGTGGACCACGAATAGAGGGAGAGTTGGAAGGAGGAGGTGAAGACATATTCTGCTGAAAAGAAGAAGAGGAGGGGAGTTTAGTTTCATCAAAGACAATATTTCGGGATATAATCACCTTTCCATTTGGGAGTAAAACCATATACCCTTTATAGTGACTATTGTAACCAAGGAAGGTGTTGGGTGGGGATCTGTATTCCAGCTTAGTCTTGTTAAAGGGTCTCAACTGAGAAAAGCATAAACAGCCAAAAGTCCTTAACTGAGAGTAGAAGGGTGGTTGTTTATATAAAACCTTAAATGGAGACTTTAGCTGAAGAACTCTAGTAGGTAATCTATTAATGATGTAAACATCAACCACAAAAGCATCATCCCAGAGTTTTAGAGGCATAGAAGAATGGGACATTAAAGACATTCCTATTTTGACAATATGTCGATGTTTTCGTTCGGTGAGACCATTTTGTTGGGGAATATATTGGCCCGATGAACTCACCCCCCATCACTTTCCGTAGCCTTAATCTGGGAATTAAACTGAGTTTTAATAAGTTGTTGTAAGTGAATGAAAACATTAGAAACTTCAGATTTGTGTTTAAGAAGATACAACCAAGTACATTGACTAAAGTGATCAATAAAAGAAACATAGTATACATGACCATTAGTAGATTTTAGAATTCAGGAGCCCCAGACATCAGTGTGAATAAGATAAAAAGGATTAGAAAATTCAGTATTAGATGCAGAATATGGTAATTGATGGCTTTTAGCCTGTAAACAAGAACTGCAAAGAGAGAAATATTTTATTAATAGAAACTGGAATATTACATTCCTTTAGAACTTTGTTCACAATAACATCTGCAGCATGTTCTAATCTATAATGCTAGAGCTGAAAATTGGAACAATTAGTAGTGTGAACTAGACTTGCTGAAACATGATTGTTGGACTGAGAGAAAGAAACAGAAGCAGGAGGTAAGCCAGGGGACTGCAGCAGGTGGATATCGAATTTGTAAAGTCCATCCTTAAGAGAACCTCTGAGAAGAACTTTCTTGGTGACCTGACCCTTAACACATCAAAAATTAGGGTGAAATTCAAATAACACAGAATTATCTCTCGCAAATTAAGCAACACTAATAAGATTCTTAGTTATTTCAGGCACATGAAGAAGATTTTTCTGAAGGAAACGCTTGAAATTATAATGTATGGATTGGAGATGTGAGTTACCAATGAGAGATATTCAAACCGAACCATTGCCAACATGTACTTTGTTGTTACCTTGGAATTCGGGTTATGCTTAAATTAGCCACTCATATGTGTCATGGTTTGAGGCTCAGAATCAACATACCAACTTGAATTATTAACAACATCAGGACATAAAACCAAGGCAGCAGCATGAGGAGTACTCTGAGTAATAGGGAAAGCAGAATTCTCTAAGTTGGAAGAAAGAGCAAAATTGGAGTCAAATCTGTAGTAACATTTGTCAAAGGTGTGATTAGTATAATTGCAGATTTGGCAAGCAGGCCTGTTTCCAGTGTTAGGCCTAAAGCCTCTTCCTCCTCTACCCCTGAAGGATTTTCTACCGCTGCCACCTCTGGAAGTGAAGTGTGAAAATGGTTGTCCTCTGCCTCTGGTACTTTGAGAGTCTGCTCCACCATTATATCATGTTCTTCTTTGGGAGTTAGAATGAGTGACCATATTAATGAATAACTGTGATCCTTCAGTATTAATATGAGTAGGAGTGGCAGCTTCCAACGGTGCTTTATAGGTATGGCATAAATTTCTGCAAGTTTGCAGGGTTTAATCCTGGAAGTAGCAGCCACAACCAGGGGATCGTATTCACTACCAAGTCCTGTGAGGACCTGAAGGACTTGGTCTTCTTCAGCGATTGGTTGACTGGATAAAGAAAGTATATCACAACATGATTTTACCTTGTTCAAGTACTCTCTCATTGGCATAGAGCCCTTTTTATGAAGGAAAGTTGGAGCTTATACTGTATCTTTCTTGCAGCATATTGGCTAGAGAAGTTTGTTTCCAGGGCTTCCCAGATCTGTGATGTTGTGTCCATTCCAACCATCATTATAAGCAAATTTTCTGATAGAGAGGAGAGAAGCCAAGAAGCAAGAAGTTGATCTTGCCTCTTCCAGGTTAAGTACTCAGGATTTGGAATTTGGGGTTGCTCAGAGGATCCTTCGTGAATAGCTGTTGGAGGGGTGCTATTGATAATGAAACCTTTTAGGCCATATCCTCTTATAGCTGTGAGCACTTGTTGTCGCTATAGGGGATAATTTGATTCAGTTAGTTTAATACTAACAAGTTGATTTTGTGGTTGAACCACATTTCCTTGAGACAGAGATGAGACTGGAATGCCAGATTGCCTTCCTGAGTTTATACTCATTTCTATGGATGGGGCTCAAAAAACAAAGGGGAAGAGGAGATGTCAGAGGCAGGTTGAACCTGCTCTGATACCATGAAAGAAAGCTGATAAAGACATAAAAAAAGTTGAAAATATAAATGATTCAAATCTAAATATAAAAGTTGATTCTTGTATTTTTCTCAATATTGAATAGGAGGTACAACACGTACATTTATACACAGAGAATGCAATATGATTGGCTAATGAGGAATATGGCTATTACATTAAATTAGCTATGATGACACTTGTCACTAGATCCTTTCCTCCACTATACTTGGATAAGAATAATGACATTGCCCCTATATTGCAATCTGCATAGAATCTTAGGAAAATGATCTGTTGCTTCAATCACATGGTTTATCTTGATCATCCTGGATCCATGGCGTTGGTATCCATTTCTCTAATACCAAATTAAGTACTCTAAACCCTTCAGTGGTACGGAGTCAAATTTTAGAAAATTCATTTCTAATCAATAATGCTATTAAGAAGGTCGATACTCTTGTTCCAATTATTCCTCTGATAAGATTTATTACTGTTGATCACATTAGTATCTCCCAAGATGCAACATTTCTTTACAAATTCATACAAACTAAATCAATCTTGTTGGGCGAACCAAAAACATTAAAATACGAAAAGAAAAACATAATTGAATAGAAAGTTAAATTTTTTACTATATTTTTAAAAAAAATTCCTGTTAAAAAATTTATGATATTTATGTGTCATGTGACGTGGCTTTTTAATATAGGCTGGAGGTGCTAGGTGGAATTTTGTAGGTCATGCCATACTGATATTAATCACGTGAGAGAAGCAAGACTAAGCTTGTTATAGATAATTCCACTTAAAGTTGAAAGAACAATCCTCGCCGAGGTCTCCAATTGGTACACTGCACAGAACTGGGACCCGCATATTTTTTAAAACTAGTAAGGTGAACACGTGAACCAAATAATTTTATTAATTTAACTCAAATTAAATCTATAAATTGGAATCAATTTTTATTATATTTTATGTATTTATAATAAATGTCATTCATGTATTTTGATCTTAAAAGAAAGTTTGCAAAAACTAAATTTAAATTTATTTGTCGGTGAAATATGGTTAAGACATTTTGGACTAAAAAGTATGTACTTAAATGATATTATCGCTCAACAAAGTACAATGTATATTAAAGAACTGATGAGTAATATATATAAAAATTTAAAAAATATATATTCAAGACAAGTTTTAAATTAATGCATCTTGTTTATTTTTTGAGTGTCTACTTCTTCTTCATACTTATCTTTGAGATTTTTTTGTAATTTTTTTTAATGCACTTTTAGCCCAGGCATGATTGGTTGACGTATGGATGTATTTCTCTTTTACTCTATTTTCTAATATGTGTTATCTTTTAAATCGGTTTGACTGCAAGATTCAATTTTTTATTCATCACATGTGCCTCTTCTGTTAAGAACGATGAGAAAGTAAATTCTATTTTATGTTTAGAAGCTTAGATCCCGTCCATATTTTGATTCATGTTCTCCTTTTTTTTATATTTAAGTACATATCTTGGGAGGGGAGGGATGATGGGAATCAAATCCCACACCTCTAGCTGGGATGGAAGTATTTTTTACCACTCGACCATTATCCAATTTTTCTCATGTTCTCCAAAATTAAATTAATTATTTATATAACATAAATGAAGATAAAATAGACTAATCAATTTTGATTGAAAACAATCAATAAATTGATTAAGTTTGAGAGAATAGTCACATTTATATATCAAATAAACAACTGAACAACATCATAGAAATCAAAATTATTGAGTGTCTAACAATATTTATGCTCTGTTCTATTATCATTAAGAGCATGCACGACATCATAAATTTATTATTTCCACATAATTTTTTATTATTGAGTGTGCTGATGTATCTAATTGTTATTCTAATTAATTTTTGTATCAAAAATTAGTTTTGTAATATAGTCATGACAAATTTAATAGCAGTAAAAATTATTAATTATTACATTGAAATAAATTACATGAAGAACCTCAATTACGTCTTTTATGTTGTTTTCTTTCAAAAAATCACTTTACATTCTAAAAATCCATCCAATGGAGCATATCCAAGGTATAATCCATCATTCAGAGCTTTACAACAAAATTACAAAATATAAAATATAATAATCCAAAAGGTGTCAAATAACCGTAAAACATAGGTTATGCTATAGGATTTTTATAAAAATGGCATAACAAAAAACCTCCTCACTTTTTAGTTATCATGTTCTATTCATGTGACATTTTCGAGCAAAATATAGGTCTCAATTTATTATGTTTTTTTTGTTATTGTAAAATCAGAAAAAACATCATATATAAATTGATAGGCTATCTTTTTATTGTCTTAAGCATAAAAAAATTCATTTTATTCATTTTATCTTTGTCGGTGAGCATCTTTCAATGTAGCATAAAATTTACAACACAATTCACAAAAGTATAATGCATGTATTTCAATGCTTAGAATGTTAAAAAAAAAATATATATCTTCATAAATTTAAATCTTCGACCTAATATTAAATCCGTTTTACCAGATGATAAATTTGATGTTGAGGAATGTCAATATATACATTTGAGCATTTGATTAAAGGATTATTATTATCCATAGAATTTTATATATGAATGTTTAGAATTTTATTTTTGAACATTAAAGAATGGAATAAATATAATTTTCAAATCTTACTCAAATCATTGTTCTTTTTTGTCTCTTGATATTCAATCACAACCTTTTTTATTTATTAATAGTATGTATGTATATTGTTATTCATAGATTGACTTTTATTTAATAAAATAAAATATAATATGAAAAAAATAAGAAAAAAGGGTAAAACTAAAGATGATTAAAAAATGGTATGTCCGTCATAGTAAAATTTAGAAGAAAAACATAAAAAATGTTATTTAGATCTTTGTTAATTTAACATTTACGATAAAATCTGGTTGTACTTGAAAAATATACATTTTAAAAATTAAATTGTTAAAGAGAGGGACATGTTTTAAAATGCATAACTATAAAAATAACGTCTGATCAAAACTTAAATTATTACTTTAACAATACATATATATGTACAATACAAAATATGAGATCAAAATCATAATTATTTTTTTATATATAAAAATTAAAGTATAGTGCTTATATCTTTAAAGAGACTCAAGATTTAAAGGTTACTAAAATCAATCACTTTTGTTAATGAAATTAATATTTAAATTATAATGAACAATTTATTCTCAAAATCATATTTATTTTTGAAATAAGAAGGAATATATTACTTTGATCCATAAATAAACTTTTTGATAAATTTTTTCACTCAAATGTAATATTGTGGTCACCGCCTAAAATTAAAATATCAAGTAAGTTTTATACTTATTGTACATAACTTAATACAATAATTTTTAAGTAAAAGATTAGCATATCAACATGTAAGTTGTAAAATATGTACTTATGATATAAATGTCAAATTATTATTTGTTTTTAGTTTTTCTTAGCATATATTTATATATATATGTACTTCTTTAAATTTTCAGGTTTTGATTCTTGTTTTCATATTATATTACATTTATTTTTGTTAAGTTGGATTATTTCACTACCTAAATAATATAATACATATCTTTTTACCTAAAACTATATAATTTATTAAGGGTGTATGTTTTAAGCAAAGCTAAGTATTGTCATACATGTTAAAATATACATATGTAAGTGATTTTTCTTCAATATTTCTTCTATCATTCTTACAATAGTATATTTATACATATATACCATTTTAACTGTATTTTATTTAAATATATTTTAAGTTCTTATATTATTTTTTATTTTTTTAAATCAAAATCTATTTATTGATGCAGTTTTTTTCATCCAATACACCCTATATAAGTAATAAATAAATAAAACAACCATAAAATAGAAAGTCCAAATATGAACAATAATTTCAATCTAAATTAAAATTCTGATATGTAAAATAAAATAAGATTATTAAAAGTCACATTGACTTCTTATTTATAATTTAAAAATAAAATATTTTGCTATAATAAAATAACTTATTTTCTTTTTTATCAAAACTTGTTAGACCTTTCATCCTATTAATTAAAAATTTATTATTCAAAGAAAAATAAAAATAAAATTAAAAATATATTTTCCTGCTCTCTATACCTCCATATTAAAATATAATTTATAATTGCATTTCGTTAAGTTTGAGAACAAATATTTATCATTTTAAGTATCTTTTACAGTTAATTTCATGTTTTATTATCATATTTACTGGGTTTGTTTAACTAAAATAATATACAATGATATATTATTAAAATTGATAAATGAATCTAAATTATAGGATTTGAAAGTTCAAATGGTGCATCCATAAAACAATAAATAAGTGCATAAATAAATGTTAAAGAAAAATTAGTTCTCAATTTTTAATTTAGCCTCAAAATTCTTAGTATTAATTGTTTTATGTTGTTATTGTAATTTTTGCTGTAAAATAAATTTTATTTCATTTTTTATTTATTTAGTTTTACAATAGAGATGTATATGCCAACCCTTAAAAAAGTAAAAAAATTATTAATTTTAGAGATTTAAAATATCATTTCATTAATTTCAAATACATAACTCTTAGTCAAGTTTATTTCTACATTTTAGAGTATGTACTTATAATATATTTGTTTTGCAAATTTAACTTTACATTGTCACAATGATCCAATTTTTTTCTTTTATCGAAAGAATACATGAATAAAATAAACTAATAATTGAATCTAATTGAACCGTATATCCATTATTATGGGGAAAAACATACATAAAGATTAATGAATAGATCTTCGAAACAAAACAATATTTATTCAAACTTTAGTAAAATTTTATATTTAACTTATATATCTTCAAAACTAATTATTTTTTATGGGAAAAGCATAAAATTCCTTGAAATTTTCAATAGTCGCGAATTTCCATCTTCCCATACCTAAAAAATGTATCATTTACTCCAACCAAAAATAATATTATCTCACAATTTAGAGCGTGTGATAGATGATAAATTTATTATAGTATGGATATTCTCAACCAATTGTGAAGTTTAAAAAATGTATTTTGTCCTGCTATTTATTTTGAATAAAATAATATTAAATATTATTTATTTATTTTTTTCTCTTCATTTTCTTTGTAAATTCATACTCTTTTTTCTATTTTGATGTATTTAATTATTTAGAAAATTAAAGAAAGATATTATAAATGTGTATTTTACATAGCACTCAACTTTAAATGGCTAAATCTCTCATATGAAGTCTTTTATATATGCTTATGACATATGGTTGGAAAGCTCTCGATATCTAGTATAATATAAAATAAATATTATCTGAAATTTAAATTATTTTAAGAATTAAAATTGAAATAAATCATATAAGAAGAGTTTGAAATATAAAGAGATTCTTGTCAATATTATTAAACAAATAAAATCAAAATCAATATGAAAAACTTCTTAATTACCCTTAAAATTTTCAAGAAACCTTAATACGTATTCACACTTTTATAATATGTATAGATATATATAGATAGATAGATTGTACATAAGGTTGCCATGTGGAATTGGGAGGATGAGAAGTTGACACATGTCTCAGAATAAGATTTATTTTTTAATTTAAAAGATAACAAATTTAATTAAAGTGTTTTTATCTAGCTACATTGTGTGATTTAAATCTTATAGAAATTAAAAAATAAGAAGAAATTTGTAGTGGATACGTTTGATTAATATAATTAACAAAATTAACTAAGTGATTCTTTAAACACCTAAACAAAACAAAAAATATTAACCATTTTTATGATATTTTTATAAAATTTTGAATTTTTCTAATTTTTAGTTTGGATATCCTATAACTATTACAAACAAATTTAAAATCACCAAGAAACTCCGGGAGACCTTGACAGAGGGAGGCCCTCTGCGGCGGCTAGGGATGGCAACGGGGCGGGTTTGGCCAAACCTGGCACCCGCCCCGCCAAGGAAAAACAAGATCTGGGACCCGCCCCGCCCCCGCTAGAAGACCCACCCCGCTGTTAACCCCGGACCCGTCGGACCGTCTCCTAGAAATGCTTTTTTTTTTTATTCGTTCAACCAAACATTTAATCAGACTCTTTTCCTCATTACTGGTGGTGTTTGGCTGTCACTACAGGAAAGTTGCAATTTAGCGAGGAAATTTTTCCTCACTAACATTGCTGATTTCTTCGCAAATGGAATTTAGCGAGGAAATATATTCCTCGCGCGTCTCGCTGCTATAAGACCGTCACAAACCTATATTAGCAACATATATTCAAGGGTATTATCATTGATCAATATACTTTGTGATTCCCCTACTATCATTTTCCCCAAAGTAATATCATTAGGTGTCTAGATCCCATAATATATCACATCCAAATCATATACTTATCAAGAGATATCCTCATATTCTTCGAGTCTCACCATACCAGGCATTATAATCTCTAAATCACGGATTCTCTAAATCACCTAACGTCCAAATAGAGGAATATCCAGATATCTTAACACTATAACAGCCCAAAAGAGTTCAATATTCATCCAAGATTCAACTTAGGTCATCTAGTAGCAGTACCCAATCCAAGGTCAGAGGAACCTATCCTGGGTCAGCTCGGTGTAAGTTTCCTCCTTACAAACTGAGCTCTGATACCATACATGTCACGCCCCAAACGCGACGCGATGACGATCAATCACTTAAACAGAAAATAAATCAACAGTCTAAACCCATGATACGAAACTTCAAGTGAAAAGAGTCTAATGCAGCGGAATTAAAATAAACACAAATACAAATTACATCTTAAGGTCCGACGGTATCCGAATACAACCCAATAGATTATCTAAATTTAACTTACAGTCCAAACAGAAATAAAATGAAGAAGTCCAATCAATAATAAAAGTAAAAGGAATGTCTCTCTACATCAATGGTAGGGATTCAATCCGTGGTAGGTTCGACGTCTTCAACGTACTCTTCATCTAAAGGTTAGAAAACAAGAAGGAGTGAGACAGAAACTCAGTGGATGGGGTGATCGTGTGCAAGTGTGGCGATATATATAGTTAATACGAGAAAATGGTTGTACGAAAATGCGTGAGGTATGATGCATGATTTCACACATAGCCCACAAACATCGTGATAAATATATATTAAGTATTATATTTATACAGTTTAAGAAATAGTTCGTGGTCACCCATGCACTGATAAACGTTAAAAAATATACAATTACTTTCGGTTTGTAATAATATTTTATCTTATTAATATTAGTAATAATATAAATTTATAGTATTATTATGTGTTATAAATAAAATAGGAAATCAATACAAAATTGTAGTAGGAAGCATTTTTTATGCAGGTTCGGATCAATGCACATAATTTTCAATTCCGGCATGATTTAGGATGATTCTTGAAGATATGGATTCACAATCCATTCTTTAACAAATATTCAGAGATATTAAAGCCTAAATCAAAGTTTGGGATGATATTTTCTTGGATCAAAAGTTCATCACAATTTCATGTTTCAAGAGACCCATTTTCTGTCAAACTGGACCAAGGTCAGTATTTTGGGCATAACTCGAAGACCACATGTTCAATGGTGCTGAAATGTTTACTGTGTCTTCCCAACTCATTTGGCTACAACTTTCATTAAGATTCCAAAGTGAAATTAAGTCGGCAAGGATTTTTAAAAAATGCAACACGATGCTGCAATCATGATCCCGCAGGCCAACCACTCCACACTTATTACATCATATCTTGGCCAATAATGCTTGGAATTCATTCAAATCAGTGGTAAAATGCAGCCAAGACATGGGAGAATTATTGTGTTAAAGAAAATCAAGATGAATCAGCAAGAATCCTTTCCAAAAAGACCAGACAAATGAAATAATGGAGTTAGTTTCAAATTTTCAGCATTTTGACAATTATCTCGAAAATAAAAAAATAAAATAATTCCAATAGGAATTATTGTGTTGCCTATAAATAGAGGTCATTTACACTTGCTAAACACACAAGTTTGTATAGAAAGTTAGAGTTTCAAAGAAAGTTTCATTCTTGTTTTCCTATATTATAGTAGATTTTCTAGTATTTCATAAAAATGCTTTCCTTAGTTTTCATACAATATCTTGTTTTCTCTACTTTCTTTATGTCTTTCTAATTTTATTGTGATGAGGAATAGAGTGAAACTCTTGATGGAGGAAAAGGAATGATTGTAGCTTTACATTAAATTTTATTGTTTTGATCATCAATTTATTTTTTAGATTATACCCTTCTTGTTTTATGGTATTCTTGATTTATGCATTCTATTGGCACAATAAATACTTGGTTCCATTTAGTTAAATGTCTGGTTTTACTTCAACCGACTACTAACGTGGATACCTTGATTTATTGTAGACAAGAGAATGCATGAATACTTGAGTCCATAAGCAAGTATTGGCGTTATAAGATAAATTGTAATTGGTAATAAAACATGTTCACCTTACTACATGATTTATATTTAGAATGTCTTTCTATTGGAACCTTCGTTGTGTATGGATTCCAATAGTAGTAATTGAAGAGGTAAGAAAATATAATCATTCCTTTATCCAAAATCAAGAGTGGATCTCTATCGTCAAAAATTTTATTAATCAAGTTTATCGTAAAAAATTATATTTCTTACTAGTTTAAAAAATATCTATTTATTTCTCAAAGAAAAAATATTCCCTGTAAACTTACATAATCTTCCCTGTGGATCGACCTCGGACTCACGAGAAAATTATTACTTGAGACAACCTGCACTTGGGTTTGCAACCTTAAAGTTATAGCAGGCACGATGATTCAAGCAAGACAGGAGGATTGCGTACTGATGTTTAGCGCCAATCCCATGCAAGACAATTAGTGGTTGCGTACTGATATGTAGCGCCAACCCATGCATTACAAGTAGCGGTTGCGTACTGGTGTGTAGCGCCAACCAAACGTTCCGATTAACTCCGGAAACGTGTGGATTAGACAGCGATTCCTTCGTTCTTCCTTGTAACTCCCCGTTCATGATGGTCTAAGACCTGTCACCTTATCGCTCGATAGGCAAAGGCAAAATCCACGTTGGAGCTAGCAAGGCTCGGATTCGTCATAATCATGACTATACCTCAAGTACTACGACCCGCTTCCCTTGGACAAACTCCGTCCCTCAGTTGCGGGATTAGGATGATAGGGCCGGAAGAGTGGAATAGCAGCCGAGCTGTCCGGTTCTGTCCCCGACGTATCCATTCCGGCTGTGAGCTCGACACACCAAGTTGACTCAGACCGAAAAGTAAATACAAGTTCAGGTAGTCAACCAGGCAGTCGAGTATTATTGATTCATGGAAGCAGTTCAGGAAAGGTTTTTGAAAATTACGACTGGCAATTATGGCGTTGGTGGAGTTATTTGGATGAAGATAATTATCGGAAGGATAAGCAATCTTCAATATCTTGAAAGATTAGGTGGAACATAAGTCCCATTATAGATTCGAAATCGCAAGACGAGAAAGTCGCCCCACCATCGCGTATTAATCGGTCAAGACGATCCGATAAGTCAGGGGTTTTTTGAGAAAATAAAATATTTTAATCAATAATTAAAGTCAGAAGGTCCAGGGCCGTTTCTTTAAAATAAAAAATAATTCGAGTTAGGTCCTTGTAAAAAGAAAATTTACAATTAGCCCCATTTTGTAAAAACCAATTCTTTTGAGGTTAAAAATTGAATAAATAAATGTCCCGATCTTGAAATATTATGAGGTCAGTTCCTAAATTTTCTAAATTGTTCAGAGATTCAGGTTTCAAATGTTTTGAGGTCGAGTTTTTATAAAATTCTCACATTGGCCCCAAATTTGTTAAAATTGTCATTTCGGGCCCTAAGTTTAAAATAATTGGAACTCACAAATCGGAAAGGGTTTTAATGTGATTACAGTTGAAAAATGTCACTAAGGTCAGTGGGATATTGGGACAAAAGCAGTTTTTAAAATAAATAAGTATAGGTCCCTTAACATTTGAAAATCTCATTTTTTGCCCCATTTTGAATTAATTGCCTTTAAGGCTTTTAGGGGTCCAATTGTTATGAAATTTGAACCTTGGGTCCAAAATATAATTATGTTATAGTTAAATTAGTATTTCCAGGTGCATGGACTGCATAAGTCCTGGAAATTTCATTTTGGTCCTCAATTTTAATCTTTTACGATTTGGTCCCTCAATTTTTATAAAATTACTTTCCAAGCTCTAAACACTTGGATTTTTGGAATACACTTAAAATATGTTATTTCCAATCCCTTAAGAGTTAAAATTTCAAATTTTAAAAATAGGGTCTGGTATAGTTTCGAAAATTGCAATATAGCCCTTAAACTTCTAAAATTTTACAATCTAGTCCTTGGGCTTTTAAGGGATGATTTTATTTATCTAAAAACCCTTAAAACTTTATTAAAATATCCAAACATCATTTTTGAACCTGAATACAGTCCCAAAAATCAAAATTTACAGAGGGGTCCCTTAAGTTTTAGTTTCTGGCAATTAAGTTCACCAACTTTCCATTTTCGCATTTTAAGTCCAAAAATTGAAATTTAATCAATTATGCTCGATTTGTCCAGGTTATAAATCATACAAAACATGGATTTCAAGGTTCATACATATACAAGTCTATTTCACACAAGAATTCATCAAATATCACAATAAAGTGTACATGTATGCACCTATTTTTCAACAAATAGCATTTTGAGACATACTTGAGAGAAATTTTCAACTTGATACAAGAAATTAACATGCAATACATAACATATATATCTCAAGTTTTCAATATCAAAATACTACATGCATTTTAAGTAAAAACACCTAGAAGTTGGAAAGATTTTTCCACCCACCTCGTAGTAGTTTCTCGGGTTGATCTAAAATGTAGTCTCAAAAATTGAAATTTTCCTTCAAGCCTCTAACCTCAACTTGAGATGATGTAGGTCAGCCCCTAAGCTCCAAAAATTCATATTCTTGAGTCAAAAATTAATTCTTCATGTTATCAAGAGGAAAATACTAAAACCATAATTTTCTCACATTAATAATGTGTAGTCTTGAATTTCCTCTTCAAGCTTGTAGTCAAATCTAAGTCTCTAATTCTTCAAGAAATTTCTCTAGGAGTGCCTCAACAAGAAGGATTCAACATGATTAGATGGTGAAGGTATAAGGTTGAGGATTGGAGAAGAAAAATAGAGTTGGGAGAAATGAAGCTTTTCTTACCTTATGCTTGAAGAATTTGATCCTTTAGAGAGGAAAATGGGAGCAAGTCTTGTGTTTTTATGATAATTATGAAATGAAGATTATTGGTTGATAAAGAAAAAAATAACAAAAGTGATTGATTCCCTTAAGACAAGGAGCCAATAGAAAGGGTAAAATTGGAATCCATAAAATCAGACATGGTAACCTCCTCCTATATTATAGGGACGTGATCTGTTATTGATCACGTCCCCATAAATCACGTCCCATAATCAAGCAATTCAATTTTCCTATTTCTCCCTTCCCATTCGAACCTGCAAATTATTCAAATATGGCAACAGAATCATGCAACAATTAATGAAAAGTATACAATTACACTAAACTAACTATACATTGAAACATTACTAAGTATACATAAATAATTAACTAAGTATACAATTACACTAAACTATCTCGTACATTAAAATATTACTAAGTATGCATAAACATTTAACTAAGTATACAATTACATTGAACTAACTATACATTAAAATATTACTAACTATACAATTACACTGAACTAAATACACAATTTCACTGAATTACTTATATTACTAAGTATACAATTCATTGAACTAAGAATACAAATTCACGTAACTAAGTATACAAATTCACTAAACTACTTATATAACTAAGAATACGATTCCTTGAACCAAGTATACAAATCCACATTTGAACTAAATATACAATAAAACATGACTAAATATACAAGTCCATGAACTAAGTATACAATAAAATGATTTGTTCACAAATATGGCGGAAAGAAGTATCAATTTTGAAAAAATGCTTAAAATTGATTATTTTTCCTCCCTAAAAATCGGGTAAAATGAAAAGGTAGGATTATGTTTCCTTAAAAATAGCTAATAACTGTCCAATTAATAAACGATTAAATATAAAAGTACAATCATACCTTATAACCCAAAAATAACAAAAGAGATCTACACCATCAAAAATTTAAATCAAGGGTTCATAGGTGTTCTTATGGACTAACCTAAAGGGGTTGGTCTCATTTGAACCAATCCATATATATATATATATACATATATAATTGTAGGTCTTGAAAAGAATATGAAACAACCTCCCCATCTATGGTAATTTTCGATTTTTTTTAAAAATATAAAAAATATATATATTTTTTTTTTTAAAAAAATCGAAAGAAAATAAAATTATAAATATATTAAATATTTAGAAATTTAAAAATTAAAGATGTGAAATAAGAATTACGTATTATTTCTTTTTTTTAAAAAAAAATTTATTGGGAAATTGGTTGGGATGAATTATAGAATAAGATGAAATATTAGGATAAGGATTGGAATGTACTCCTAAATTGTTGAAGGTCTAATATTCCTAAAGTCGTAGTCATTCGATCAAGTATTAATACTAGAGGAAGAATATAAAATCGTTAGGCTCGAAAACGAGAAAGACGTAATTGATGTTGAAAGAAATAAATAAAAGTCGGATCGCGGTTAATTAATAATGTGTTTGTGATACATAGCCGAATAAATAATCACTACATAACACCGTATCTCACGTTGTTAAAATTCGGGGCCTCACAGTTAATTCTGGGTAGTTTTAGTTATTAATATTTTATTTTCAAAATTTAGATCATAAAATATTTAATTTATAAGTTTGTTAAAGCAATGTAATTAGAAAATTTGCATGAATATTATTTATGACGAATAGTTTAACTTAAAATGTTAAACTCAAATGTTATATATATTTGAGTTTAAAATTTTAAATTTAAATATATAATTTTTAATTTTTTGACCTATAGCCCGTTAGTGGCCCGTTTAGCCCGAAGCCCGCTAGGGTTAGGGTTAGGTTCCAATATTGCCAGCCCAAAGACCGTTTAGCCCGAAGTCCACTAGGGTTGGCCCTATAGGCTAGGGCCAGCCCGTTTAACATTTCTACCTGTTATAGCTGGTGACCTAAATAAAAATCTGCAAAAAAACTCATTTAAAGGACCAATTTCAAAAGATGGAAAAAAGTGAGGATCAAATAACCAAGTTGGTCCATTTAGAGGACTAAAGAAATAATTTTACCTTAACAAAAATTCACGATTTGTTATAAATTTTTATTATCAAAACGTTTACATTAGAATATAATTAATTAACTAAATAAATTACCAAAAATTTTTTGTTATAAAAATGTATTTAACAAATCAATTGAAACCTGAGTGAGTCTTTTATGAGATCGTCTCACGGGGAGGTGATTCGGGAAACCACAAGATAGCTTGGGTGAAGTGGAATATTATCTGCAAACCAAGAGATAATGGCGGATTGTCGGTTAGGGAATTAACCTTTTTCAATGAGGCTCTCTTAGCTAAATGGGTGTGGAGATTCCTTGTGGAGAAAACTTAACTGTGAGTTAAAGTGCTTGAATCGAAGTACGGGGAAAAAGGATGGCTCGATAGGGACAATATCAGGAGAAGTAAGAGTATTAAAGCCTCAAGATGGTGGAAGGATATTTGGAAAATTTTAGAGAAGGATAACTGCAACAATTGGTTTCTTGATAGGCTCGTCAAGAAAGTCGAAAATGGCGATGGCACATCGTTTTGGCATGATCCTTGGGCAGAGGGGTCAAGCCTTAATAGCAGATTTGAAAGGCTAGCTAAACTTGATATCCAAAATGGGTCGAAAATCAGTGAACGGGGAATATGGGATGAGGGCGTGTGGAAATGGTCATGGAAATGGAGACGCGAGTTGTTTGAATGGGAAAAGGATCTGTTTTCTGATCTTCTATCTGTCCTGGAGAGGCACAAGATTGATAAAAATGTGCAAGATAGTTGGAGTTGAAAAGGCGACACAAAGGAAATTTTTTCGGTCAAGGAGGCGTATAATATACTCGAAAAATTGCGACGCAAAGAAGCAGCAAAACCATAACAACCTCAAGGTGGCATGGAACAAAATTGTACCAAAGAAAGTTGCAGCGTTTGTATGGAAACTCCTTCAAAACCAAATCCTGACCAGAACTAATTTGCAAAAGAGAGGTATTATTGAATCATGAGGATGCATAACCTGTTCCTTTTGTAATATTGAAGAAGAGATGCTTCTCATTCGTTCTTGACGTGTGGAGTCATGTACAAAGTATGAATGGAAATTTACAAGTGGCTAGGGGTCCAAACTGCACTGTTTAGAGAAGGAGGCAATAGTGTCAACATGAGGGGCTTCGGGCAAATAAAGTCCCCAAACAAGAATGGAACTCAATCTGGTTTGAAACGATTTGGAGTATTTGGATCGCTAGAAACAGAAGTATATTCCAAAAGGAAAACACTTATGTATCTCACCTTGTAGAGCTCATTAAAATTAGAGTATGGCTTGGTTGTCGGCAAAAAAATCGAATCTTTGTTGTGTGGCTTATTCGGATTGGCTTCTAGAGCCTAACTTATGCTTATTAAGCGGCAAGTGAATTGAATTGTATTCATTTGTTTTTTTTTTTTTTTTGGGTTGGGCACCCCTTGTGCTTGATTAATAATACATCTCTTTGTTGATAAAAAAAACAAAAACAGGAAAAGAAAAATTTGATTTCCTACGTCATCATCTCTTTCGGCTCTCTTGAGACTCCCGCGTGACATCTACTATCCAAAAACACAGATTGCTTCATCGCCCATGTCGCATCGTCGAGGAACCGAAATTCCTCGGCAATCACGGTTTTTTTATGAGCCGTGTGCGGCTACTCCAACATACAAAAACTATTTTCTTATTGCACCAAGTGAGGCTTGGGATCTTGGGGATCCACTTTTCCATGGATGATTTTGAAGGTGGTGTTGGTGGATGTAGAAAATTCCTATAGTTGCCCAGTCGAAGAAGAGTTGGATCCCAATCTTTTATGAGAGGATTGCAAATTCCTTGCTATTACGGGGCAGATGGGTCAACTTTTTCACTTTAGGAGGTTTGTGATGTACTGGATAGTCCCCAATGGTTACTATGTTGGGGATCGGATACGATGAGTTTGGATGATGATAGTACCCCCAACAGGATTGTTTGTGTAAAAAGTCATACTTGTTAAAGATTAATATTTTTTCTAGTAAAAAATAGTACATTTGTAGTTAAAAGTAGTACTTTTCAACTGAAAAATAATTATTATTACACATAAAATAAATAATGATATTTTTCAAAGTAAAAATAATACTTTTTATATAAAACATATGATATTTTTATTAAGATTGTAAATAATTAACATTATATAGATTCATAAGTATACTTTGGAAGTAATAATTAAAGTGATACTTTTTGAATAAAAGTGATATTGTTTAAATAAAAAGTGATACTTTTGAGCAAGGTAGTGTACTTTGCAAGTAAATAATATTAGTTTTGAAACTTTGAAAATATATACTTTTTAGAGCAAATAATATACTTTTCTTATAAAAAGTGATACTCTTAACAAAGTTGTATATTAAATAATTTTAGTTTTATTAATTTTAAAAACGTATACTTTTTAGAGTATAAATGAAACTTTTTTCAATAAAAAGTGATATTATTTACGCAATGTTATATATAATGTGCAAGTACATAATGTTAGTTACTTTGAAAACGTATATTTTTAAAAGAATAATAGATATTTTTCAAGAAAAATTAATACTTTCTAATTAATATAACACCAACCTATTAGCCTAATATTTACGAAAATGTTATTACCCTTTTATATATATGAAAAAACTACTGCCCTTCTAATATTTATGAAAATGTCATTGTCCTTCTAATATTTACAAAATACCATCGCCTAATATTTGTGTATATTAGTCAATATTTTTAGGTTAAAAGTTAGAAAATTAAATTAGGGTTGCAAAATTAAACTAAGGTTTGATGGTTGGCCATGGTTGAAGCAACAAGGAATAGGGTACAATCAATTGATCATGCTACTTTAACCTTGAGATTATCAACTCACAAATATATGGGATATGGTGAGGGTGTCAGGTGAGAATAAAAGGTCACAAGTAACCGGTGTCAGAATGCATTCAAACTCACTTTAATTTGGTTGGTCAGTCAGTACTCTATTCAGGGTCACAAACAATGACCACGCGCCTGCACCTCATTGAATATTTTTTTCGGGGTTCGGGTATAGATCCGTCTCACTAATTTAGACCCATGAGACGATTCTATATGAGTTTTGGCCTTAAAACCTTGGTCGGCTAGTGTGTGAAGAAAGAACAAAGGAAGAAAAAATAGAAAAATGAATGAAGAAGAATTTATTTTAATATAACTTTATTTGTTTAATTGCATTATTTATTATTTTTTTAAATAGTTCAATGGTTAAAATAATTACTTTCAACTAAGTTTATTATTATATCTTTTTAGAAAAGAACGAAATAAGATTAAATATTTTAGTATATTTTTTATTCTTTATCAGATTAATTATAACAAATAAGTAAGAGAAAAAAAACTTCTACTTTTTAAATAGCTAATGTTAAAGTTTTAATAATTAATTATTGGCCTAAATATATTCATTTTTTACAATTAAAATGTTAAATTTTTTAGTATTCAAAAGTGTTTTTTTTTTTTTTTTGTCTTTTCTTATAGCCAAATTGAATTAGTTAACTAAATTGAGAATTTTTTAAAAATTATAGGTTTGTTTTGTCAATTAAATTTTAACGGGAGTAATATTGCCACCCTCTATAGCTCCGAGACTAATTTTGCGGTTTAATTCCACCACTTAGGATTAAATGGGTCCATGTCAACAATTCATCTAATTAATTTGGGTCACATGATGGTCATGTGCAAGATTTCCAACACTTTAATTTCGATTTTTGGCAGAAATTGTCCTCAGTATGACTTTTTACAGAATAATTTTGCCGAAGTCAAATCGGACAAAACCATTTTTGCTAGACCCTATAGCGGCGGCGGATATACATGGAAGGGGAGAGGGCGGGAGAGCCCCCAATTCCCCATCCCCACCCCCCCCAAAAAAAAAAAATATTTTATATTTTTATTTTTTATATACAAATTTAGGGCATAATTCCATTTGCCCCAAAACTTTTCTGTAAAAAGAAAAATTATGTTAATTTAGGATTGTAATTATGTATTTTAGGATGGTTAATTTATCATGTATTGTTGGAATTTGGTTTTTAATAATGTGGATTTTGTTGGAATTGGTTTTAAATAAATTGGGTTTTGACCCGATTTCGACTAATTATTTAAGTGGGTTCATTTATTCGATGTATGAAATAAATGAGATAAACGTCATCTACGCCGCGGGTAGATGATTTAGCATTTTGAATTTCTCAAAACCAATGTCGGGTGAATGAGAGATAAATTCATGAAGTTGGCTACTTAAAATACTTTTATATATGGAATATAAAAGGGTGGGAATATGGAAAGTCATATCCCACATAGGAAACATATTAAAATTTGACTAGTTAATAAAGAGCTTCACCACTAATAAGTAGTAATCATGTGGAACTCCTTATGGTACACCTTAGTGGACCAAGTCAATTTTGACTAACCTTTGGTTAGCTCAAAAAGCACCAAGGACGGTGCGGAGCATCATCCAAGCAGGAGCAGGAGCTAAGCCCGGGCCCGCGCATGTCGCACATAGTCTCATTGGGCGCTTTAGAGGCGCACTTTGCACTTTCGACGGCACGTGGAACCACCGGATCGACCCGGTGTGCGAGGTGTGTACCAAGGCGTGTAACCCGGTGGATGCGTCTGGACCATCGATCGCAATCGTTGGTCATCTGGTGCGATCGGCGAGTGTTGGTTGATCAAACCTGGGGTTTTCACCGATCGAAGAGGCACTTAAACTCTATATAAAGCAGATCCCCAGAACTCATTTAAGGCATCATATTTTCGTATCTTACTTCATATTTCTGCATAACTTTATGAATGAGAGTTCAAAAGCATTATAGTGTTTGCTATACTTGCGATTTATAGTGCAACTATGACAAGTAGATTGTCGTTGTATCTTGGGAGACGATTGCCGTATTCCGTAAGCACCGTGAGCGGGGCAATCTCATCTTAAAGAGAAAGAGTCAAACTCTTGCCTCGACATTTCAATTTATACTGTTACTCTGCTCGATTTGTTTTTAGCCATTTGATATACACCAACCAAGCATTTTCAACAATTTTAAGACGAGATTTTTCGTGTGTATTAAATGGATTCGACATTATCAGTCCCAGCACCAGTATTGGGGGAGAAACCAAAGAAGTTTGGTGGTTCAGATTTCAAAAGATGGCAATAGAAGATGTTGTTCTATCTTATGACTCTGAACCTTGCTCGTTTCCTGACGGAGGATGCCCCAACTATGGGGGAAGAGGAGACTGATAAGGAGAAGAGAATGGTGTTCGATGCTTGGAGTCAAAGCGACTTCCTATGCAGGAACTACATTCTCAATGGACTGGACAACACATTGTATAATGTGTACTGTTTGGTAAAAAATGCTAAGGAGTTGTAGAGCTCCTTAAGAAAGAAGTATAATACGAAAGATGCCGGCACAAAGAAATTTATTATCAGCAAATTTCTTGAGTTTAAGATGGTTGACACCATGATGGTGATTAGCCAGGTTCAAGAGATTCAACTCATTCTGCACGATATAATTGCAGAAGGAATGGTGCTGAGTGAATCATTTGAAGTAACTGCTATTATAGAGAAGCTACCGCCTCTGTGGAAGGATTTTAAAAACTACCTGAAGCATAAGCGGAATGAGATGGGGCTTGAATACTTAATTGTCGGATTGCGAATTGAAGAAGACAATCGCAAATTTGAAATTAAATATGGCAAGCTTCCAGAGGAGGCAAAGGCAAACTTGGTGGAGCCTAATGCTAGCAAGAAGAGAAAGCACACGGGGAATAGTCAGAAACAGGGGAAGGCTAAAAAGTTCAAAGGGAACTGCTTCAACTGTGGAAAGCCAAATCACAAGGCTAAAGATTGTCATCTTCCTATGTAAGCCAATCGGAACCAGGTGATGTGACCGAGGACAAATTAGTGCAAATTGATATGTTCGAGCTTAATCTCTCGGCTGTTGTGTTCGAAGCCAACAGGTGCTACATGGTCGATAACCCGAGAGAATGGTGGGTGGACACAGGTGCTACACGCCATATATGCTTCCACAAAGACATGTTCTCAACGTATACTCCTATCAACGGAAGGAAGTTATACATGGGGAATCATGCAACTTCTAAAATTGTGGGTCTTGGCAATGTGGTGCTGAAGATGACCTCGGACAAGGAGCTAACCCTCGTTGATGTCCTTCATGTTCCAGACATTCGGAAGAATTTAGTGTCAGGGTCGTTGTTGGTGAAGACATGGTTTAGATTAGTATTTGAGGCTCAAAAGTTTGTATTAATGAAAAATGGACAGTTCATAGGGAAGTGGTACTTAGATAATGAACTGTTCAAGATGAATGTAATGAATGTACTCCGAAACTTTGAAAGCAATACAATTAATGCTTCTTCTTATTTGCTTGAGTGTTCAAAATTATGGCATGTTAGATTAGGACATGTGAATATTAACACTTTGAAAAAGTTAGTAAACTTGGAACTACTACCTAACTTTAAAATAGATTCACATCACAAGTGTGAAATCTATGTTGAAGCAAAAATGGCCAAAACACCATTCCACTCGGTGGAAAGAGATACAGAACCTCTAGAGTTAATTCACAGTGATATATGTGATTTAAAGTTTGTGCAAACTAGAGGTGGGAAAAAGTATTTTGTTACTTTTATCGATGATTGCACAAGGTACTGTTATGTATATCTTTTGAGAAGTAAAGATGAGGCTTTAGAAGGTTTTAAAAGATATAAGAATGAGGTTGAAAATCAACTTAGCAAGCGAATTAAGATAATTCAAAGTGATAGAGGTGGAGTATATGGAGCTCCTTTTGATGAATTTTGCTCAGATTCTGGTATTATTCATCAAACGACAGTTCCTTATTCACCACAATCAAACGATATTGCTGAACGCAAAACCAAACTCTAAAAGAGATGATGAATGCTTTGCTGATAAATTCGGGTTTACCTCAGAATTTGTGGAAGGGAAGCAATACTCTTGGCTAACCACAATCTTAATAAAATACCACACAAAAATAAAGATAAAACTCTGTATGAGTTATGGAAAGGTCGAAAACCTTCCTACAATTACCTGAAAGTGTGGGGGTGTTTGGTTAAAGTAGAAATACCTAAGCCAAAACAAGTGAAGATAGGGCCTAAAACAATCGATTGCATTTTCATTGGATATGGTAATAATAGTAGTGCATATCGATTTTTAGTGCACAAATTAGCAATTTCAGATGCACAAGAAGGTACAATTATTGAGTCAAAACGATGTATTTTTCGAAGACGTATTTCCTTGTCAAGAAAGAAAAGAAGCTAATTCTAGCAAAAGAACACGTGATACTGCTGATGGTGATCATCAAAGTGATGAAGAACCAAGACGCAATAAAAGGGCCAAAATAACTAAGTCTTTTGGTCCAGATTTTATAACTTATGTGTTAGAAAATGAACCAAGGACAATAGGTGAAGAATTGTCCAGTCCAGAAGCTCCATTCTGGAAAGAAGCTATTAATAGTGAGATAGATTCCATTATGCAAAATCATACTTAGGAGTTGGTAGATCTCCCATCGGGAAATAAACCTTTAGGATGCAAGTAGATCCTTAAAAGGAAATATAAAACTGATGGAACTATTGATAAGTACAAGGCCAGATTAGTAGCTAAAGGATTTAAACAAAGAGAAGGCCTTGATTTCTTTGATACGTATTCACCTGTGACAAGAATCACATCTATTAGAGTTCTCATTGCTATTGCTGCATTGCATAATCTTGAGATACACCAAATGGATGTGAAAACGACTTTTCTAAATGGAGAATTAGAAGAAGAAATCTTCATGGAACAACTCGAAGGGTTTGTAGCTCCTGGACAGGAGAAGAAGGTGTGCAAATTCGTTAAGTCATTGTATGGCCTTAAGCAAGCTCCGAAACAATTGCATGAGAAATTCGACAGAACTATTTTGTCGAATGGTTTCAAAATTAACGAATGTGATAAATGTGTTTACATTAAGACATATCTAATGCTTATGTGATTGTCTGTCTTTACGTTGACGACATGTTGATGGATAGTAATCATGATATAATCATGAATACTAAGAAAATGTTGACCAAATATTTTGATATGAAAGATATGGGTGTAGCACATGTCATTTTGGGAATTAAGATAAAACATCTGATGGACTTGTTTTGTCACAGTCTCATATATTAAGACAATACTTCGAATGTTCAATGCTTATGAAAGTCCTCCAGCTAAAACACATGTTGATTTAAGCTTACACTTAGCTAAAAATCAGGATGAGCCTGTATCTCCACTAGAATATTCACGGATTATTGGCAGTCTAATGTATGTAACAAACTGCACTCATCCGGATATTGCCTACACAGTTAATAAACTGTGTAGATTTACGAGTAATCCTAGCAATGACCATTGGAAGGCATTCATAAAGGTTCTTAGATATCTAAGACTCACCTTAAATTATAAATTACATTACTCAAGATATCCAGCTGTATTAGAAGGATACAGTGATGGTAATTGGATATCTGACACAAAAGATTCCAAGTCCACTAGTGGTTATGTTTTTACCATTGGTGGTTGTTCGCCTTATTTTTTTAGCTTCACCGCAAGTGTGCGGTGCAGTTTATAGAATAGGGTTCGCAAGGTCGAATCCACAGGGACTAATAAATTAATATACTAAGTACTGGATTATAATATCCTTATTTTTATCTAGACGATCGAAAGTGAGTGAATTGGTTTTATAAACTAAAGCAGAAATTTATCCTAAAAGGAACAAAGCAAAGAGTCAAGTAGATGAATGGACTCCTGGGTTATGATTTCAGTTAATATCCCCTTTTATTATCAGATTAATCAAACCAAAGTTAAACGTATTCTTCCCTATAGACCGATCACAAAAGTAATTTACCCTCTCTCTCGAGATGCATGTAAAAGCGTTGATTGGAATATCTATGCTAGCATCTCTACTCAACCTGAGATATCCGACTCCCAATAGCTCAAAAGATTATAAAGTCTCACGAATATTCACAGACTTCTCAATATGCAAGATATTCATGTCAAGTACTCATAGATCTAGTATTGAAACTCATCGGTCAGAATTATGAATCAATACATCAAACAAGTTCGACCAAATGCGTTTTGATAAAACAAGAATTAAAGCAAAGTACTTGAATGGGGTTGGAAACATAAACTTCAATTGCAATTAATCATCAAATAAAAGTATCCATTAACATACTCCCAAACCCGGGAATCACAAGAAGTTTAGCTAGACATAGAAAATAAATAATCCATAGATAAATTATTCATGTTCATGTCTAACTAATTGAAAATAAAACTACTATGGAATGAGTGAACTCGGGGATGTTGACGATCTCTCGATCTATCTTCAATCCTCGAAGGTGTGGTTGCGTTCTTGATCAATCTCTCCAATTCTCCGGTGGAAAATTGCTCTTTTCTCTCCTTTCTAGGGCAAAAATCAGCGTGTCCTTGCTAGGGGCCGCAGAAACTTTCAAATCGCTGAAGGACGCACGGGCCATGCTCTAGAGCACGACCAACTCGTGCGTATAGTCAAAACTTGAGGGCTGCCTTGGGTTAGCCACGGGTCGTGCTAGGGATGCACGTCCTGCCCGTGCGCACCTGCTAGACTTGATATTTTCTCGTTTTCTTTTGTTTCTCGGCCGGTTGGCCTGACTTCTTCCTGATTCAACTCCAAACTTTGTACATTATGTCAAGTATTGGCGGTTCTTTATCTCCATGCTCCGAATTGTTGCCAAAATGCTACAATTATCAATAAATTCCTACAAAACGAGCAAAGCGTAATACCTTTTCCACAAAACATAAATAAAGCCCTATTTACTTATGTAATGCATGCATAACAACACATTCTAGCCAAAATTAAGCCCAAAATACATGCAAAATACATGCCAATCAAACCCCAAACTTAAACTATTGACAGTCCCGGTCAACACTTTATAAACAAGATAACACAAATGGGGTAAAGAAGAGCAAATCAAGAACAATGTATCACAATTCATGTCATTTATCCATACACATCAAGCACAAACCAACCAAACTTCAAATATCTAACATGGAGCACAAGTTTATCAAAATCATGGCAAACACTTCAAATCACGCTTCTCATGGATAAAGTGTATACTCTACTCACTAGGATAATAAGGGACGTGTATTCGCTCAAGTCATATCAATGTTGAAGAATTACCATATGCTTACAAATCATCTCACATCTCCACCACTCGATTGTATGCAATTCACAAATCAGAAATGACTTTGCTTATGGTTGTAATGAAGGCTCTTTGGTTAGGGTAGAGAAATATGGATAAAGTGACTCAAACCCAATCGTATAGATTGGTAAGCACATCGTTTTTCTCAAATAATTATTCTTATTCAAATCAACTATGCACCCCCAATCACCTTTTATTCTATCACACCTCTATTTCTCCCTTCTTTTTCATACAATTTATTCTCCTACGCCTTACATCACAATTTTCAGCCTATATGTTCATTAACGACCAACTCACTTTGGCAGTCGTTTTTTTTTCGACTCTTTGTGAGTATTCTTCCTTTTCCCCCTTTTCTTCCTTTATTCCCAATCACCCAATATATACACCATTTTCTAACTTCTCATTACCCTTTTATTCAATCCCTTTACTCAATTCTATACGCTCAAGCTCAGGGTAACATATATATCAAGTTAAAGCTTAAGGCTTGAAATGTGGCTATAAAATCAGGCAATAGGCTCAAATTGGCTAACTAGAGAAATCAAATATCATAAGGTAGGCAAAAAGGCTTGAAAGGCCTAACAAAAATGGCCTAAAATCATTTTCATAAACTGCATACAACATGTGACTTCGACGGAGATACCAAAGCAAGTTCTAGAATTCAAACCAACATGAATGACACACTCAATCAACAAACAAGACTACATATTATAATAGCAGTAAAGGCTCAAGAAGCTCACAGGCTTGTAAATGCATAATTCAAAGTATATCACCCATGATTCTAATATTCACATGCTCCATATCATTTATTCTCAACCCGGTAAACTCACGCTCAATACCCAATTCAAAACAACATAAACTGCTCAACAAATGCTCCCAAGATCAGCAAGCATGCAATAGCGGTCAACTCACTCCCTAAACAACTAAGAAAGCAATAAATGTTCTAAAGCAATAAACATGCTAAAAATAAAAAATAAACATCTAATGCAATGCATCCTACATGCTCTAAATGCAACTACATGAATGCAAAAATGCCACACCCTTCAATAAAATTACTACCTCTCCCCCCAAACTTGAATGAAATTATAGCCCATAGAAGAGAAGATAGAATTTCAAAGAAAAGTGTGGAAAGGACCTGGATCACTGTGGGGGTGGCGGCGGAAAGTGGCCCTCGGAGATATTCCACATTTGTATCGATGCAAATGCGCATATCTCCAACTCCCATTTGCTCCTAGGCCTAGTATCTCAACTTATGGGCTTGGTACCTCTGCTCCTGCTCTGTTCAGAAAGCACGGAACTCCTCCTGGTGATGCTGGAAATCATCCCAGTACTGCCGGAAATCATCCTGGTGATGTCGGAAATCGTCCCTGTGTTGTCGCATGCTCTCCTCAAGAGCATAAAGTCTATCCTCATAATCATGTCCCCCACGCTCCTCACCTTGGTGGGAGTTCTCTGGAATGTCGGGCCTCCTCTGTGGGAAGCCGTGCTTGAATCCTTCCTGCTGGAAGTCCTGCTCAAAGCCCCTTTCTTGCCGATCATATTCCCTTGCCTCCATCACCAAATCCTCATCATCGGGTAACCTTACTACCCTCCTCCTTTTCCTTGCAGTCAGGCCTTCCATTACTCTGATATGTGCCTCAGAGTTCATGAGCCAATTACTTTCATTATCCACCACAATTGTGAGCTGCGGGTTAGGAAGGGGGAAGGCCGGTCCGACCTTTTGTTGAAAATAGAGAATGTTCTCCTCGTCTGTTATGATCTTCATGGTGCGGAGGGCATTCATGTTGATGCTCCGACTGCCCGCTATAGGCTCCATTATGCGCATATCAACCCCAAAATGGTGAGCAATCGAGGTTAACATTCCTCCAATTAGTATTGTCCCCGCGTCCCGCTTGGAAATATATACGACGTGTTCCACAAAATGTGCCGCCATGTTCTAAGGGGTGCGGGTGAGCATGCACGAAAGTAGGTGTAGCTCCCGAGCTTGCACACCCCCATTGTTGTGTCGAGTGAGCTGTTACTTTTTGGATGTAGCGGAAGATGGGGTTTCGGATTAACGAGGCCTTTGACGTGCGTGCCACATATAGCATCAGGCCGGTCTCTGGTGTCTCAACCAACAATCACCAAAAATCATACTTGCTATAATTTGCTGCGGTCCAGAAAGGGGCGTTAGACGGTACCCCAAAATTCTCATTAAGTTGGGCGATAGTGACGTGCCTCCACACGTTGCCCAACCTAAAATGAATTTTCTGAGGCTCATTGTTTGCTCGCGTCTCAGTAATCTCCACGGTGCTCAGGAACTGGAGCGCTAGTATCTTAAATGTTGGCCACCGCCCTTGCATGAAGGCGGTCCACCCCACTCGTTCAAACATCTGCTAGACCTCCTCATGTATCCCAAGAGCTCGAGTACAATCATCGTCGGCATATCGTGTTGGCGTGAAAGCACGAGGATCAACTTGTTCCACCTTAAATTGTTTTCTGTCAGAGTGAGCCCATAAGCCTCGGGGCTGTCTGCGTGTGGTGCCTGGCGAGCGGCAGCGACCCCCCATCCTCGTATACCTTGGTTTTGTCGGTTCCTTGGTTCAGCCATATGTTCGAGTTAGTACCTGGAAAAACAATTGTGAGATATGTGCATGCCAAGTATAACAAGAAAGTGATGAATTTCATACAATAAATCAAATACGACATAGTGTCTCGTCTCTACAATTTAACCAACAATTAAGCTTCCAAACCCAACTAACAATGTAATTGCAGAGAATCCTAGTCACTAACACCCTAAATAATCAAGCTCATGTATAATTCATCAAACAATTAACCACAAAAATCCTAATTCAACAACACACAAGGTGTTCGATAAAATGCCCAATAGAAAAATCAAGCTAAATCATGGGAAATTCATCAAACATGCACCATATAAGAACTCTAATACATAATCCTCAAGAAATTCGAAACAAAAAGTGAAATTCATACCTTAAATCTCAAATATTCGGAAAGAGGTGAAAAGTGAAACCCTAGGTGCTCATTCTACTCAAATCCTCACTTCAAAGCAATTTTAAGTGTGTAAATCTTGTGGGAGTAGTGTGGGAAGTGATTTGTCAAAGAAATCCAAGTGATTTATGGAAACTTTTTGAGAGGGGTGTGTGCTTGTGCAGCTGCTGTGAGAGAGAGAGAGATTGTGTGAGGAAAATAAGCCCCCCTGCGCGTCTTAACTCTGTTTCAGCCGACCTACGCACGGGCCATGCGCCTAGCGACGAGATGCCCGTGAGGGGTGCAAGTGCTGGTACCCGCACGGGCCGTGCGCAGTGCGCACGCACTGCCCGTGCTGGGTACCGCACTTCAGCTCATTTTTTCACTTTTTTTTTTAGGCAAAGCACGAAAATCCTAACCTATGAAAGCATAGAAATCCTAACTTAGAAAAGGAAAAAAAACCAAGAAAACATGGGAAGAAATAAAACAACAAACCGTTGGGTTGCCTCCCAACAAGCGCTAAATTTAACGTCTATAGCTTGACGCCTGTTTACTCGACCATGGCTCTAGCAAAGTGAGGCGTGTCACCTCTTCCTTTTGATCTCTATGAAGGTAATGCTTGATCCTCTGGCCATTTACCATGAATGTATCCCCATCTCGGCTCAACAATTCCACTATTCCCGGAGGATTTAACACCTTCTTTATCACAAACGGCCCCGACCATCTAAACTTAAGTTTTCCCAGAAATAGTTTAAAACACAAGTTAAACAAAAGGACTTGTTCACCCGGTAAAAACTCTCTCTTCTTTTTCATTCGATCGTGTCTTTTGGTTCACTCCTTGTAGATCCGGGAATTTTCATAAGCTTCATCACGGAACTCCTCCATCTCATTTAAGTGCAAGAGCCCCTTCTCACCCGCTGCTTGGAAGTCAAAATTTAACTTCTTCACAGCCCAAAACGCCTTATGCTCTAATTCAACGGGCAAGTGACACGATTTCCCAAATACTAACTAATACGGTGATGTGCCCAATGGTGTCTTGTACGCGTTCCGATAAGCCCACAACGCATCATCTAACTTCATAGCCCAATCCTTGCGATTTATATTCACTGTCTTCTTGAAGATTTGCTTAATCTCGCGATTGGCTACCTCTGCTTGCCCGTTTTCTTTTATAGTTCTTGTTGAAGAACTTGTTGAATCTTTTAACCATCAGGGCAATCTCCTCCTGGTCAATGGCTTCGTTGACCTCAGCTCTCTTCCCATCCTTGACTATAAGTGCAGCTGTTTTGGGTACAACTGTCTCCTCTTGATCTTTTCTTCTCAGCTCAAACTCATAGGCTTTGAGGTTTGAGAATAGCTCATGATTGGTTGTTGTTGTGAGGTTCATTGAATGTCTCAGGGCCATGACCTTCATTTCCTATTCAGCTGGGAGGCTTCTCAGAATCTTCATACACATTTCCTTCTATGTATATTCTTTCCCAAGTGCTGATAATTCATTTGTGATTTCAGTGAATCTAGCATCCAGCTGATCCAAGGTTTCACCTGCAAGCATTTTAAAATTTTCAAATTTCTGTACAACAACAGACAATTTATTTTCTTTAATTTGCTCGGACCCTTCAAAAATTAAAGTTAATTTATCCCAGATTTGTTTTGCAGTTTGGCAAGATTTGACTTTGTTGAACATTGCTTTGTCTAAGGTTTTGTAAAGTATGTAATTGGCTACATTGTCCAAGTTGTATCTTTTTCTGTCCTCGTTTGTCCACTCGGCGCTTGGTTTCTCAACCATGGCTAGTCTTGCCTTTCAGCAGCCTTCTTCTTCCTTCCCGGTTGCGGTTGCTCTTCGACTGTTTGTGTTCACTTTCAGTATTTGCAATGGCCGATCCTCTATCACTATCCATATTTCATCATGTAAAGCAGATAGATGAGCTGCATATGAATTTTCCAGTCATCAAATTCCTCAATAGTGAATATGGGAATGCGTGTCAAATTTGCTTCCATGATAATAATTTTGCAAAAAAAAAATAACTTTTGAAAGAGCAAGTGTTAAAAGTTTCTTTCAAAGATTGGAGATCTAGTTCAGTAACCAGTGCGGAAGGCTCAATGAACCAACTGCTCTGATACCACTTGTAGGTCCCAAGGGGTGTAAGCAAGGCTTAGAAGGGGGGGTTGAATAAACCTTACCAACTTTTCGATTTTAGTCCTTTTAAAATTATTAGCAGAGTTAATACACAGCTAAGTCCTTGAGGGACAGCTAAGTTAGTTAATCAGCAGAGTTAGCCACTCAACAGACTTGATAGAGCTGTTGATAGAATAACTTAGTTGTTTAGTCTAAACCTTAACTTGGCTGTGATAAGTTTTTCAGAGGAAGACTTAACACCCTTGAATTTGATTTAACTTTATTTTAACACTTGATTTTAGCACTTAGTAATTTATCAGTTGGATAGCAAATTATCAGCAGATATAAAATATGGGTCCAGGAATGTAAATATGCTGAAATGTAAATGACACAAGTAATTTTTATAGAGGTACGAAGATTGGGTAATTCTTCTAATCCTCTCTTCTCCAACTCCTGGAGGAATCCACTAAGTAATGATCAATTCATAAAGTGGTTATCAGTCTAGAGACAAGTCTTGATCACGCAGCCGACTTGCTCCTTGGACTCAGTCTGGAGATGCTTTGGTCACTCAGCTGGCTTCTCGTCCGACTCAGCTTCTTCACAGGGCAGCTGCCTTGCTACTTCGGCTCACTCTCTCATGCTTCTTGGATTTGATCATGAAGCCCTCCAATAACTTGAGGTTGGTTCGACCTTGAACCTTCCTACAATCCTCCTTGGAAAGTAGACCCCTTTTGATTCTTCAAAAGTTTCCTCTTCAACAGATTTGAAGTTGTCTTTCCTTCACAGCTTGGTGTTGGATCGATTTCCTTCGAGATTTAGGCCGAGGATTTTGCTTGAATATATTGAGAATATTTTGCAGGTTACAGATTTAATAATACTTGATTTCTCAGGTGTGCAAGGTAACCAAGTAACCTTTTCTCAATGAAATTCCTCAGTCTTTTATAGTGAACTTTCAAAAATCTGCCCGTTGAAGAGAGAGGCTGATTTTCAAAAGTCACTTGTGTTCGTTGGCTTGTCTTTTCTTGGTTTTCAGTCTTGAGATGTAGACCTTTCCTCGTATTAAATGAATGTCCAGCTTTTCAAGTTCTGACACGAGGTGCAGTGCTTCCCATTGGTTTATTGCTTTTGCACGCTTCTAGGACTGAGCACTTTAAGACATGGCAGTATGGAAATATTACTCATTTAAGTAATGTTTTTGACTTCTGTGCAACGGATTCTTTTCAGTTAACTCCTTTTTGTAGCTGCCTTTTCCCCAGGTGACTTGAGTCTGCTCCAATGATTGAAAGACTCATCTGTCACTTCAACTTGTGACTTGGCTTCTTGGGTTGACTTAACTGACTTTTCACACAGCTGTCCCTCAGCTGTTACGTCTTCAGTCGAGTCCTTGATCTTCTATCTTGGCCATACTCAACTGTTCCTCAGCGTAGTCTTCACTTCACTTCTTTAGTTGACTTCTTGTATTCCCAGGCATAACTGACTTGACTCAGCTCATTCAACCCTATCTATTACAATAAGAATTACAAGGAAAATGGGGTGCCAACGTTCTAATATAAGTTCATGGCATTCATCAAAATCTACAAAATATTTTCCGAACAATTTCCCCCTTTTTGATGATGCTAAAACTTAAAATAATTGAACAAAATGTAAACAACACAGATACATACAGACAATGCAGTAACAAAGAATGTATGCGTAGAATCAATCATTTTATTGATCATAGCATTCTTGTCCTTTACACAACTGTTTACAAGGTGTATCGGAGCATAATCATATCTAAGCCAATTTCAAGCATCTATGTTAAGATACAAAAATAAAGAGAAAATACAGCAATACTTTATTGAATGTACAGATGACTTACACACATATGTATTTACAAAAGTAAAATACACGAAGGGGTTAGCAGCAACACTTCATCGCCTTCGCTGCCTCCTTCTTTCCTCTTGACTTTGTCATCATCGCTCTCTTTCTTTTCTTTTCATCTTCAGCTGCTTTCTTCTTTTCATAAGCTCTCTTCGCAGACTTCGTCTTTTCTTTTCCTTTCTTGCCTTTCTTGCCACAGTTGATCTTGTCTTTTATTTTCCTCCTCAATTCTTTTCACGTATTCAGCATTCTTCCTAGCCAATTCCCGATTTGCTACTTCATCATACCCAACCCAGTAGATCCTTCCCTTTTTTCCTGGATCTACATATTCAATGTTTTTGGCAGAGGTCTAGGTTGAAACCCTCTTCCTCCACCACTTCTTCGTCCTCCTCTGGGTGTATATTGTACGGAAGTCTTCTTCTTACCAGCTGAATGGCTGCTGATAGTCTGCTGCCTATGAGCTTCTTCACACAACTTTAGACCCTTCTCCCAGTACAAAACCCAGGCTTGGACTATAGACATGTTCTTGAAGTAACCTTCGGATTCGAGTGTTTTAAATTCTTCAACGGAATTGCATCTGTGTCCTTTCCTTCCGGAATGCCACTGTAAGTTTCAGTACTTCTAGAACACGGGCATCCGTCTTTCTTTCAACCTCCTTCATCCCTGCTTCCACAATTTTTCTCTTCTCAGACATAGGCACATCAGAGTGTTGGAGCGCGAGTCACCGGAAGTTTCTTTGATTATCGATGTCGCGTGACATGACCTTGCTGAGGGGTTTCAGCAAGCATTAAGGTCACATCATTTGACCTTTCTCCCTCAACAGCTTTTCCTTTCTCCTTCTTCTTTTCAACAACTGTCTCTTCCTTCAACTTCCTCATGTATTCCTCTTCCCCCTTTTTGGCATCATCGAAAGAGAGAGGAACCCCTGGAAACATCCCAGCGAGCATTAAATCCAGTCGGCTGAGAGAGTGGTTTTCGATTCAGCTGCCACCAGTTTCATTTCAGCCATGAGAAGGCTGAACTTCGTATTCATGTTCTCCTCGACACGCAGAATTTCTTTTCGATGAAATTCATGCAACATCTTTTCAGTTGTGTTAGAGGCATGCATTCTATCAATATTGGCCTGGATCCTCTGCTTCATATCAGCATTGTCAGCACTCCAAATCAACATATTGTTGTATAATGCCTTGAAATATCGGACTTGTTCGTATCGCATTGTACTCTGCTGCTGACACCATTCCCTAATTCGTACCACAATCCCTCGTAAGTCTGCTGTGAGGGTGGCATCTCTATTGTCCAGACGCATATCTAGTGAGGCCTGGTGCCGTTCGATCTTCTCAATCTCTCCACAAATTTTCTTGAAGATTTCATGGATCTCAGTTGTCTCTTCAGATTCAGCTGGCAGCGGTGGGAATTACTGGATCTGCTCGGATGTTGAAGCGACGCTGCTCTTGAGCTATCTCTTCTTCAAGGTCAGGAAGCTCAATTGAGAAAGGAAATGTTTCCTCAAATGCATCATCTCGCACATATGTAATCGATTGTACAGTAGTTCGTGCCTTTGATGATCCGAGTTGAGTCGATCTTGCTGCAGCTTTGGGAGCCTGCGTAGATGACTCGGTCTCAGCTGGGCCTGGTTGATTGGATTGCCCAGCTGACTGAGCCCCAGCTGTCTTAACAACTTCTTTGGCCTCAATAGATTCTGCTAAATGAATTTCCTTGTCCTCAGCTGCACCATCAGCGACATCGGAGGATGATGAAGCTTGAGGGCTTGGTTCATCATCAAAATTGAACTTTTGACGAGCAACTTTAAAAGTTGCCTGACTCGTCTGCGGAATAAAATCCTCAACTGAGTCCTTTTGATGAGCAATAGGAGTGGACTCAGCTTCGTCTTCAGATCCCAAAAAGGATATATCAGGGTTGTCCTGGGAATCATGAAGAGCACTAATCTCCTTTTCAGATTCAGTAATGATGACAGGGGGATGCTCTTATCTCCTTGAGTTTTACCAAGGGAAGTCTCAACCTCCCTTTGGCCTTCAATACCTCCAGCAGTCGCAGCTACAACGAGGCCTTCTACGTTCCCTTCGACAGACGCGGATGTCTTAGGATCTTGGACTGTGGCATCCGAAGGAGTCTCAACCCCTTGGATTGCACTTTCAGTGCCCAGAGTGTTAACTCCCAGGGTATTTCCAATTTGTGCCTCGACTGCATCAGCAGTGTCCTCACCGCAGCGTTGGCACTTCAGCTGGGACAGACTCAACTATTAGAGCTTCGTCAGTGTCAGTCTGCTGTGGTTCTCTTTCCTTTTTACTTCGCCTCCTTTCTGCAATGTGGAGTCATCTGCAACATCCTCCGACCTTTGCCGGTGGAGTGAGAGTTTCCCCCGGCACACACACCGAGTGATCGATGGTGGGGTCACTCTTCTTCGACTTTGGCTACTTTCGTTGAGTGCTCAACAGGTGCCAAAGGCGGTGGTAAAACACCTTCCGTAGGGGTTGGCTCAACTTGTGCCCAAATTCCCGATTTCATCGCCAAGTCCTTGGACTCATCTTCGAGTGTGTATCGGGACGTGGTCGCGGCAGAATGATCGTGGCAATCACTGGGCCGCACGGCCCCAACGTGTCTATCTTCGGAGAGATTTTGAGGACTCTCCTGGTCCTTCCATCAACTGTTGCTCATGCATTAGCTTGGATTCCCTTAGAGCTTGCTGCATATCGGACTTTTCTGTTGCAGCCATGGGATCCAAGTCTTCATCAGTGTTTGACAACACATCTAAATGAGGATGCGTATGTTCTAGAGTTACAGTTAGAGTACATATACTGGCTTTCTCACGCTCTTCTGCTTCCTCAGCTGCTCTGGACTTTTTTTTCTCCTTGCAGATGTGGAGGATAATCATGCAGTTATCCTCATCCAGAGCTTGAAGTACAATGTTAACCTCAAGGAAATTGAACAACTCCTCTTCTTCTTCAATGAACTCAGGGTGTTGAAACTGCACTCTTGAGTGACTCAGCTTTCATGCCCTCCATTCTCGTAGACGGCGCTGAATGTCTGGATACACAGGAGAAACCATAATTACATCATCATCTTCATCCTCTTCCTGTCCTTCTATTTCAGGGGTGGAAGGCAAAGATACTCCTCTTTCTTTGCCTTCAAAGAACATCTCGTGGCGGTGGAGAGACAACTTTTTCAACGGGAGATTCTCGTTGTCTCGTTCTTCTTTGGTAAGCCTCTGCTGATCACTTTCAGCAGACTTAGCGGTTTCATCAACAATTTCTGGGGACTGCACTTCGTCAGCAATCTCAGGAGATTTCTCCAGCTGAGTGGCAGACTCATCTGTCTTCTCAAGCTCTGAAAGCTTGGAGATTCTTCTTCTTCTCTTGGTTCTCACTAGAGGAATTTCTGCGCATGGCAGTCCTCTTCTTTCTGATGGCCGGATAAGGTATTTGGGCTTCCTTCTCCACCTCGGCTACGAGGGTAGGAGACACGGCTGCTAGGACAGGTGACTCGGCTATAGGGGCAAGAGCATCCGTTTTCTTTGCTACAGGGGCAGCTTTCTTCTTAGCAGCTTTCTTATTGGGAGGTGAGGAAACAATTGTGTCCTCGGGGTCAGCTGATTTCCCCTCACTTGTATCCTCTCTCTTTGCATGGGCTCTCTTCTGGGCTCCTGAAAAATTAGCCCTGAACATTTTCTTGTTCACATGGAAAGGCTTTCCATGTTGAAGGGGAATGCCCTTCACTTCAATCAAGTAGCCAATTACCAGGCCATAACCAAGTGATCCTCCAAAGGATCCATCATCCTTGTATGTCTTGTTTCCAACATTCTGGCAGAGTCTGTTGTACACGAACTCAACCTAGTTGACTTTCTTGCCCTGCATGATCGCAGCCATGACGATCAGCTTGGTCTTTGTCATTGATTGAAACTGCCAAACTTCATATCTACACATTTTTCGACGACGTCCATCAACTTGTGATAGTCGTCCTTCAGCAGCTTCGTCTCAGCTGTGTAGATAACTTTCGCAGCACACTCCGGTTTGGCTACTTCTTTCCATGCAGCAGCCAAGTTGACATCAGCTTCAGCTATCTCCGTCATGCCCTCTGACGGCAATAAGCAGTGCTCCGCAAGGTCCTTAGCAGTAATCAAGATGTCCTTGCGGTGGACGGAGGACTTGATGCCTTCATCCTACACCTCTGCATTTGCATAGAACTGCGCCACCTCTTCAGCGTAGGTCAGCGAGTATTCCATCGTTAGAAAAGGCCTGAGATCGGACTTTTCCAGCATATCAGTTATCTTCTCCACTAGGGTTTCATCGGAACCCTGCTTTATCATTACTTCGAAATCCACAATCGATCCAGAGTGGATTTGCTTTGATAACTTAACAAAATTGAGTTTTGGTGCCATTTTTAGAGAGTGTTACCGAATAAAACTTAATAAACTTTGTTGTGAATTCGTAGGGTTTTCGAGAGAAAAGAACTTGCTTGCTTCTGCTTTGAAGATGAACATTTTTGAGTGTGGGAGAGAGAAAACTAAAATATGAGTATATAAGGGTTATGAAAGGACGTGTTTTTGATTTTTGAAATTTGATTAAGATCAATGGCTCAGATTTAGCACGCCGAACCGTATTTAATTCCTCGCATTTAATGCGGCAGCATTTATCCAAACATATGCTTACTGTGCATCTTTTCACTGTACCCATCATTATTACGCTAATGTCATCCTTAAAAACATTCCCACTCATTAAAAATGACTGCGTTTTTGTCACTTAGCTATTAAATGACTCAGCTTATGTCAAAGGTGACTTAACTCAGCTTCTATCCTTTCATTATGCGACTTAACTGTCAGCTAACTCGATACAGCTGACTTTCGATATGGCTGATTCACTTGGCTGATTCATGAGATTTGTTCATTTCTCACTTTCTATCTTCCATCTCTTCTGATTGAGTCTTCTGAGTATTAACTCAACTCAATTAACCCTAGCTCATGCTTAAGCTCTTCAAATCTTGATTCACATAAGGGCTTGGTGAAAATGTCAGCTAACTGTTTATCTGTTGAGATGTATTCCAAAACGATATCTTTCTTTTCAACATGATCTCTTATGAAGTGATATCTGACATCAATGTGCTTTGTTCTTGAATGCAACACAGGATTCTGAGTAATTGCAATAGCACTAGTGTTGTCACACATAATTAGAATTTTATTTTTCTTCAATTTCATAATCTCTCAACTGTTGTCTCATCCATAAGATTTGGCACAACAGCTACCAGCAGCTATGTACTCTGCTTCAGCTGTGGATGTGGCTATTGAGTTTTGCTTCTTGCTAAACTAGGAAACCAAACTGTTTCCAAGCATTTGATATGTAACTGAAGTACTCTTCCTGTCAACTCTACATCCAACACAGTCTAAGTCGGAGTAACCAATAAGCTTGAATCCACCTTCCTTTGGATACCATAAGCCGACTTCCTGGCATCCTTTCAAATATCTTAGGATTCTATTAGCTGCAGTCATGTGGCTCTCCTTTGGTGCAGATTGAAATCTGGCACATACACCTACTGCAAAGGTGATGTCTGGCCTGTTGGCTGTTAAGTAGAGCAACGAACCAATAAGTGTTATGTATCTTGTTTGATCTACAGCTTTACCATCTGCATCCATGTCCATCTTGACTGATGTATTCATTGGTATTTTTACAGAAGACTTTTCTTCCATACCAAATTTCTTCATTAAATCTCTGGTGTACTTTGTTTGACTCATGAAGGTTCCATCCTTCAGCTGCTTAAGTTGAAGTCCTAGGAAGAAGGTTAGCTCTCCCATCATGCTCATTTCAAATTTGCCTTGCATGAGGTTTGAGAACTTATCTTACAGCTCTTTGTTTGTGGATCCGAAAATAATGTCATCCACATATATCTGAACAAGTAGTATTATCTCTCCATCTTGAATTCTGAAGAGTGTCTTGTCCACTTTGCCTTTGGTGAATCCATTGTCAGTTAGAAATTGAGACAATGTATCATACCATGCTCTTGGTGCTTGCTTCAGTCCATATAGAGCTTTCTTGAGCTTGTACACCTTATCTCCAAGAGTCTTCTGCTCAAAGCCTGGAGGTTGCTCAACATAGACTTCTTCTTCCAACAATCCATTTAAAAATGCACTTTTCACATCCATTTGATATACAATGAAGTTCTTGTGTGCAGCATAGGCAAGAAACATCCTTATTGCTTCTAATCTTGCAACAAGAGCAAATGTTTCATCAAAATCTATTCCCTTTTCTTGGCAATACCCTTTAGCTACCAATCTTGCTTTGTTTCTTACCATAGATCCTTCCTCATTCATCTTGTTTCTGAAAACCCATTTTGTGCCAATAACATTCTGATGGGTTGGTCTTTGCACCAATTCCCATACTTTGTTCCTTTCAAACTGATTCAACTCTTCTTGCATGGCTTGAATCCATTGTGTTAGGAATTCTATTGTTTAGATTTTGATGAATGCCATGTAAAACTTAGAATAGAAAGTTGGCTCCCCAATTCTTGCTTTGAAATGTATTGTAACAATTAGAGTGGCCAAGCCGAGTTAAGTCGCTACGCTCCAACTTGGAAGAAGACAATCAAGGCTTGAAGGAAAACTTCTGTGTGAGACAGTGAGTACAACAAAGAAGAGCGACAGAACTCGATCAAGAAGCAAATGAAATGCGGTGAGTGGAACATCACCAAGTCAACTCAAGAGGCAAGTTCAAGTCAAGTGACAAGAGTCATCCATGATTGGAAGTCGACTCTAAGTCACCGGGAAAGCGAGGAAATGCAATCAAGTCGAGATAATCGAAAAAGAACCGTTTACGTAAATCAAGAGATTTACTTAAACAAGTAATATCTCCATACTACCTTTCTTGGAGTGCTCATCCCCTTAAGCGTGCAAAAGAAATGAACCAATGGGAAGCACTACACCGTGTCGTAACTCGAAAAGGTGATAAAACATTTCATACGAGGAAATGGCAATTCCAAGAATCGCACACCAACGATCGCAAAGTGATTTTCAAAAATGAGTCTATCTCTTCAACGGGCAAATTTTTGAAAGTTCGCTATAAAAGGCCGAGGAGTTTGATTGAGAAAAAGAGGATGCGTAGATGAATGACACACGTGAGATATACAAGCTTATCAATAATCGAAACATTCTCAATCCTCAAGCCTACATCTCAAGTACATCAATCCAACACTTACCGTGAAGGAAAGAGAACTTCAATCAGTTGAAGAGGAAAATATGAAAACAAGGGGTCTACATTCCAAGAAGGATTGTAGAAAGGTTCAAGGTCGAACCATGTCTTAAGCTTTTGGAGGGCTTCGTGATCAAATCCAAAGTGCTTGAGCAAGTGAGTGTAGTAGCAAAGCGCAATGCCTGTGAAGAAGCCGAGTCGCATTTGAGAAGCCACAAAGAGTGATCAAGGCGTCTCCATCGAGTCCCAAAGGATCAAGTCGGCATTGTTGTGATCAAGACTTGTATCCGGATGCTACCACTTTGTAAACCGATCATTACTTAGTGGATTCCTCCAGGAGTTGGAGAAGAGAGGAGTAGAAGAATTACCCCATCTTCGAACCTCTATAAAAACTTTATCGTGTCATTTACATTTCAAAGATTTAAATTTCGCACTTTTAATTGCTTATATCTCACGATAAATTTGCTATCCATTTGATAATCTATAAGTACTAAATCAAGTCAGTAAAAACTTGCTTAATCAAACTTAAGGGTGTTAAGTCTTCCGCCGAACAAAACCACAATTGAAGTCAAATTATAGCCAACAAATTTGAGTTACTCTATTAATGTACCACCGAAATCTGGAGAGATTAACTCTACTTGAGGACTAATTCGATCGTCCATCAAGGACACTGGTGTGTAGAACTCAGAGATTTAAAAGGCCTAAATCGAAAATTTGCAAGGTTTATTCAACCCCCTTCTATACCTTACACTTACACCCCCTTGGGACCTACAAGTGGTATCGAGCGGTTGGTTCATTGAACCTCCGCAGACCGGTTATCGAACTAGATCTCCAATCTTTTCAAAAGTCCGCTTTAGTACTTATCTTTCAAAACTCTTTTCTATCATTAAAAATTATTATCATGGAAGCAAATCTAACACGCATTCCTATGTTCACTATTGAAGAATTTGATGATTGGAAAATTCGTGATGTGCTCATCTATCAAAGATTACATGATGAGATGTGGATAGTGATAGAAGATGGGCCTCCGCAAATATTAAAGGTGAACACAACAGACGAAGAGTTGCGTACCAAGGGGGAAGATGTAAAGACCTGCACTACCATGGTTGAAAACCAAGAACCGAGTGGACAAATGATGACAAAAAGATACAACCTGGAAAATGTAGCCAAGGACATTCTTTACAAAACCTCGATAAAGCCATGTTCAACAAAGTCAAATCTTGCAAAACGGCTAAGGAAATGGGACAAGTTGACTTTGATTTGTGAAGGTTCGTGAGCAAATCAAAGAAAACAAATTATCAATGGTCGTACGTTAAGTTTGAAAATTTCAAAATGATCTCAGGAGAGAACCTGGACCAACTAGACGCTCGATTTACGTAAATCACAAATGAGTCGTTTCTACACTTGGAAAGGAATATACACAAAAGGAAATGTGTATGAAGATCCTAAAAAGTCTTCCAAATTGAATGGGAAATGAAGGTCATGGCATTGAGACACTCCATGGACCTATCAAAGACATCCAATCACGAGTTATTCTCGCACCTCAAAGCCTACGAGTTTGAAATGAGAAGGAAAGACCAGAAGAGACATTTGCACTCCAAAACAAAGTGCTCTAGTTGTCAAAGACGGAAGGAGAGCCGAGGTCAAAGAAGCAATTGACCCGTAAGAAATAGCCCTAATGGTTAAAAGATTTAACAAGTTCTTTAACAAGAACTACAAGAGAGGAAAGGGTGAATCCTCCGTAAGACACTCGGCCTCCCTCCAAATCAAGAGATGATAGGCCAACCAAGAGAATGATCATCAACAAGTTGAGTATCAAAGGGCCGACAACTCAAGAATAGAAAGAGTCGATCAAAAGGTCAATATCTATGTTGGAATTGTAGACAACCAGGTCACTATGCCATTGATCGCTTCATATCCTCGTAGTCAACAAGACAGAACGAGAGAAGAAAGAAAGGTCTTGAGAGAAAGAAGACAAGAGAAGAAAAAGGCAATGATGGTCGCAGAGATTGGCGAGAGACCAAGTCAAGAGAGACAATGACTGTAGAGAGAGCAAAGAAGCCGACTATTCAAGTGACTCGAAGAAGAAGCTTTGATCCGCTTAATGGCCAAAGAACAAGATCAAGAAGATGAGGTACAATCTAACTCAACAAGCTCGTACACTAGTGACAAAGGATCGTGACACACACACTTCATCACCCACCGATCTTTATGATTCATTAGGCAAAATGATGAAAGATTTTGAGCACATTAAAACCACACACACTATTGAATGAGGAAAACAAATTTACTCAAAAATCAAAACTCAAAGTCGACTAAGGAGCCGAGTACTCTAAGTCAAATAGCCGATGAGAATAAAAGTTTAAAGGTCGAAAATGCTAAATTAATAAAGCGTAAATTGCTGCTATAGAAAAGAGGGAGAATGACCTCAAAATGTTATTGCCTCATTCACTAAGGCATCTAAATCATTGGATGATCTTATTATGAGTCAAAGAGAATGTGGAGACAAGACAGCTTAGATTTAATTCCTTTGTGCCATGTCAAACCTCAAGAGTAATTTTGGAAAAAGGATCTTCAAGTCATGAAGAGTCCGAAAAATCCAAAACTCTAAATGATGCACACACTTTCAATCCAAAGCACAATACTAAGCAAACCGGCCTTGGTTACAAAGGAAAAGGAAAACAGCCAGAGTTGAGAGGCCGAAAGGACAGTGAGAAGAGATTCACACCGAGTCCTCACAGACTCCAAACAAAATACTCAGTATAAAGAAAGAGCTACCAAAAACCCTTAAAACTCATAAAAGAAATACATATGATGGGAATGGTAGAAAATATCCAAGCCAAGCCGATCGAATAATGTGAACTACAAAAGCCTAGACTTATGGAATACAAGCCCAAATGGCAAAGGCCTAGAACTCAACAAAGGCCATTCCAAAAGCATAAGAGCTTTCATCAAAGACACATATGCACCTAGGCACTACACTCAAAGACACCACAATTACCCAAGAAAGGCAATTGCTAAAACACATATGCAGCATACTGACAAAAGAGACAAAAGATGAACTAGACTCCCAAGCAATTTGCCAGGATTGATTATAATTATGGCACCGATAGATGGCAACCTCTTAGAGTCAAATCATTTGGCTATAGGTTGGTTGGATCATCTTATAATTTAACCCCTCAGACCCACAAGAATGGGTACCTAAAACTTAATTTCCTTGATTGCGGGTTCAAGGAACAAGTGAGTGCCAAGGAACTGGTACATGGATAGTGGGCACATTCCGCACACATGACAGAAATAAGAGAAATCTGTCAAAATTCAAGGAAGTCAAAGGAGCAAAAGTCATATTTGGAGGAAATGAAGCTCCTGGTGAAATAAGAGGTAATTGGATCCATCAAAAGGAATGGTTTAGAAATCACAGATGTTGCATATGTTGAAGGACTAAACTTCAATTTACTAAGCATCACCAACTCGCGACAAGGGCTACAATGTTGGATTCAATATGGGAATATGCCAAATCAAAAATATTGGATCTAATGAAGTTGTCCGCAAGGATGTAGACAGTAAAAATATGTATGTAGTGGATTGGTCAATCGCAACACCCAAAGACTGCCTACTAGCAAAAAGCTCAAATTAATCAAGTCATTGGGCACAAAAAGCCGAGTCACCGAACTTCAAAACAATTAATAAGCTAGCAAGAAGTCATCTTGTAGAAGGACTTCCGGACTCAAGATACAAGAAGGAAAGTATATGTGATGCATGTCGAAGGGAAAACAAATCAAGTCGTCATTCAAAGAAAAGACATGCCCATTCTCAACAAGAATATTGCATCCGCTTCATATGGATCTATTTGGCCCAAGGGAACCAAAGAAGCATAAGTGGAAAGAAATACACCTTGGTGGTAGTAGATGACTACTCAAGATATACATGGACAATATTCATGTGCAAGAAGAAAGAAACTCTACAAAAGCTACCACAAATTGATGAAGAGAATACAAAATGAGAAGAGTCAAACCATTATCAAAATAAGATCGATAGAGGAACCGAGTTTGTCAATGGAATAATAACTCAAGATCTTTGATTGAGAATGGTATTGGTCATGAACTATCACCGCAAGGACTCCACAAAGAAATGGAGTTGCGTAAAGAAGGAAATGTAACTCTCAAGGAAGCAAAAGAAGGACCATGTTAGTCGGGGTGGTTACAAAAAGATTTTGGGTCAAGCAATCAACACACCTGCTACACCCAAAACAGATGTATGATAAATAGGCAAATGACAAAGACTCCCTATGAGATCCTGGATCGAAGAAAACCAAATGTTGCATATTTCAGATATTTGGATGTAAATGCTTCATCCACAATAATGGCAAAGACAACCTAAAGGCTTTTGATGCTAAAGTCGATGAGGGTATCTTCTTAGATACTCACCAAAGCAAAGCCTACGTAATACTCAACAAAAGAACTATACGTGGGTTAATCCATTCATGTAGTATTCGATGAGCCAAACATAAATGGAAAAGACATTGAAGAGTCACCGATAAGCTAAAACATCCAATCTCACGTAAGAATCCCTATCTGTCAAGTCAAGCGGGGATTATCAATTTGAGAAGAAGATGAGATAGTCAATCTCAAAAACACCGGAAAATCAATTGAAAGTGATCACGAGAGAGAGTCGACTACACAAAGAACACGTACCGCAAGTCGATCAATCCGCCTAACTTACTTCAACCTCGACGTAAGATGGCCGAGAGACCATCCACCAGATCTTGTCATTGGAGACATGAGAGAAGGTGTCAAGACAAGATCCGTAACTCAACAAGAAGCAATGTTCACATGCTTCATCTCGCAGATAGAGCCCAAAGATATGTCACAAGCATTGGATGACACACATTGATTCAAGCTATGCAAGAAGAGTCAATCGTTTGAGAGAAATAAAGTATGGGAATTAGTACAAAGACCCATACATCAAAATGTTATTGGAACCAAATGGGTATTCGTAAATAAGATGAACGAGGAAGGTTCTGTGGTAAGAAACAAAGCAAGATTGGTAGCCAAAGGATATTGCCAAGAAGAAGGAATAGATTTTGATGAAACATTTGCCTCGTAGCAAGATTGGAAGCTATAAGGATGTTTCTTGCCTATGCACTCACAAAAACTTCATTGTATATCAAATGGATGTAAAAAGTGCATTCCTAAATGGATTATTGGAAGAAGAAGTGTATGTTGAACAACCTCCAGGATTTGAGCAGTAAGACTCTTGGAGACAAAGTGTACAAACTCAAGAAAGCCCCGTATGGATTGAAACAGCACCCGAGCATGGTATGATACCGTCACAATTCCTAATCGAAAATGGATTCACTAAAGGAAAAGTAGATAGAACACTTTTCAGTAATTCAAGACAAGAAGAGTATACCGCTTGTTCAAATATATGTGGATGACATCATTTTTGGATCCACTAACAAAGAGTCGTGGTGAAAAATTCTCAAACCTCATGCAAAGTAAATTTGAAATGAGCATGATGGGAGAGTCGACATTCTTCCTCGACTTCAAGTGAAACAATCAAGGATGGAACCTTCATAAGCCAAACAAAATACACCAGAGATTTAATGAAGAGATTTGGTATGGAGGAGAAGTCTTCTCGTAAAAATACCAATGAACACATCACCAAAATGGACATGGATGCAGATGGCAAGCCTCAGTAGATCAAACAAGATGAGCACTTATTGGATCATCGCTCTATCTCACGGCCTAGCAGCCGACATCACCTTTGTCAGAGGTGTATGTGCAAGATTTCAATCGCTCCAAAAGAGAGCCATATGATCGCAGCCTAAGAGAATATTGAGATACTTAAAAGGAAATCAAGAAGAGGGCTATGGTATCCAAAGGAAGGTGTATTCAAGCTAATTGGCTATTCAGACTGACTATGCCGGATGCAGAGTGGACAGAAAAGTACTTCAGTGCACATGTCAAATGCTTGGAAACATATTAATTTCCTGGTTTAGCAAGAAGCAAAACTCAATAGCCACTTCTACAACCGAGTAATACATAGTCAGCGGCAATTTGCAGCCCAAGTCCTATGGATGAGACAAAGAATTGAGAGATTATGAAGTTGAAGAAAAAGAAATTCCAATCATGTGTGATAACACAAGTGCAATTGCAATCACTCAAAATCCTCGTGTTGCACTCAAGAACAAAACATATAGATGTCGATATCATTTCATAAGAGATCATGTTGAAAAGAAGGACATTATCTTGGAATATATCTCAACCGACAAACAACTAGCCGACATCTTCACAAAACCATTATGTGAGTCAAGATTTGAAGAACTCAAACATGAGTTGGGGCTAATTGAGCTAAGCCGAGACACGTAAGAGTCAAAGAAACGAAATGGAACAGAAAGAAGGTGAAAAAGAGTCGAAAACAAAAATTAGCTCAATAAATCACCAGACGGAAAAGTCACTATACCAAGTCACCGATAAATGAGTCACTAAGAGAAATGTGAGAAGCAGAGTTAAATCGCCTAAGAGATAAGTTCTGAATAACTTATGAGCAAAGAGACAAAAACGCAAATGTTTTTGACTAAGCGGGAATGTTTTAAGAGACACGTCAAAGATAATGATGATGTGTACAGACATAAAGCCGCACACAAAGCCTATGATTGGATATAAATGCTGCCGCATTAAATACGAGACATGAATCGCTTCAATATGCGTGCGAAATCCAAGCCGTTGATTTCGATCACGATTCAAAACCGTCGCACGCCCTTTCATAAAACCATATTTAAACCATTTTTCGTCCGCTTTTCTCTCACACTTCTAAAAACTGTTCAATCTCTCTCTCAAAAAGCAAAGGCAAATACTCGAAACCCTATCAACCTTCAAATCAAATTTCTGAACTTTCCTTGAAATTATTCTAAGAAATGGCACCAACGTATGACTTTACCAAGTTGGGAAAACAAATCCACACCGGTTCGACCGTGGATTTCGACGGAATGGTGAAGCAGGGGTCCGACGACACCCCGGTGAAGAAAATCACGGAGAAGTTAGAAACGCCAGGATCAAAACCGCTTTTAACATCGAGTATCCTATGACCTATGTGGAGGAGGTCGCATACCCTACGTGAATGCCGAGATTCACGATGAAGGAATCAAGTCATCTGCTCACTGGGAAGCAGCTGACTATCACGGCCAAGGATTTGGTCAATATTGCTCACTACCAAGCAGAGGGAGCATCTCAAATCAAAGAGGCCGATGTAAACTTGGCCGACGATGGAAAGAAATAGCCAAGTCCGACGTTGCGACAAAATAATATACACAAAGAAACAAGAGATCTGCCAAGGAGGACTATCACAAATTGTTGGATATTGTTGCCAAGTGTATCGACATCAATTTGGCAGCTTTGACCAATCACAAAGGCAAAATTGATTGTGATGGCTGCAATCATCGAAGAAAAGAAAACTGGCTGAGTTTATCTACAGCAGACTCGCTTAACGTGGGGAACAAGTCCTTCAAAGAAGATGGGTCATTTGGAGGATCTTCGGGATATGGCCCTGGTGATTGGCGGCTATTGGAGGTGAAAGGAGTACCTCTTAGACATGGGAAGGCCTTCCATGTTAACAAGAGGATGTTCAGAGCTAATCTCTCTCGGTGCTCGAAGCGTGCGTACGCCAAGAGAGCCGACACTGCTGAGGGGGAATCACCTGACCCGAAGACACAAACCGCTTCCTCTCCAACCAAGAAGAAAGTCGCCCCGCAGCCTACAAAAAGTCTCATGCCGCCCGCAAAGAAAGAAAACCAAACATGCTCCGCCCCCGCAGCAGAGTCACCGCCTCGCAGCAGAGTCACCGCCAGCAGCCGTGTCACCCGTCTCTAGCAGCAGGGGTCGAGAAGGACTCACAAATTCCTTCTCTCGATCGTCAAAAAGAGGAGAACTCGACAAGCCTAGAGGGCCAGCTCCTCGTAAACAAACACAAGCACCGCCCAGCCGCCAAGACTCAGAGGACACCGCCTCCGAACTAAATTCCCCGGTACAAACCAGAGACGAAGAAGACTCGCAAGGCATCGAACAAGAGAAACCATTGAGTCGCCTACTCGCCTAGCACAGATACGGAGACTACCGGAGAAGTAGAGTCTCCGGATGTAATTGATGAAACAGCCAAGTCTCTGAAGGTGATCAGCAGAGGCAACCCGAAGACACAACTGTAGTTCATACAAACAAACTCAAGAAGAACCAGCCCAAGCAGATAGTGATGTAATGATCCTATCTCCACCTTACCCTGACATCCAAAATCGCCGCGTGAGTGGAGAAAATGGAAGCGAGCAGTGTCAAGGGAACAGTTCCAACGGCCTGAATTCATAGAAGAAGAAGAGGAACGCTAAATTTCCTCGGATTATCTACTGTGCTCCCAGCTCTAGATGAAGACAATCGCATGGATATTCTCGCAGATCTACAAGGACAAGGAGAGAGAAAAGCAAGTCAAGAAGCCGAAGCACGCGAAAAGGCAAGTACCGCCCTATCTCCTAAGCAGACACGTAACACTTCCATCCTCTCCTTGATGTCTTCTCCGAAAGTGATGAGGAACCCGAGAATGTCACGCCACGTAAGAATTGCAGATGCAGCAAGCATTGCATGAATCAAGAATCCTTCACGAGCAAAGATCGATGGAGGGACCAGAGAGTCCTCCGTAACACACCGAAATCGATCCAATGGGAGTGGTTCAAAGAAAATAGCCACCGATGTTGCCGCTACCACTTCCCCCACTCACTACGAAGAAGGCAATAAGGAAGGTGGCGATGAACCGGGCTAGTGGGGACCCCAACGAGCCAACCCCTATTGAAGGTGTGCCACCACCGCCCCAACGGCCGAACCATCAATTGCAACAATGGGAGTTTGGAGACGAGTAACCCCACTCCAAGTCACTCACCGGGTGCGCCACCGAGGGGGAAACTCCTCCACCGCAGCAAAGCCTCGGAGGATGCCGCAGATGACTCCACAAAGAATGTAGGAGGCGAAGCAAAAGACACTCAAACACAAGAAGAACAAAGCAAGTTGCCACCAACGGCTCGATAGGCTTGAGATGCCTCACTGAGGTGCCAAAGCCTTTGAAGGCTAATGACGCCGCCGATGCAATCGAGGCACGTGAAGGAACGAATGTACCGGGAGTTAACACTGGCGATGAAAGCGCAATCCATGGGGTTGAGACTCCAATGGATGCCATCGAGAAGACCCTAAGACAACCGACATCGTCGAAAGGGAAGGCCATGCCTCGCAGCAAAGAGAGATCGCCGAGGAAATGAAGGCCCACGGGAGGTTGAGACTTCCTGGTAACACACCAAGTAGAGAACATCCCTCCCGCAACCATCGATCCATCCGAGAAGGAGATCGCCGCACTTCATGATTCCCGTGACAACCCCGATGTCACATTTTCGGGATCAAGGCGAAGAAGAAGTTCGAGTCAACCCCATGACAAATCCAAAAGACTCACCGCGGATGTTCCAGCACGAGCAAGTCTCGATCCCAAGACTACTCGTCCGACCTTTAATTTTGATGATGAGCCACCAATGGAAATCTCATCATCGTCCGATGACGCTTCGATAAGGCCGAGGACCGCCTACTCAAAAGGAGAAATCACCGAGACCAACGGTTCTTAAGAGCTGAGGCTCGGCAAGCCGAGCCCATCGCACCACAAAACCCACCAACCAAATCGATCATCGCTCCGGCTCCTCAAGCTATTTGGATCGATTCCCAAAAGAACTTCACGCCCACCGCTTATCATCGAACAAATCCGGATGGCGGTGATGAATCCTTTGAGGAATCTTTCCCTTCTCACCGGAGATACTTAACTCCACGAAGAGTCGAAAATGAGCAAGCACGCTATCACTGCATCAGCTCCTATTTTTCACTCGGGCACCATTGTTCCACCGATTTCGATTTCGACGTCAGTATGGCCATCACCGCAATGTAAGAATCACCAAGTACGAGAAGTGTTCAAGGCACTCTTTGTGAAGTTGAAAAGATGGAGAGGCATCAGCCTCCTCGATATGCGCCCGACAACAGAGATGCCAACCTTACATGGTGACTTGAGAGGCATCACAAGTCGGGATAAGGAATGGTGGCAACAAAGAAGAATCAATGCGTGTGGAACAGGTGAGATATCAGACAATTATTCAACAAGCTGGTGTGGAGAGTCGAAAATGTTGATGCGAAAAAACGGTGCGGGGAACACATTGACCATATGCACGAAGCTCACACCGCCGAGATCAAGTCGCCGCGTGAGCGTAATGCAAATGATATACAACGCTTGGAAGAACACATGACAAGAAAATTCAGCCTTCTCATGGCCGAGATAAAGTCGATTTCAAAGCAGAATCCAACGCTACTCGGTTTGAATTCGCGGCAAAGATACAACGCAGCAGACTTGAAGCAAAATTCAACCATCAGAGACTCGACTTCATGCTTGCCAAAGATGTTCTGGTTCCTCTATCCTTGATGATGCCAAAAAGGGGGAAGAGGAATACCTTAAAGCAAAGAAAATCAAGCCGAAAAAGAAAGGAGCAAATGACAAGGAACAATTTGAGAAGGGAAAATCACCGAGGAAATTTTGAAATCAAGAAAGGAAAATCGAGGGGGAAGGATCAAAGAATATGACCTTGATGATTGCACAAACCCCCACAGGGTCCTCACAAATGACATTATAAGCAAAGAACTCCCCGTGACTCGCCACTCCAACACTCTGTATCTACGGGCCGAGAAGAGAAAAGAAATTGAAGCAGGATGAAGGAGGTGGAAGGAAGAATGGATGCCAGGGTGATGAACATTTTGAAAGAACACGGAGGCATTCCGTTGGACAGAGACACGTATGCCATTTCGTATGCCGGACAGAGCCAAGATCGCTTGACGAATTCAAAACGCTCGAATCAAGGTTATTTTGCAAATATGTCCTCGCTCAAGCTTGGGACTCAGATCGGGAAAAGGGTCTCACATTATGTGAAGAAGCCGATGACAAAGAGACAACCCAGAGCCACTCTGCTGGTCACTCACGGGCACTCACCGGAAAGAAGAAGGCCCCAAAGACAAGATACGCCGCAGGTAGAAGAAGAAGCAGTGGAGGAAGAAGCTCCGCACCAGGCCTCGCCAAGAATATTGAATACGTAGATCCGTGAAAGAAAGGAGGGATCTACGGGCCGGGCTTGACCATGTGGCGAACTTGCAAGTGGCTAAAACCAACGCTAAGTATGCAAAAAGGATAGAAGAAGAAAACAAGAGACAAACTCAGCTATGGCAGAGAGACAGAAAGAATAAGGAAAGATGAAGGCTGCCAGAAGGCATATGAGAAGAAAAAGAAGGCAAATGATGACGAGAAGAAGAGAAGAAGAGAAGAAGATGCTGATCAAGATGAAAGAAGGAGACAGCGAAGGAGATGAAGTGTTGCTGTCCAACCCTTCGTGTATTTTATATGTAAATACATACAATGTAAGTCTTCTGTAATAGTGCAAATTTTTTTCATACTCTGATACACCTTGTAAACAGTTGTGTTAAGTACAAGAATGATATGATCAATAAAAAGATTGATTATGCGCATACATTCTATGTCAATACACTATCTCAGTATGTATTCGTGTTATTTGCATCTTTGTATGATTTAAGTTTTGGCATCATCAAAAGGGGGAAATTGTTAGGAATTCTATTGTTTAGATTTTGATGAATGCCATGTAAAACTTAGAATAGAAAGTTGGCTCCCCAATTCTTGCTTTGAAATGTATTGTAACAATTAGAGCCGCCAAGCCGAGTTAAGTCGCCTACGCTCCAACTTGCAAGAAGACAATCAAGGCTTGAAGGAAAACTCGTGTGAGACAAATTGAGTACAACAAAGAAGAAGACAGAACTCGATCAAGAAGAAAGCGAAATGCAATGAGTGGAACATTAGTCAAGTCAACTCAAGAGAAGCCAAGTCTCAAGTCAAGTGATGAAGAGTCATCCATGATTGAAGTCGACTCTAAGTCACCTGGGGGAAAGCGAGGAAATGCAAGTCAAGTCGAGATAATCAGAAAAGAACCGTTGCACGTAAATCAAGAGATTTACTTAAACAAGTAATATCTCCATACTACCTTTCTTGGAGTGCTCACCCCTTAAGCGTGCAAAAGAAATGAACCAATGGGAAGCACTACACCGTGTCGAACTCAAAAGGTGATAAAACATTTCATACGAGGAAATGGCAATTCCAAGAATCGCACACCAACGATCGCAAAGTGATTTTCAAAAATGAGCCTATCTCTTCAACGGGCAAATTTTTGAAAGTTCACTATAAAAGGCCGAGGAGTTTGATTGAGAAAAAGAGGATGCGTAGATGAATGACACACGTGAGATATACAAGCTTATCAATAATCGAAACATTCTCAATCCTCAAGCCTACATCTCAAGTACATCAATCCAACACTTACCCGTGAAGGAAAGAGAACTTCAATCGCTTGAAGAGGAAAATACTGAAAACAAGGGGTCTACATTCCAAGAAGGATTGTAGAAAGGTTCAAGCGTCAACCAAGTCTTAAGCTTTTGGAGGGCTTCGTGATCAAATCCAAAGTGCTTGAGCAAGTGAGTCAGTAGTAGCAAGGCAAACCGCCCCGTGAAGAAGCCGAGTCACGACGAGAAGCCACCGAGTGATCAAGGCGTCTCGTGATCGAGTCCCAAAGGATCAAGTCGGCCGTTGTGATCAAGACTTGTAGATCCGGGATCGTTACCACTTTGTAAATCGATCATTACTTAGTGGATTCCTCCAGAGTTGGAGAAGAGAGGAGTAGAAGAATTACCCCATCTTCGAACCTCTATAAAAACTTTATCGTGTCATTTACATTTCAAAGATTTAAATTTCTCGCACTTTTAATTGCTTATATATCTGCTGATAAATTTGCTATCCATTTGATAATCTATAAGTACTAAATCAAGTCAAAAACTTGCTTAATCAAACTTAAGGGTGTTAAGTCTTCGCCGAAAAACAAAACCACACCGAGTCAAATTATAGCCAACAAAATGAGTTACTCTATTAACAGCTCATTGAAAGTCATTGAGAGATTAACTCTCTTGAGGACTAATTCGATTGCCCATCAAGGACTGGTGTGTAGAACTCAGAGATTTAAAAGGCCTAAATCGAAAATTTGTAAGGTTTATTCAACCCCCCTTCTATACCTTACACTTACACCCTTGGGACCTACACATTGTGTGTCATCCAATGTTTGAGACACTTCTTTTGGCTCTATTTGGGAAATAAAACAAGTGAACATTGCTTGCCGAGCTCGATCCGGTTCTTACACCATCTTTCACATCTCCAATGACTAGCTCGAGTGGATCTCTTAGTCATCTCACATCGATTGAAGTAAATCACTGGTTCACCGTCTTACACGGTGTGTTGTCTTGAGCACTCTTTCATCATCATTCACCGCAGATTTTCCATTGCCTTTGAGATTCACTATCTCTTCTTCATCTTGATTGATTACTCCTTGACTTCAACATAAGGACTCTTTCGCATAGTTGGGTCGATTCAAATTTTATCGCCTAACTCTTCAATGTCTTCTCCATTCACATTGGGCTCATCAAAACCACATGAATAGATTCTTCGGTGACCATAGTCCTCTTGTTCAATACTCTATAGGCTTTACTTTCAGTTGAGTATCCCAAAAATATACCTTCATCAGCTTTAGCATCAAAAGCCTTTAGGTTGTCCTTACCATTGTTGTGGATGAAGCATTTACATCCAAATATTCTGAAGTACCCAACATTTGGCTTTCTCCTTGTCCAGATTTCATAGGGAGTCTTTGTCAGCTGTAACGCCCCGAAATTTTGGACTATAAAAATATACGCATACATTCATTTTGCCGAATATTGTTTTTATTTAACATAAGAAAGAGAACTCATTATGGTGAGCCATTAAATTTTCAAAAGAAACAATAATTACAGTGGAAGTAATCGCATAAAATAATTTGAATAATTTTGATGTCATATTGTTCTATAAGACCATTTGACAGTGAAAGACTTTAAAAAATCGCGTACATATTTATTATTAAGAGAAAATAGGCTTGTAAATATATCTCATTCAAAATCAATAGAACCAGCGGAAGCAAATTATAAAGTGTAGAAAATTCGTATATTCATTTATTTCTAAGAAATTCGCACATTTACCGATTTATAAAAGAATTATCCATTTTCGTCTATTTACATAAATAAACTTAGAAAGTCATAATAATTCATCATTTATTATCTCAATTCGAAAATTTCCTAGAAACTGAACATTTGTTCTCAACACAAATCAATTATCACACAAAATCTAGCATCGTAGGTAAATACTTTGAAAATAATAAATGTTTTTTAACAATTTCTTATTCAATTGAAAATTTACATTTAGAAAGAGACATCACTCTAGCAGTTTCATAGGGAAATCATAAATCGTATAATAATTTCTTACTCAATTGAAAACAACATTTAAAAATAACCACCGCCGACTCCTTAACCTGAAAAGTTGGTTATATGTGGGTGAGCGACACAACTCAGTGGAGTATAAATTGTCCAAGCTAAATACACAGATATCTCACATAGGCATGCAAATACAATCCAATAGGACATAGCATAGATCTTTTGAAAAACCATAGACATAGACATAGATTGCACTGCAAGGGTTCCACCTGATGAATACATCGACCCCGGATCTCTTGAGTCCCTGGCTCATGGGTGCCTAAGCAACTATACTACATATTCATGCAAAATAATCTAAGCATTTAACAAGGATAATAAAGTTTAGAAAACAAACCCCACCTCGAAACTTTGCTTGAAAAATAGTAGAATGATTTGATGCAATATCCCTATTGAACTTCAGAGCTCGCCGTCCTCGTTGCCTAACATAGATATATATACATATTAGTTCCTAGAAGTCAAAACTTTAGTATTAACCTCGTCGTCCTTATAGATATACACATTAAAGTCTAACAAATCCAAAAATCATAAAACATTAAATTCATTAACTTTAGGTTTTGAATTTTATAAACTGAAACTTTTGTCATTGCTAAAACTGTAACGTCTTGGAAAATAATTAATATTTAAATAAATATAAGTTAGAATGATCGGATATTTTACCACACGGTAGAAAATATTATAATACATAACATATCCAAAATTCAGATATTTTGAACGTCTTTATACATGTATTCTAGAATTTATAAATCAAAAACAAGTATATTCAAGATTTGGAAAACGTGAATACAAATTTCACATAAAATAAAATACAACTAAAAAATATATGAAATGTTAACTGAATATTCTAAACATATGATAACATAACATATTAAAATATCACGAATTTTGGATATGTGTAAATAGGGTTTTGGAATTTCTAAAACAAAAACAGAGAATAACATAAATTTTGGTATCTTAGATTGAAAATTACATAACTACAAAAGTACTCATCGGATTAGTATTAAATTTTAACTGTGCGATAACATCATTACGAAGAATAACATATTAAAATTAGGAAAATTCTGAATAGTATAACTTGGATTTCGAAATTTATAAGTGAATTACCTTAGGAGTTGAGGATGAAATAGGGAAGGCAATTGATGGATCATGACATTGAAGAAAAACTTCGTCGAGGTTGTATGGTAGACGATGGGGCTGTGGTGGCGCAGAGAAAGAGCTGGAACGTGTTTTCTTTTGGTCCCCTATAATGTGGTATAATAAAACCCTAATAACAAAATAGTCCTAATATAATTACCCTAACTAGTTTCCCAAACACCTTAGGATTCCTCATGGGCCAAGTAATTGGATAATAAACCCAGTAATAATAATAATTCACTAATGGGCCATCTAACTAATTAAATACACTTCCTTTTTTTTTCCCGGGTGTTACATCAGCTGTCTATTTATCATGCATCTATTTTGAGTATAGCATGCAGTGTTGATGGCTTCCAAATTTCAAAATCTTTAAGCGATCCACTTGACTAACATGGTCCTTGCAGCCTTCCTTGAGAGTTATGTTCTTTCTTTCAGCTACTCCATTCTGTTGTGGAGTTCTTGCTACAGATAACTCATGAGCAATACCATTTTCAACACAATACTGAGTTATTATCCCATTGACAAACTCAGTTCCTCTATCAGTCCTTATCTTTATAATGGTTTGGATCTTTTCATTTTGAACTCTTTTCATCAGTTGAGGTAGTTTCTGCAAGGTTTCTTTCTTTTTGCACATAAAGATTGTCCATGTATATCTTGAATAATCATCCACCACCACTAAAATGTATTTCTTTCCACTTATGTTGGCTGGTTCAACAGGACAAAATAAATTCATATGCAACAAATGTAATATTCTTGTTGAAGAAGGACTAGGATTCTCTTTGAATGATGATTTGATCTGCTCTTCCACCTGGCATGCATCACAAACACTTTCCTTCTTGTACACTGAGTCTGGCAATCCTTCCACAAGATGACTCCTTGCAAGCTTGTTGATTGTCTTAAAGTTTAAATGACTCAGCTTCTTGTGCCACAACCAACTTGATTCTTTGTGTTCTTTGCTACCGACAAGTGCTTGGTGTGGCAAAGAGACCGATCTACCACATACATGTTCTTTTGTCTGGATCCTTGCAGCACTACTTCATTTGATTCAGTATCTTTAATTTGGCACACTCCCATATTGAATCCAACATTGTAGCCCTTATCACAGAGTCGGTTGATGCTTAACATGTTGAAGTTGAGGCCTTCAACATATGCAACATCTGTGATTTCTAATCCATTTTTCTTGATGGATCCAGTGCCTCTTATTTCCCCTGGAGCTTCATTTCCTCCAAATATGACTTTTTCACCTCTAATATCCTTGAATTTTGACAGATTTTTCTTATTTCCTATCATAAGTCCGGAACAGCCACTATCCATGTACCAGGTTCTTTGGCACTCAGTTGTTTCATGAACCTGTAATCAAGGAAATTAGTTTTTAGGTACCCATGCTTGTCTGGGTCCTGAGGGGTTAGTGCTATAAGATGATCCAACCAACCTATAGCCAAATGACTTGACTCTAAGAGGTTGCCATCTATCTGTGCCATAATCATAACTCACTTTGGCAAATTGCTTGAGGGTTTTAGGTTCATACAACTGTCTCTTTTGTCTGTATGCATGTGTGTGTGTTTTAGCAATTGCATTCTTTGGGTAGTTATGATATTTTTGAGTGTAGTACCTGGGTGCATATGTGTGCTGATGATAGCTCTTTTGCCTTTGGAATGACCTTTGCTGAGTTCTAGGTCTTTGCCATTTAGGTTTGTATTCAATAGGTCTTTGCTGATATTTCACATTATTCCAATCAGCTTGGCTTGGGTAGTTTCTACCATTCCCATCATATGTGTTGTTGGACCTCTAGCGCTACTCGGATTGACGACTGTCCCCACAAACCAACACGAGTCTTTTCTAGCGCGCTTTGTCCTCACTCACGCGCACCCTAGAAAACTTCCCAAGGGGTCACCCATCCCATGTCTACTCCAGGCCAAGCACGCTTAACCTCAGAGTTTCTATGTAATGGGCACCAGAAAAGAAGATGCATCTGTTGGTATAAGTAGTCAATATCAAATCCTTTAAGCTATCCTTTAACTATGCAATCCAGCGCTCATGAGTTCGAATCGCGGGCCGCGCCTCGCGCCTCTTTTAAAGCCCATTGCAGGCAGGATGCTGGACCAAATCCCAACATGTGTTTCTTTGATAAAACTTCTGGGTTTTTTGGTAGCTCTGTTTATTCTTCACAGAGTACTTCCTAGTTTGATGCAAAAACCCTACTGGATTTCTTCTCAGCTGTCCTCTCAGCATACTCAACTGGCTGTTTTCCTTTTCCTTTATATCCAACGCCAGTTTGTTTGTGATTGTGCTTTGGAGTGAATGTGGGTGCAGTATTTGGTGTCTTGTCTTATCTCCACACTCTAGGAACTTGACAGTGCACAAAGGAATTGAATCTTATGCCTGTCTTATCTCCGCACTCTTTTTGGCTCATAATAAAGTCATCCAATGATTTAAATGCCTTTGTAAATGATGCAATCACATTTTTGAGATCATTCTCCCTCTTTTCTATAGCAGTTATCTCTGCTATTAGTTTGGCATTTTCAGCCTTCAGCTCTTTATTCTCATCAGCTATGTGACTCAGAGTACTCAGCTCCTTAGTCAGCTGTGAGTTTTGGCTTTTGAGCTGACTGTTTTCCTTGTTTAATAGTGTGTGTGAGGATTTAATGTGCTCAAAGTCTTTCATCATTTTGCCTAATGAATCATATAGATCAATGGGTGATGAAATGTGTGTGTCACAATCACTATCACTAGAATCTGAGTGAGATGAGTTAGAGTGTACCTCATCTTCTTGGTCTGGTTGATCTAGTTCTTAAGCTATTACACGATCATTGCTTCTTCCTCAAAATCACTTGAGTAGTCACTTCACTACTATCTCGAGTCACCGCTTCTTTAGACTTAGCTGTCTTGTCTCAGTCTCAGCAGCCCAACATAGCCTTTTTTTTTTCCCGTCTTCTTTCTCTCAAGACTCTTCTTTCTTCTTCATTCTTGTATTTATTGACTCATCGGATATGGACAACAATAGCGAAGTGTCTGGTTGTCTCAGTTCCAACACAGTTCTCGGCTCTTTGGTAATTTCTTTCGATCCTTGAATTATCGGCTCCGATATTCAACCTTTTGATGCTCGGCTCTCTTGGGTGGCCTATCTTCCTGACTTGGAGGGAGTGAATGTCTCTAGAAGATTCACCCTTGTTTCTTTTATAGTTCTTGTTGAAGAACTTGTTGAAGCTTTTAACCATCATGGCAATCTCCTCCTGGTCAATGGCTTCCTTGACCTCAGCTCTCTTCCCATCCTTGACTATAAGTGCAACTGTTTTGGGTACAACTGTCTCCTCTTGATATTTTCATCGCAGCTCAAACTCATAGGCTTTGAGGTCTGAAAATAGCTCATGATTGGTTGTAATTGTTAGGTTCATTGAATGTCTCAGGGCCATGACATTCATTTCCTATTCAGCTGGGAGGCTTCTCAGAATCTTCATACACATTTCCTTCTGTGTATATTCTTTCCCAAGTGCTGATAATTCATTTGTGATTTCAGTGAATCTAGCATCCAGCTGATCCAAGGTTTCACCTGCAAACATTTTAAAATTTTCAAATTTCTATACAACAACAGACAATTTGTTTTCTTTAATTTGCTCAGACCCTTCACAAATTAAAGTTAATTTATCCCATATTTGTTTTACAGTTTGGCAAGATTTGACTTTGTTGAATATTGCTTTATCCAAGGTTTTTTAAAGTATGTCCTTGGCTACATTGTCCAAGTTGTATCTTTTTCTGTCCTCATTTGTCCACTCAGTCCTTGGTTTCTCAATCATGGATGGTCTTGCCTCAGCAGCAGCTTCTTCTCCTTCAGCTGCAGCTGCTCTTCGTACGACTTTGTTCACTTTCAGTATTTGCAGTGGACCATCATCTATCACTATCCACATTTCACCATATAAAGCAGATAGATGAGCCTGCATACGAATTTTCCAGTCATCAAATTCCTCAATAGTGAACATGGGAATGCGTGTCAAATTCGCTTCCATGATAATAACTTTGCAAAAAAAATAACTTTTGAAAGAGCAAGTGTTAAAAGTTTGTTTGAAAGATTGGAGATCTAGTTCAGTAACCAGTGCGGAAGGCTCAATGAACCAACCACTCTGATATCACTTGTAGGTCCCAAGGGGTGTAAGTAAGGTTTAGAAGGAGGGGGGTTGAATAAACCTTACCAACTTTTCGATTTTAGTCCTTTTAAAATTATTACAGAGTTAATACACACCTAAGTCCTTGAAGGACAGCTAAGTAAGTTAATCAGCAGAGTTAGCCACTCAACAGACTCGATAGAGCTATTGATAGAATAACTCAGCTGTTTAGTCTAAACCTTAACTTGGCTGGGATGAGTTTTTCAGCGGAAGACTTAACACCCTTGAATTTGATTTAACTTTGTTTTAAGACTTGATTTTAGCACTTAGTAATTTATCAGTTGGATAGCAAATTATCAACAAATATAAAATATGTGTGCAGGAATGTAAATATGTTGAAATGTAAATGACACAAGTAATTTTTATAGAGGTTCGAAGATGGGGTAATTCTTCTAATCCTCTCTTCTCCAACTCCTGGAGGAATATACTAAGTAATGATCAATTCACAAAGTGGTTATCAGTCTAGATACAAGTCTTGATCATGCAGCCGACTTGCTCCTTGGACTCAGTCTGGAGATGCCTTGGTCACTCAGCTAGCTTCTCATCCGACTCAGCTTCTTCACAGGCAGTTGCCTTGCTACTTCAGCTCACTCTCTCAAGCTTCTTGGATTTGATCACGAAGTCCTCCAATAACTTGAGATTGGTTCGACCTTGAACCTTCCTACAATCCTCCTTGGAAAGTAGACCCCTTTTGAAGTTGTCTTTCCTTCACAGCTTGGTGTTGGATCGATTTCCTTCGAGATTTAGGCTTGAGGATTTTGCTTGAATATCTTGAGAATATTTTGCAGGTTACAGATTTAAAAATACTTGATTTCTCAGGTGTGCAAGGTAACTACGGTAACCTTTTCTCAATGAGCCTCAGCTTTTTATAGTGAACTTTCAAAAATCTACCCGTTGAAGAGATAGGCTAATTTTTAAAAGTCACTTATGTTCGTTGGCTTATCTTTTTTTGGTCTTCAGTCTTGAGATGTAGACCTTTCCCCGTATTAAATGAATGTCCAGCTTTTCAGGTCCTGACACGAGGTGCAGTGCTTCCCATTGGTTTATTCCTTTTGCACGTTTCTGGGACTGAGCACTTTAAGACATGGCATCATGTAAGTAATACTCATTTAAGTAATGTTCTTGACTTCTGTGCAATGGATTCTTTTCAGTTAACTCCTCTTTGCAGCTGCCTTTTCCCAGGTGACTTGAGTCTGCTCCAATGATTGAAAGAATTAACTGTCACTTCAACTTGTGACTTGGCTTCTTGGGTTGACTTAACTGACTTTTGACACAGCTGTCCCTCAGATGTTACGTCTTCAGTCGAGTCCTTGATCTTCTATTTTGGCCATACTCAGTTGTTCCTCAGCAGAGTCTTCACTTCACTTCTTCAGTTGACTTCTTGTATTCCCAGGCATAGCTGACTTGACTCAGTTCATTCAGCCCTATCTATTACAATAAGAATTACAAGGAAAATGGGTTGCCAACATTCTAATCTAAGTTTTACATGGCATTCATCAAAATATACAAAATAATTTCCCGACAACCTTTGCCGCAGTACGTGTTGGCCCGAAGTGTCCCCCGAAAGGTGAAGAATGGCACTTTTGTAGAACTCCCTCCCTCTCTTCTTGAGGCGCACATCATCGGATGATAGTGTCTGCGCACCTCTTAAAGAGCAAGGGGTCGTCCCACATGTAGAACTTGACATCATGGAGGAACTTCTTCTTTTGATAGGAAGATAAATCTTGAGGCATGACCCCTGCAACCAAATAATTAACAAAATCCGCATACCATGGGAATTTAGCATGTAACATTAGAAGTTGCTCATCGGGAAACTCTTCCTTAATTGCCTCTGGGCCCTCTTTCTCATCTTTCTTATACTCCAACCTGGATAAGTGATCTGCTACTACATTCTCGCAACCCTTTCTATCTCGAATTTCCACATCGAACTCCTGCAACAAAAGGATCCACCGAATCAGTCTCGATTTCGAATGCAAACACAATTGCCAGCATTTCCTTCTCAGTGGTGGTGTAGTTTTGTTGGGCGCTGTTTAAAGTTCTGCTCGCATAATAGATGGCTCTGAACAACTTGTCTCTTTTCTGACCCAAAACAGCCCCAACTGCAAAGTCACTAGTATCGCACATCAGCTCGAAGGGCTGACTCCAATCCAGAACTACAAGAATTGGTGATGTCACCAAAGCCTTCTTCAGAATCTCAAAAGCCTGCAAATAATCATCGGAAAAATTGAAAGGAGTATCTCATTCTAATAACTTACTCAAAGGTTTAGTGATTTTAGAAAAGACACGAATAAACCTTCTATAGAATCCGGCGTGCCCCAAAAAACTTCTAATGGCCTTCTCATTTATTGGAGGTGGGAGTTTCTCAATTGCAACGATCTTCGCTCTATCAACTTCTAAACCTGCAGAAGAGACTCGGTGGCCTAATACAATGCCATCACGTACCATGAAATAACACTTTTCCCAATTTAAAACAAGGTTAGTCTCCTCGCATCTCTGCAAAACTAGAGAAAGATTATCCAAGCAATGATCAAATGAGTCTCCAAACACAGAAAAATTATCCATAAAAACCTCCATTATTTTCTCAATAAAGTCATGAAAGATAGCCATCATGCATCACTGAAAAGTTGCGGGTGCATTACATAGGCCGAATGGCATTCTGCGAAATGCAAATGTACCATGGGGGCATGTAAATGTCGTCTTCTCTTGGTCTTCCGGGGCAATCATGATCTGGTTATACCCGTAATAACCATCGAGAAAACAATAGCAATCGTATCCCGCCAAGCGATCTAACATCATATCAATAAAGGGAAGGGGAAAGTGATCTTTGCGAGTAGCATCATTCAACTTCCTATAATCAATGCAAATACGCCACCCAGTAACTACTCTAGTTGCAATAAGCTCACCACTTTCGTTTCTAACTACAATCATCCCCCCTTTCTTTGGTACCACTTGTACCGGACTTACACATGAACTATTAGAAATAACATAAATGATTCCGGCATCTAACCACTTTAAAACCTCTTTACTAACGACCTCTTGCGTTATAGGGTTTAATCTTCTTTGATTTTGCACCGAAGGTTTATAGACATCTTACATTCTAATTTTATGCATTACAATCGATGGACTGATGCCTTTTAAATCAGAGATTGACTAACCTATCACCGACTTATGTTTTCTTAACACCCTAAATAATTTATCAGTTGAACTGAAGTTAAAAGAGATGATACGATTACTGGACTTGTGTTATTTGCTCCAAGGAATGCATATTTGAGATGCTCCGGCAAGGGTTTGAGTTCTAGGTTCGAAGTGGGCTCCTCGGATGGACGATCGTCTCGTGCTCAGCGCAGTGCCATGCTCTTTTCAGGTTGTTTGCCGCTTTTTTCACCCCACAAGACGGGCTGCGCCGTGCTTTCACGCACGGGCCATGCTCTCTTTAGGTTTTACATCTTTTTCTTTGACCATGCGCACGACCTGGGCGTGTTCTGTAGCATGGGTCGTGCGCCCCTGTAAAACGGTCTCTTGCACATTGTTTTGCGTATGCGCGCCTCTTGCACTTCTTGGTAGCTCCTGCATGTTATCTAAAGCACAAACGCAATCATACATGTCTTGGTTATCATAATAAATCATCATGTTTGATGTTGAACACGAATGTATCTAACCAAACTCTAAATCATCCCTAAACAATGTATGATCCGCATACTCATCAATGCATGATTCAACTACGTCTATGAAATTACAACTTTCAACACCATCATGAAATTGAAGTGCCTTATAGATAGTAAATAAAACATGCTCATCATTAACCCGTAATGTTAGCTCTCCCTTTTGCACATCTATCAAGGCCTTCCCAGTAGCTAGGAATGGATGCCCAAGTATCAAAGGTACGTCTTTGTCCTCCTCCATATCCGGCACCAAAAAATCCACAGGGAATATGAATTTATCTACTTTGACAAGCACATCCTCGATGATTCCCTTTGGGTATGTAAGTGATCGGTCCGCAAGTTGTAAGGTAACCGTAGATGGCTTCACCTCTCCTAATCCAAGTTGCCTGAAAGTGGAAAAGGGCATTAAGTTAATACTTGCTCCTAAGTCACAAAATGCTCTCTTAAAGAAAACATCACCAATAGCACAAGGGATAGTGAAACTCCCTGGATCTTTTAGTTTCTGTGGTAGCTTCCTCTGGATTATCGCACTGCATTCTTATGTCAGATTGACTGTCTCGAAAACCAGTCATCTTTCTCTTCTTTGACATAACATCCTTCAAATATTTAGCATAATTGGGCATCTGCTCCAATGCGTCTGCATAATATGCAGTTTCTTAAATATATCCAAAAATTTAGCAAATTGCGAATCTAACTTTTTCTTTTGAAAATGTTTGGGAAAAGGAAGGGGAACATTAAGTTTAGAAATATCAGGGTTAGAAGAAGATTTAAGCTTCTCAGCCCCTTTTTGTTCAACAAGATGATCCTCAACTCGTTCCTCGGCCTCAACATCGCTGTTTGCTTTAGTTTCTGCGTCTCCCAGAGCAATAATTGCTGCCCCTAAAGGGCGCACGGGTTGCCCGTGTGGTGGCGCATAGGCCGTGCTCCCTTGCATCTGTTCAGTCATTTATGGTATTTTCGGCCCCTCGTATTCCGTTCAACTCCTCAGGCGAATGGCTTTACATTGCTCCTTTGGATTAACCTTAGTGTTGATCGAAAATTGGCCTTTCTGATGCTTCCCACCAATAATTGTAGCTATTTGGCATATTTGGGTTTCAAGATTTTTCATTTGGGACCCCAATTATGTGACATGGTTTTCGATTTTATCCAACTACGCCTCATCCTTATTGAATATGTTCCTCGTCTCACTCATAAACAAGGTTAAAATTTCCTCCATAGTTGGCTTAGCCTCAGCATTAATGACACCGTTTGTCACATTAAACCCCGTGGTGGTTGCATCACATTCTTCGTGTTTGCGTAGGAGAAGTTCTCATGGTTCCTCAAATCCGGATGGTAATGAGTGGGAGTCTGATTGTTGCAGAAATTGTTGAAATTCTGGTTATTAACATAATTTGCTTCCTCCATCAGATCTAGAGGAACTCCCCCATTACTTGCAGTCACGTTTCCCTCATTTGCCTTCGTCAATGCACTTAAGTGACTTGTGAATACAGTCATCTGAGCTGCCAACTCCTTAATTGGGTCCGAATTAGTAACTTCGCCACCCTTTTCACATTAGTCCCCTCGGAGGGCCACTGATAGCTATTCATGGCCATCACTTCCAACAAATTGCATGCATCTTCTGGGAATCATGCAAGTAGAGCGCCACCTGCTGCGGCATCTACAAACGACCTAGTCTGTCCCATCAACCCATTATAAAAGAAGCAGAGCTGCTGATCCTCAGGAAATCCGTGTTGCGGGCACCTCCTCAATAAATCCCGGAATCTCTCCCAGGCCTCATACAAGGGCTCGAGTCAAACTACCCGGCGAGTGATCTCGCTTTTGAGGTGTAGTGTCTTACTTGGTGGGAAGTATTTAAACAGAAACCTCTGACTCAGCTCATCCCAGTTATTCACACTCCCTCGAGTTAGGGTGCCTAGCTAGTTTCTAGACTTATCCCTTAAAGAGAAAAGGAATAGGCGAAAACGTATAGCATCATCAATCACCCCATTCATCTTGATGGTATTGCAAATCTGTATGAAATTCGCAAGATGAGAGTTGGGATCTCGACAGAAACCCCAAATCGATTCGATGCACCATCGAGATCGGTCTTTGGTTTCACCAAAGTTATTCGCATTGATTGGGACATTGGCAATTTCACCATAGTTGTGTTTGGTCTGTGGGCAAAAGTAATCGCGAATCACTTGCTGCCGATGCCGAATCGCGAGAACCCTCGTATCGTAACTCGACGTTGACCCTGTTGGCCCGATTGTTACCTCCGTTGTCGACCCCGTTATTGCCTCTATTGTTATCTTCTACGTTTGCCATAGCTTGTTCTTGATGTCTTTCTACTCGTTTAGTAGCCACACTAATTCGCCTAGCTAAAACCTCAACCTCCGGTATGAACGGGGCTAATTCTCCTTGCTTCGAGCGAGTGTTCATGCACTACCTGAACCAACTAAAGAAAACAAGTCAAACACAGTAGAAGTAAAAGTAAAAAGCAAAATAAAAAGAATGAAAAATGTCTAAATTAAAATTAATTCTAGTTATCGCAATATTAGTACTAAAAATTTAATTAGTCCCCGGCAACGGCGCTAAAAACTTGTTCACCTTATTTTTTTAGCTTCACCGCAAGTGTATGGTACAGTTTATAGAATAGGGTTCGCAAGGTCGAATCCACAGGGACTAATAAATTAATATATTAAGTACTGGATTATAATAGCCTTATTTTTATCTAGATGATCGAAAGTGAGTGAATTGGTTTTATAAACTAAAGCATAAATTTATCCTAAAAGAAACAAAGCAAAGAGTTGATTAAAAGATCAAGTAGATGAATGGATTCCTGGGTTATAGTTTCAGTTAATGTCCCCTTTTATTATCAGATTAATCAAACCAAAGTTAAACGTATTCTTCCATATAGACCGATCACAAAAGTAATTTACCCTCTCTCTCGAGATGCATGTAAAAGCGTTGATTGAAATATCTATGCTAGCTTGTCTACTCAACATGAGATATCCGACTCCCAAAAGCTCAAAAGATTATAAAGTCTCACGAATATTCACAGACTTCTCAATCATGCAAGATATTCATGTCAAGTACTCAAAGATCTAGTATTGAAACTCATCGGTTAGAATTATGAATCAATACATCAAACAAGTTAAACCAAACACGTTTTGATAAAATAAGAATTAAAGCAACTACTTGAATAGGGTTGGAAAATATTAACTTCAATTGCAATTAATCATCAAATAAAAGTATCCATTAACATACTCCTAAACCCAGGAATCAAAAGAAGTTTAGCTAGACATAGAAAATAAATAATCCATAGACAAATTATTCATGTTCATGTCTAACTAATTGAAAATAAAAATACTATGGAATGAGTAAACTCGGCGATGTTGACGATCTCTCGATCTATCTTCAATCCTCAAAGGTGTTGTTACATTCTTGATTGATCTCTCCAATTCTCCGGTGGAAAATTGCCCTTTTCTCTCATTTCTAGGGCAAAAATCATCGTGTCCTTGCTTGTGGCCGCCCCGTCTCTATTTGTACTTCATTCGGGTCGAAAACCTAGTTTGCAACAGGTCAGACTCTGTTTTCCCGCATAGGAGCACGGGCCGTGCGCCTAGCGCAGGCCCAGCCTGTGCTAGGGACTGTAGAAACTTTCAAATCTTTGAAGGACGCACGGGCCGTGCTCTAGAGTACGACCAGTCCGTGCGTATAGTCGAAACTTGAGGGCTGCCTTGGGTGAGCGCATGGGCCGTGCTAGGGACGCACGCCCTGCCCGTGCGCACCTGCTAGACTTGATATTTTCTCGTTTTGTTTTGTTTCTCGTCCGGTTTGTCACACTTCTTCCCGATTCAACTCCAAACTTCGTACATTATGTCAAGTATTGGGGTTCTTTATCGCCATGCTCCGAATTATTGCCAAAATGCTACAATTATCAATAAATTCCGACAAAATGAGCAAAGCGTAATACCTTTTCCACAAAACAGAAATAAAGCCCTATTTACTTATGTAATGCATGCATAACAACACATTCTAGCCAAAATTAACCCCAAAATACATGTAAAATACATGTCAATCAATGGTGGAGCGGTGTCATGGAAATCCTATAAACAAATGTGTATAACTCGATCCACGATGGAATCAGAGTTTATAGCTTTGGATAGAGCTGGTGAAGAAGCAGAATGGCTTCGCCAATTTTTAGAGGATATTCCTTGTTGGCCTAAGCCGGTGGCTGCAATCATGATACATTGTGATAGTCCGTCGGCTATAGGAAGGGCTAAAGATTGTATGTACAACGGTAAGTCTCGACATATTTTTGTCCTTTCTTAAATCCATCTCTTTCATAAGGATTATTAGAGAAGGCCAACTAACTCAATTTTGGTAAGTCTACATATTGGCCATGATTAGTATGGATTCATGGTACAAAAGGGAAACATATATGGCTTTTCTTTAATTGATAAATCATGGTGTTCAATTTTCTTTAGTATGCGCTTTGCAGATTAAAATCTATTTCAGCAGTTATTTCATTAATTTAATTTTGTCGTTTTATTTGCTACTAGGATACTTAATGCATATTCCAAGGTGCCTAGAAAGTCAAAAGTATCTCCAACAAAAAGGTAGTCGTTGTCAGTTCCACCATGTAATTAACTTCTGGTTTTGAGGGTTGTAGGGGTATAAGGATTAGAATATTGGTCTTTTGGGACTATATTTCTAGTTAATTCAAATAATCTCGTTAGTCATACACCACAATTCCGTGTCTCTTGTGTCCACATGGCTATTACACAAGATTTGATTATTTGTTGAAAATATTAGTCTACACACATGGATTTGGTCATTCGACAAATCTATGATACTTTTTATTTGTTTTTTTAAGCACCTTTTTGTAGGAATAGTCGTTTGATTCTCTACTGTTTCGAGTCTTAGTTTAAGAGATTGTATGAGAGCTCCTATCCTATTGTTTTGTTGTAGTGAGTTTGAAGAACTTGAAGCATTTCCAACACTGACAGTAATTGATGGTCCCCTAGAGCCACCATCTTCTACTACTTCTAATGTTGTTGATGTACCATTGGGTTATTAGTATGATACATTAAATTACCACTTTCAAAATAAAACGACAACACTTATAAGCTGTTGTGGTTTCGAGAATGAACATCGGATAAAAACCGATGTTACAAAATGATGTTGGTATACGAAACGACGTCGGTGAAAAACCGTTGTTAAATAGTTCGCACTTTAACAACAGGGGCTTTAACATCACTTATTTTTCTTAATCAACATCAGGTTTTCACCGATGTTGTTTGACCTATTGACAGCGGTGGAAACTGATGTTGAAACCCCCTTTTACAACAGTGTTTTTCTTCATTAGACATCGGTTAAAAACCGATTTCTATTAGTATTTTTCCTGTAGTGCAAAAACGTGCAATGATCTAATACTATATATGAAACAATATTACATAAAAAATGCAATGATAAATTTCTAATTAAGCAGTGATATTACATAAAAAATGCAATGATCCAGTACTATATATGCAATAATATTGCATAAAACATGCAGCGATATTATATATGCAGAATATTACATAAAACATGCAATGATTTCCTTCTAATTAAGCAGCAAAATTACATATGACATACAATGAACCAATACTACATATGTAGCAATATTACATAAAACATGCAAGGATATCCTTCCAATTAAGCATCAACATTACATAAAATATGCAATGATCCAATACTATATACAACAACATTACATAAAACATATAGTGATACTATATATGCAACAAATTACATAAAACATGCAGTGATATCCTTCTAATTATGAAGCAAAATTACATAAAACATGCAGTAATATTAAAAAAAATGAGAACAAACCTTCAAGAATATGTACACCAAGGTTGATTCTTCAATCGTAAGGACTTGAAATTCTTTTCGGGCATTGGGGGGTGGGAGGATAAGAAAAACTGAAAAAAACTCTCAAAGTTTAATAATCTTAATAGAAAATTGCCAAATATTTACTAAAACTGAAAATGAAAAATTCTTCTTACAAAATCGTGGGATTGTATGTTACTTTTTTGTCTTCTTTAATTTATCCAAAAGACTGAATTAGATTATCCATAATATCAATCAATTATTATCTCAGTTCCTAAAATAAAGCAATACACTTAAGAAAAATCAGTTTACCTACAGAAAAATTTGTATCTAAGTATTAAGATAACTGTAAAGTATAGGTAAAATCGTTGTAAGTAAATCATTGTAGGAAAATATTTGCCAACAAAATCTAAAATTGTGGATAATTTTGTCGGTAAATTTAAAAATTGTCGGTGATAATTAGAGGAAGAACAATATTTTTATTATGTATGCATCTTGTAGGTAAATGTAAAATTTAGGGACAAAATCATTCATATCGGTGAATTATGTCGGTCAAATTGATTTTTCTTGTGGTGAAAAAACTCACACTACAAGAAAAATGATGAAAGATAACACATAAAAGACAACGGTTGTACGTTAAATTGTTGTCGTTTAACTCATCCACAACGGTTTTCGAGAGGACCGTTGTCTATTAGCGCATTAGTTGTCAAACACAACGGTGATTATGGTCTAAGACAACAGGTTTTAAAAATGTTGTCTATTAGCGCCCTTTTCTTAATAAAGACAACCATTTTTCGGGTATAAGACAACAATGGTGCGCACCGTTGTCTATTATCGCACCTTTATACTCTAAGACAACGGTTCTTTCATGCCTAGCACAACAGTGCTTTAAACAGTTATCTATTACCGCTCTCTTTTTTTAAACAAGAGTTCTTTCGGACCTAAGACAACAGTTTACTAAAACGTTGTCTATATATATTTTCAGGAATATAAAAACAATTGGTTTTGAATCGTTGTAAAAATGTTGTTTATTTAAAAAATAATAATTGCAATTAATCATTATAGGGGATTAGTAAACTTTAGTTATATAAAATTTAATTAGGGATGGCAAAGGGACAGGTCGGTAAAGATCCATACCCGCCCTGTGTCTAGAACTATGGGACGAGGTGGGTCGACCCACCGTGGGTCGCGTGGCGAGGTTGGTCGACTGATTCGTCATTCCTTTTAAATTAAATTAAATTAAAAAAAATGAAAAAATATTATTATAATATATTTATTAAATATTCTTTACAAAAGTTTATTATCAATTTATAAATGACAGATATAATATAATAATACTTAAAAGTATATATATTATATATGCAAAATATATATTAAGATTTATTTTAAAAATAAAAAATTATAGGAGGAGCGGGTACCCGCGGGACGAAAGTGATACATAGAACCGCTCTGGCCCGCGCCATGCGGCAGGGCGACCCAAATGGGGCGGGGCAGGGCGGGTACCCGTGGGTCGGGTCGAGATTGTCATTCCTATATATATTTAACATACTTGCAATTCTGATTTCGTAAGATTTTGATTATGTGCAATTTTGATTCTATAAATTCTAAATTGTGGAATTCTAGTCCCAAGTCCCAACCAGGTGTGTTAATATTTTATTTGTTCGGAAAATATCCTTGTCATTTATCTAAAATATCCCCAAAATATCCCAAAAACATATACGACTCTTAAAGTTATAGGACTAATATTGTTATTTTTACTAAAAAATAAAATCGTCAAGGACCGAAAGTGGCACAAAAGAAATTACATGTCTAATATTGTCAACCCCTAAGACTTATAAATAAGTCTAATTAAAATTACAAATAAACTCCATCCACAAAAAAAGAGCCTAAAACGTTTTTCATTTTGTTTTTGAGGGAACCTAAAAGTTTTTAATGTAAATTAAGTTGGGCAAATTAACACCTCGTACACTTGCTCAAAGTTATTCAAATCGTCCACTCGACTACTTATTCAAAGTTATTTCTTGCAACAGCAAAACTTCCGTCTCTACTCTGCTAGGGCTTGGGCAATTGGGGATCAAATTTCTGCCCTCACTTGCGAAAGACAACGGTTTTACACCGTTGTCATTGACGATATTAGACAACGGTGAATAATTGTTGCAGAACCGTTGTCTTTACATTATTCGACAACGGTTTCGCAATAGTGGAAAACCGTTGTCCTAACATATAAAGACAACGGTGCAGAACTGTTGTCTTTGAGCGGCCTCTTCCACAACATAGACCACAACACTTTTTTTTCCGTAAACGACAACAGTGGATCACCATTGTCTATTAGCATTTTCCTTGTAGTGTCAGCCATTAAAACTAATCTTCCAATGGCTGAGATTAGTCCATATAGTCTTACCCAGGATATGAGTCCTATTTGAACCAAATCCTATATATATATACACACACACACATATCGCAAAAACTTGTGTGCGGTGGCAGATCAAGGAGATCAGTGATACCTTTAGTGTAAAAAGTGATACCTTATCTAATTATACTTAAATTTGTGTATTTAGATAAAGTATCACTTTTTACACTAAAAGTATCACGTTTTACACTAAAAGTATCACCATCTCACGGTCTTACTGTCTCATACCGTCTCACCAGAGACCTGTTGTACACTTATTTATGCAAAATTGAAAATATGATAATTTTTAAAAAAAAATTAGTGGTTGTCAAAAGGAACACTTGAAACATAAAAGACGAAAAGTCTACTTAGACCAATTTAATGGACGAAAAGTGTAATTTTGCCTAAATAATTCCAGAAATAATTAAAACTATATTGATGCAAAAAATTACACCTTACCTAAATAAAAGTTATATTGACTTTGTCACCTCTCTCTATATATTAATTATATAGTACGTTGTCAACACAATTAAATGCCAATTAATTTGATCATGTTAGTGTATTAGCTCATTAGCTAGCTTAGTAGGTAGTTAATACTACATGTAGTTAGTTGAAACCCTATTTATTGTGTAGTTAGTTAGACTTAACCAACTAACGGTTAAGCTAACCGATTTCTGTTTGATTACAGTTGGATTAACATCATTCATCTCTTTGTTAAATACAACTCATCTCATCAATGAAAGCTATGAAAAAGGTTTATGTTTCTTCAGTTTTGCTTCTCTTTACTTCTCTATGTTATGTTATCTAGAGCTGGGCATCTTCAACATTGGAATGATGAAACTTAGCTTTCTCTTCTCCGCTCCGGTCATCTTCTTCGTTGTCTCTGTATTGTTTGCTTCTCTGCTATGGCTTCTCCGATGTAAATTGTCTCTATGATTCCTCATTTTAATTCACTCACAATTCGAATCACACAAATAATAACTTTTGGAAGATGCATGTGTTAACTACTGTGCGTGCACATGGATTCAAGGATTTCCTTTTTGGTACTTCATCTCCTCCAATGAAGTTTATTGGTTCTTGTTCATCTACGATGATGATGGAGTCTGAAATTAATCCAGTTATATCTTCTCTGGATTCGTTGAGATCGATTTTTAATGAGTTGGATTTTATCTTCCATTGGAGAATCTATGCTTGGACATGTGAGTCGATGCTCCACTGCACATGAGGTATGGTCTGTTTTGGAGAAGTTATTTGTTACTCCATCAAAATCTAGAGTTACGCAACTTCAGTTTTTGCTGCAAACCATGATGAAAGTTGATCTTTCGATTGATGCATACATTCTTAAGATGAAAAATCATGATGTTGATTTAAAAATGCATTTGGTCATACTATTACGGATGATGAATTGGTGTTATATATCCTTGGTCGATTAGGTGTAGAATATGAATCTGTTGTTGTTAATCTCACTACACGAGTTGATTCTATAATCTGTTGTTGTTAATCTCACCACGCGAGCTGATTCTATCTCCTTACATGAAGCTCCATTTGTTCTACAAACACATGAAATGCGTCTCCGGGATTTTTTTTCTACTAGTAATATTGTTGATCATTCGAGAGTTCTTCAGCTATGAATTCTGATTCTACTCCCTCTGCAAATATTGCTCAGTTTAATGGTGGTTTTAGAGATGGTGGTAGGTTTTCTCGAAGTCGAGGTAGAGGTAGGAATAGATGTGGAGGTTTCTATAGATCTCAACATAAACATATTTTCCAAATGTGTGGCAAGCCTAACCATATTGCTCTCAAATGCTATAAGCGTTTTGATGTTAGTTTTACTGGTTCCACTGAGGCTATTTCGATCCTTCAAAGGCTTACTTTGCAGGTGTGAATTCTAATATGGTTGATCCTAACTGGTATCTTGACAGCGGAGCTACAAATCATGTGACTACCAATATGGACAACCTCACTCTTAATGCTTCCGACTATCAAGGTTCTAAAAAGTTAGCAGTAGGTAATGGTTCAACTCTTTGAATTTCCCATGCTGGTGCTTCTTTCTTTCCTTCTTATAATCAATCAAAATCCTTGCTTCTTTACAACATTCTTTGTATTCCTCAAATCACCAAAAATCTTCTTAGTATATCCCAATTCACAAAGGATAATAATGTTGTAATTGAATTTCATCATAATTGTTGTTATGTCAAGGACAATTCCAACCAACTGATTCTTCTTGCTGGAGTGCTTAAGGATGGGCTTTACCAAACTTGATTTTACCCATCTTAAGTATCTCAAATCCTTTAATCACTCTTCTGCATCAAATCCTACTTCTAATAATGTTTATGTTACTAGCACTATTTGTAAATCTGACTGTGCTGCAGCTTCACATTGTAATTTTGTTACTAAGTCTTCATTTCCTCTTGTTTGTACTATTGCTACAAGTAATGTTGATGTAAATGTTTGTCATAATAAATTGGGACATCCCTGTGCTGCATTTCTTTCTCATGTTTTACATAGTATGAACATTGAGTCCCCCATTTCCTCATTACAATTTTGTGAGGCCTGTAAACTTGGAAAACTTCATAATATGACATTTCCCCCTCAACCTACAAAAACTTGTTCTCCCTTCCAGCTTATTAATTTAGAACTTGGGGGTCCTTCTCATGTTCCTTCTACTGATGGATACAAGTACTATATCCATTTTATGGATGATTTCATCAGATATACTCAGATTTTCCCTTTAATATAAAATCTGAAGCTTTCTCTATTTTTCAGCAGTTCAACACTTTTGTTGGAAGACAGTTTCACACTAAAATCAAATGTCTTCAAACTGATTGGAGGTGGAGGTGAATATAGATCTTTAGTTTCTATTCTTTCCAATTTAGGATTCAATTTAGACACCCTTGTCCTCATATGCATCAACAACATGGTTGGGCTGAGAGAAAACACTTACACATTGTAGAAATGGGACTCTCTTTACTTGTACAAGCTCACATGCCTATTAAATATTGGTGGGATGTTTTTCTCTCTGTTGTCTTCATAATCAATAGGCTTCCCACAACTGTTCTTAAATACTCTTCCCCTTAACAGACACTTTTGGGTAATTTACTAGATTATTCTTTTATAAAGTTGTTTGGTTGCAGTTGTTATCCTTACCTTCGCCCTTATCACAATCATAAATTTCAATTTAGATCTAAAAAGTGTCTCTTATTGGTTACAACCCTTCTCACAAAGGTTATAAATGTCTTAGTCCTACAGGAAGACTTTATAAGCATGCACTGTGGAGTTTCATGAGTCAGAATTCCCTTATCTTGAGTTGTTTCAACCCAAGTCTATCCGTTCTCTGTGCCAGTTTCCCTACCTTCTCTTCATGGTCTTCCTCTTCCTTCCTCTTTTCCAAATTCCTCTTCCTCAAGTCCTTCTTTTCAGTCTTTCTCATCGTACCCTTCTCTATTATCTCCCTCTGGTATTCGGTTAAGAGTTGAACTTCCTTCTATCCCTCCCTCCACTGCTTCCTCTGGTCCTATCTTATCTATGATTACAAGGTCTAAATATGGCATAAGTAAACCAAAAGTCTTCTATGTTGTTCCTTCGTCCTCTCTTGAGATTGAACCATATACTGTTATTGCTGCTTTAAATGATCCTAGATGGAAAGATGCTATGCAGGCTGAGTTTGATTCTCTTAATGAAAAGAAAACCTGGTGTTTGGTTCATTATACCTCAGATATGAATATTATAAGCAACATGTGGGTGTTTAGGGTCAAATATAAGGAAAATGGTGCTATGGATAAGTTCAAGGCTAGATTGGTAGCAAGAGGTTTTGAACAGACTGCTAGTGTTGATTTTCATGAGACTTTCAATCCTGTTACTAAGCCTTGCACTATTCATTTGATTTTTACATTGGCTGTGACAAATCAGTGGAGTATTCAATACATTGATGTCAATAATGCTTTTTTGAATGGTGATCTCAAATAAACAGTTTAAATGTCTTAGCCAGAGGGTTTTCTTAATGATACTCATTTCACACATGTTTGTAAGCTTCAAAAGGCTTTGTATGGCCTTAAGCAAGCACCAAGAGTTTGGTTTCTCAAGTTAACTGGTTTTCTATCCTCGGTTGGATTCAAGCAATCTCTCTCAGATTCTTCTCTTTTCTTCAAGTCTTCTAATGATGTTCAATTGTTTATTCTCATCAATGTGGATGATATAGTTCTCACTGGCATTGACTCAAAGGAAATTTCCAATGTTATTCATCTTCTCAATGAACAATTTGCCTTAAAATATCTTGAAGAAGTGAATTACTTCTTGGGCTTGGAAGCTCATAGAACCTTAGCTAGTTTGGTCCTCAGTCAGACTAAGTACATTCATGATTTGCTTGCTAATACTAATATGATCAATCGCAAGTCTTCTCCTGGACCTATTAGCACTGGTCGGAAGTTGTATATATTGGATAGTAAGTTATTTAATCAACAATCTCTCTATTGAAGTGTTATTGGCACATTTCAGTATTTAACACTTACTAGACCAGATAAAGCCTTCGTAGTTAACAAGTTAAGTCAGTTTCTTCATCAGCGCACTGTGAATCATTGGCTTACTTGTAAACATCTTTTGAGGTACTTGAAAGCAACTATGTCTATAGGGGTGACTTTTAGACCTACAAACCGTATGCTTCTTGAGGCATACTCAGATGCAAATTGGGGTGGTAGTGTGGATGATAGGAAATCTATAGGTGGTCATTGCGTTCTTCTTGGTGGGAATTTGTTGTTATGGAGTGCCAAAAAGCAGAATGTGGTTTCCAGGAGCTGTGCTGAGAGTGAGTATAAGTCATTGGCAGACACTATATCTGACATCATCTGGTTATAATCTTTGTTGCAAGAGTTGAACATAAAAAATGAAAAGGCTTCTTTTCTCTGGTGTGATAATATGAGTGCAGTGGCAATGGCTTCACCTCCTGTGTTTCATGCAAGAACTAAGCATCTAAAGATAGATGTGCATTTTGTTAGGGAGAAAGTGTTGAGCAAGGATGTTGACATTCGAGTTCATTTCATCTGAAGATCAACCAGCTGATCTTTTTACCAAACCATTGTCTTCTGACAGATTTCAGCTGCTGTGTGAGAAGCTTCCTTTAGGCTCTGCGGCTACATTGTTCCAAGGGGCTGTCACTTAGTTAGATTGTTGGGGAAATATTGTGTAGTTAGTTAGACTTAACCAACTAACGATTAAGCTTACAGATTTCTGATTGATTATTGTTAGATTAACAACATTCATCTCTTTGTATAAATACAACTCATCTCATGAATGAAAGCTATGAAAAAGGTTTATGTTTCTTCAATTTTGCTTCTCTTTACTTCTCTCTATTACTGTTTGAGTTAGCAATTATTAGTAACAGATTAGTTAATTAGTTAGTAGATGTGGCAAACTAATACATAAACCGATACACTAAGTCTAATGAAGTCCAGATGTCAGCTTATCATGGTCTGCCAGATGGTATCAAGAGTTGGGTGATAGTTATTCTCTGGCAGTCAATTGTTTTTAGCGACGGTTTTTCTTTCTTCTCTAATTGATTTTTCTCTCAATTTTTGAGCTTCTGCTATGGCGTCTTCATCATATTTCTCCACTCTTCTTACTTTTACCACAATTGATGAAGACTCAAATAGTCCGACCTCAATGATCGAATTGCATTCGTGTGATGAGAAAAATTGAGAGGTCTGTTGGCCGAGCTAATCTATTCTAAACAAGTAGAAGTGAGGTTCTTATGGTATAAATGCAAGACTGAGTTGGGACAATAAAAGATCACGAGCCGGTCTTTTAGAAGCACAAAAGGTTGGCGTGCACCTCTGGGGCAAAGCTGTGTGTTAATGTTAATAAATTGGCAAATTTGGTCTATTTATATTGTGTGCACAGTGCATGTTTGTAGTATTGTAAAGTAGTAATGCAACACTAGCTTAATGATATATGGACAAATTATGTCCCAAATTTGGTGCATGTTTATTTGGCACGTTCTTTATGTATTGCAGGTTGCTGGAAATCTTATCTTGACTTAAGATAATTGATTTAGTTTTAGAAATTGTGTCTTTATTTATGATTGATTGTTTTTCTTATTTGAAAGATACATTTTCTAAATGGAAAGAATCTTGGTTGGTTGACTTTCATTTTTGTAGCCTATCCGGTTCCTCAATCACAGGAAGTAACCTCGCTTTGGTTGCTACTCAAAGAGAGTTATCCCTTGATGAAAAACAGACCAGAGATTTTTGAGACTTGTGATTGTCTTTCAAATACTATTACGTACATACATTCTTCGGTGAAGAAGGTGAAAATCTACAGTGTGGATCGATTCAACCATTTAAAGGCATTTGAAGTTGAAGGGATTCCAACAATGTTGAGTTTTCTCAGGAGAAGCACCCGAAATTAGTTGAATACAAGTATTGGTAGTAATTTAAAGAGGGTATTGGTAAAACCAGTTGTATTTATAATAACTGCATGTTTTCTAATAGTGGATTGTTTCTTCTCTAGGCGTGGCCTCGTGCATTAAGATTGAGGAATTTAAGCACGTTAAAAATACTTGTGTTATTTTTATTCCGCTGTGTGTGTGTTGTTTGTTTTGGTATTACTACATCAACATCTAACACTGAACGAATCTTTATTAAATCACGGAAATTAAGGCATCAGATTCTTTCACCGTGGAGTTCGAAGTTTTGGTGCAGAAGACATGTATACGAATTGACAAGGCGCCTTAAGATAGCCAAATTATCTCGAGGTCTAAATTTCTCATTAGGTTGACCCCTAACAAAGCCTTCGGTCGTAATCATATTTTGTTACGGGAATCGTGACAGAATCCTGATTTTCGGAAATTCTGATTTTGGCATATGTATATATATATATATATGGTCTTATAGGTCGATTCTAACCCTTAATGACTCTATTTACTCAGCATTATTATTATACTTTTTCTCCTTTTAATAGCTTATGACTTGAGCGTCGAAGAGGGTACGCCGTAGCAACCCTCCAGCCCCCTTTGTGTTGCAGGTTGATGTTGGAGCTTGGGAAGAAGGTATGTTTGGGTGTCGGAGTAAATTCATTGCTCTTCGTCTAGATCGAAACAGTTATCAGTTTTGGCATTCGCAAGTGTTGGCAACTGTTTGGGCTCATGGTTTCGATGAGATTTTGCTAGGCACAACTGTAATTCCCTCAAAAAATTTGCAAGGGTCCTCTTGAGTCCAATCCTATTCCCAATCATAATTATCAGTTCTATATCAGTCGTGATTCCTATTTGTTCAGCTGACAACTTTTTCTAATTTCTGAAAACATGCTTGGGTATATCAATATTTGCACTACCTTTTGGGCTTCGTGCGGAATTTGAAAATGTATTTTTCAATTTAAAAAATCATTGTGAATCTTTGAGTGCTGCAAAAGGTTCAATACTCCTTTCTTTCTCAGAAAGTCAATTCATGTGTTCAATCTAAGATTTGCCAATTGAAGAGACGGTTCACACCAATACTCCTGCACATGTTCTCAGTCTCATGTTCCATCTGATTCATCTTGGAAATAATCACATATACATAAAAGGGGACAAAATTTATATAGATTTGCCAATTGAAGAGAATAAGAAACATGTTACAATTGCTCTTACTACTAATCAATCTGCACCAGTTAGACCACTAGACTATTATGTCATAATTTTTATCATATGGTATTCAATACCTTGTGAGAGTATCATGAGCATATTGACGATATGCTAAATTAAGACACGCTAAATATTTATCATTTGGCCTGAAATTCTGGTTGGCTTAATTGTAATTTTGATCCTGTAAGTATAAGGGGGTGGGTTATTTGGTGTTGTAAGTATCTTATATAGCAATTTTGGTCCTGTAACATCAAAGGGGTGGCATATTTAGTCCTATAAATATACTATGTAGCAATTTAGGTCCCGTAAATTTTTATTTTTGTGCAATTTGGGTGCAATAATTTTTATTTTTGTGCAATTTTGGTCCCAAATGGGTAAGTCATATTTCATCATTTGAGGACCAAAATTGCACAAACTTAGAACTTATGGGATCAAAATTGCAAAAATGTCAAAATTGCGGGACCAAGATTGCTACGTAGCATACTTAGTGGACCAAATATGCCAATTTTTAATACATACGACACCAAAATTGCTACACAATTTCGGTCAAGAAAGCATGCTTGATTGCAATTTTAGTCCTCTAACTCATAGGTTGACAATCTCCGTCCTGTAACTTCTTGATGTCACCGTTTCGGTGTTTGACGATTTTACCCTTCAGTTAAATACCAATCATGCCAATAACTAACAGTTATAGGTATTTTGGCTAAAGAAAAATTAAGAGTATTTGTGGGAAAAAATGATATTGAAACAACAAGTTGGGACTAAAATCGCATAAAATAGACACTTGTAGGACCAGATGAGAAAATAAGAACTTATGGAATCATAATTGCACAAAATCAACTTCTCACGGAATCAAAATTGCTACCTAAAATATTTACAGGAGTAAAATTGCTTGATGTTTATAAACATCAAGGACCAAATTTGCAATTTAGCCCAAGAAAGCATGTCACACATTAAAAAGAAAGCTGCCCACAGGCGAGACGAATAACTTAAAGTTGTTCAAATCTATAGACATGAAAGACAAGCAACACAAATAGCTCGGCCGTGTGGGAAAGATAGTAGCTTTATGGCAAGATATATATATATATATATATATATATATATATATATATAAGCACGCAAGACTTAAATAATTGACTTCATAACTGCCCGAGTTTGGATATGATACGAATGATTCAGATGATTATGGGGTCGACAAAGAGAGCAATATTTTGAGGTGCCATAACTTCAGGTTTTGCATATCCATCTCTGCAATTTCTGTAAAAGACCTCTGCTGCGCGAGCGTAGCCCAAAACCTGCTCCACCATATCTTTTGGCACGGAAGTTTTAACCATCCATTCTGTATTCAAATCCTTCCATGCATCCTCGACTAGTTCGACAAATTTATCTGTGGTCTCTTGCAATGATACACCATGTTGTTTCATGTAGAAATCCATCCCGGCCTGGAGTTGTCCTTGCATGCTCTCGCGCTTTATGATACATCAAATGCAAATAGAATTAACTTAGAATTAATACACCATGTTCGTTCGTAAATTAAATGGGATTAATATTCAATATTAATTAGTGCTTACTTGATAGCTGCCCAAGTCATCCAAGTATCGACACACCTTAGCCGAAGCTATAACAATTTTAGGCTCACTCCTCAGCCAATCAATGGTTTCTTTGGAGACAGATTTCATGCCAGAGATGGTCCAAGCGCACATCACATAGATGGTACTTGTGATCACCGTATTTGCAATGTAGTCTTCAAATGAATGCAATTGTTCTCCCATAGTCCACTTTAGCGCTTGGGTTTGAGCCCTACAAATTTCTTCCACCTTTTGGATAACCAACATATATTTATATATAATTTGGTTAAATGATTCACAATTTGATATCTCATTGAACAATACGACCGATCAAGTCAGGGTATTAATATGTATTTAATAGATTAACAAAATAAAAGGAAAGAAAGATCTGGGTTAATTACATAAAAAATTTATAGATGCTTAAAAATTACCAAAAAAAAAAACATTGAGGTTTGATTTTGTGTTAGATATTTTGGGGCTGATTGCAGTATTTTTATATATTTATATTTGAAATATTTTTGTTTACCAAAGGAGTAAAGTGTAACACAAAATCAAACGTAATGGTTTTCCGTGTATATTTTAAGAACATGTGGTTTTTTATTTATTTTTAATTCACCCAAACCCATGATAGTTTTTGTAATTATTCCTAAAAGTAAAGATCAATTCATCTATATAGTACTCAAATATAATGAATGACATTCCAATGTTGAAACATTTAATTAGTGGCAAGAGTTCAGTCCGGATTGCCAATTTCCTACCGTGTACATCTTATATGTGTCAATACAATACTATGTATATGCCACGTACTATCTTAATTACACACGTGACATTCATATGGTTATATACTAAAGTACCAAATAAAACGCCATCGAGAATAGGAATCGTGTATAATTAAGAAAAGTATAGTCCTTACAGTTTCTTTGGTATATGGAATCGCAAACAATTTTCCTTGTTTGGCAGCTTCACGTTCATAATCATCGTACATTCTAAAAACCAACCGGTAAATGAGTTTCATATAATCTGGGAGTTGATCGATTGCATCAATATTCCGCCTGAGAAAATCGACGACATAATTATACTATTATATATAATTCTCACAAATTATATAAACTAGTGGAGAAGAACATGCAAGTCCTAACAATATATCAATACTATTAATGGGGCGGGGCGACACACACCTTTCCAAAATCTCATCGAAAAGTTGAGCTTCTTCAATTGTGGCATAATTATCATAAGTATCATCTAAAACTGTAAGCATTTGAATGGATTGAGTAATTGCTGCTCGAGCATAAGAATACTGTGGTTCAAAATGGTAAGCCGTTCCCCAAAGATAGGCCTCTGCCACTCTGTTCCTCGCGTATGACAGGTCTGGGTTATGTTCGTTCCACCACCTTTAAGTTATCAAAACAAGAAATATCAAGTCTACTAAAAGGAACCAATTTGTTATTATAATTATTGTCATAATGTATTTTGTATTTCATTGACAAATTGAAGTGTTACATATTTAAGGAAATATTTTCTACACTTGAACATATTGCAAGCTAAATTGCATATTTAGTCCACTAACTTATATCAATTTGTACTTTCATCCACTAATTTAAGTGCATAACAAATTATGACTATAACATCTACTTTGTGGTGAGTTCAGTTCAATCTCTCTTGGAAATTGCGCAATCCACCAGAATTGCTATCAAATTTCAGAGATTCAATCCCTCTAGGCATTAGAAATGGCATCGGCATATTGATTACTTTTTATTTCCACATGGACATATTAAAATCCCAAAATTTTCAAACAATTCTATTGATTTTGCAATAACCGACAGAGATTTAACTAAATGTACAACAAATTCAAAATTAGTATCTTATTTTGTCACACTCCTAAATTAGTGGACGAAAGTACAACTCGATATAAGTTAATTAGTACTGGACTACATATATGCAATTTAGCACAACAAGAAATATAAATCTAGTTAATTAGAAGAGAATATTCATATTGATATAAAAGATATTATTGTCCTATACGTCGTAGTAAATAGTGTTAGTTTACTAATTAATTAGATACAAAAAACAACACGTTGATTACCTGGAGAGTTCATGCAGCTCTTTCTTGTGTATATTCTGCACAAAATTAAAATCCAATTTGGCCAGTTTTAGAAGTAGTTCATTCTTTGAGTTGTCCTTTTCGTAGAAGGAAATGTAATAACGAGTTTCTATTCTTGGAATACCCCTGTGAAGGGGTTGTTCCAGAGCTAGCTTCACTTGATCTTGAAGTGGACACTCTAATTGTTGTACCATACGCTTTAGATGATATTTTGTGAAGGCCACGGCTTCTTCTAAGAATTGTTCCCCATGAATCCTCAGATGCGCCGCTTCATACAGGCTAAGTTGTCCCTTAGCGTCATCACTAAGGGTTTCTTTGATTTTGCCATTGTCGCCTTTAAACTTGTCAAACACACCTGTTTCAATGCGATCATGTTAGCTTTTCCTGTGTATACAAAATTATGACAATTTTTTGTTGTGATTAGGAAAAAAATACGTAAGTTGCACATCTGATCCTAAGATCGTATTACCTAGTAAAGCATTGTGATGATATAGAAAGGGCTGAAATTATGATAAAATTGAAGGGAAATTAGTATCATTCTAAACCTATAACATGTGTTACGAGATTTAATCATTAACTTTTGAATGTTAAAGGTTAAGTGTGATATTTTTGTTGCAAGAACATTTTTACTCCTATCTTTAGTTTTATTGTTTTTATTCCTTTCTTAGATTTCATATCTTATAGGCCTAAATGAAAACAGCTTCGAAGAAATTCCAATAAAAATATAATATATATTTATTAGGTTAATAATTGAACGTAAACATAAAATTGAGCTTATGTGGATTTTTGTTTTCGAGAACTTAATTTTCCCAGTTAAAAGTGATGACTTGGCAACCACACAGAATGGAGAGAGAAATTGACCTAATCATGTTCAAGGCACGTGATAACTTTTTTTTTTTTGCTTTTTCTTTTGACGACCCAAATATATCTCCACATGTGCTGGGGACATATACCTTTTACTAATTTCTTCGTAATGGGGCATCCGTCCTTCCATTGGAGGTTCTAATATTCAGGTCTAGTACATTTGGTGCATAGATGAAGGACAAGTATTTTAATTTATAAAAAATGAGATATATGTATTTTAGATCTAGACTAAGTGTATCTATAGATGTAACATCTACAAGACGATGGGTGAGGAAGATAGGAGGCGACTAGCTAGGATAAGTTATCCATGCCACCTAGTTGGCCAAGTCACCCAAATTATGTAAAATGTATTTTTCTCAAAATTCTCTTCCAGCTCGTGAGCAACAGTTAACAATATAAAACAAAAGTTGAGAATATTTGGCACTTAAATGAAATTCCCTAGCTGAAGAAAATTAAACAACTAATATCTCTAATTAGTAGGCCTATTTAGAGACTAAGACAAAAGATTAATTTGCCTATGTATCTGTATATATAGAATTAAACATAAATATTAAACTACATCTTCTATTGCCACCACCCGTATGTAACTTAATTAGGGAAAGAAATCGATGGATAAAGATGTGGTCACCTAATTTTGCTCATGGCGATAATCATCTGAATCGGATAGGATCATCTATTTAAAATGGTGTTTCATCTCCTATTTTATCACACTGTTAATTAACACATATTTACAAATTACCATAATAATGGATTTTTATTATAAGACATGTCATATACATTAGAAAAATCACGTGTTAATTATTTGTTCGGGCAGAATATGATATAAAACACCATTTTTGGAATACATGATCCGATCCCCAGTTCAGTGTAATAAAATACTACAACAATAAATAATGTCTAAATAACCTTTACTGCAAATGAAGAGAGAATTAAATTGGACGTACTACAAGAGACATAATGGCGGTGTTGTCTCAGCAGACGAAATCGAAGTGCAGTAGCGAACAAATCGTAGTCTTGCCCAGAATCAAACTTGAAGATTTCTTTGAGTTGCTCTTAAATCTCTTGATCAAAGTGATATGCCACTCCCAAACGCTCTAGTGTGTCAATCAATACTAATTTGTCGCTTATTGTATTTTCTTCAGCCATTAGCATGCTCCTTGCTTCTTCTTTCAATACTTCGATTGCTTTGTCATACTTCTCCTGCACCTGTACATGATGCCAATCATTCTTTCTTAGTACATAAAAAGCCCAAATATCTTATTGAATATATTACGTTAATTAGGTTGCGTTCCAGCGTCTTCATATAAAACTAGGCAAAAAATATTAATTGGTAAAGAAAGTATGGGTACAAGTAAGTGTTTTTAATTTGTATGCACACCTGATGGTCCAAAGTAAACGAAGTGAAAGTATCACCCCATTTGCTTTTGGTACACACCACAACGGGCGGGCGGCCATTTGGCCAAATTGAAGGGGCATCGGTAATGGTTGCAGCAGCCATTTTTGTGGGTACGAAATAATCAAAATATTGTGTTGTTTAATATGGTTGATGATTTTGTCAAGCTCCAAAGGAGAAAACTCACTCATTTATAGTGATCCGAAAACAGCATGAGTCCGACGGAGGAAATTTCTTGGAAGACCACTATTGTATTGTTTTATTTTATTTTGATTTTTGGCCCTTATTTTAGATGGTAAAGACAAATATTGTGGAATATTAGGTATACGGTATATACTTAATGATAAAAACACATTAAAATATATCACAGATCCAAACTTACTTGTTTTTAAACATTAATTATGTTGATGCTTAATTGGATTTGCTCAACAACACGAATTACCCTTTTTATGATTGGAAAGTAAAAGGGATGAGAGAAAATAATATTTGTATTAATAAACCGAGCAGGATACCTGGTCGGTAGTCTGCTGGGAGAATACAAATTATAATGCTATTTATATATATTTTTCTGTCGTCTTTATAAATGAGTTATATTTATACATCCACAAGTAAGTGGGGTTACAATCATTATATCTAGTAGAATCCTAGTCACTACAAGAAAACAAGTAAATTCCAACGGGAAAAATATGTTGGAATTTGGCAATTACTGTTGGAATTATCGATTCCAACGGAAAATCCAATATAAAATGCATCGTTGGTGAAATGGCCGTTGGAATGACGAAATTCCAATGGAAAAATATTCCAACGGAATTTCCAATGTTATTTATCCATTGGAATATATAACATTTGGAAAGAACTCCAATATTTTTTTCCAACACTAATTCCAGCAGAGTTATACAATTGGAATATATTTAATCGTTGGAAAAAAACTCCAACGGTTATTACAATTGAATTATACTATTGGAATTTAGTCAAATGATATATATCGTTGGAATATTCAATCAAGTTATCTCATTATCTAATATTTTTAACTTCCCAGTAGGTCACCCATCATCAATTTGTCCCAAGTCAAGCACATTTAACCATGTAGTTTCAATATGATTGACTCCAGGAGAGAAGATATATTTTATTGATATGAATTATACTATAAAATCATTTAACCCCTATTGAAGTTTTCCAATGGTATTGGAATTTCAAATGGAATTTCTGTTGGAATTTTAGAAACTCCAACATAAATTCCAACGATTAATTTCAACATTTGGTTTACCATTTGAATTTTGTTTTGGAATTTTTCAATAGTATGTTTTAGCGATGGAATTTCTGTTGGAATTTTTAAAAATCCAATAGTAATTCCAATGGTTTATTATTAATGTTGGAATCACTATTGGAATTTTCCAATGGTTAGTTGTGGTGTTGGAATTTTAAATTCCAACATGAATTCCAATATTTTATACCAACGGTTTTGTTTACCGTTGGAATTTTTATTGGAAGATTCCAATGGTGTAATGTAGCATTGGAATTTCCGTTGGAAAATTGCAACAGTTTTCTATTTCGTTGGAATTATTTTGTTGGAATTTGATTGTTTTCTTGTAGTGAGTGGGACACTTATTATCAGGATTGATAAGCATAATCCCGTCCTCTGCTCGGTTAGCGGTTGATGATCCATCGACTTAAAATCGCCAAGTATCCTCCTCATCGATAGATGGTGTAAATTCAGCACAAAATATGCCAGGGTTTGTCCCTTAATTATTGTATGGGGTTTGAAGTTGATTTCGAAATGGCAGAGCTCAACTGCCCACTTTATCATCCGTCCAGAAGTGTCTGGGCAGTTCATAACTTGTTTGAGTGGATAATTTGTAAGAACTATAATGTGACATTCCAAAAAATAGGGAAGGGAGTATCTGCAAAGGGGGAAGAAAGCTTGAAGAACCCCCATTTGAAACTTATGTTTGTTGAAACCCTCCAGCAAAGAGATATCACAGCTTCTATTCTCAGCAAACTACCGAAAGAGCTGTCTGTGGAATAGAAAGCTGAGATGGCAATGAAAGAAACAAGAAAAGCCATCGAAGCTGAGTTTGAGAAGATAGCTGAGAAGTAGTCTGCGCGCATTCAAGATACTAGAAATACTACAACATAAATGATATTAAGTAACACCAAAAAAATGTTATCTAATGGCCATAAAATGTTATTATAGACAATAGGTAGCACTTTTATGGCATTGCAGTTGCTCGTGCTACCTATAGTCTAAGATATCACTTTTATTAGCTTGTAGTGACACTTTTTCTAAGTGTTACATTAAGTTCTCCATTGGTAACACTTTGAAGTAATATTTCTAAAGTGTTACATATGAATCTTATGTAACACTTTTTGTAATACTTTTTATATTTGTAACACTTTAAAAAAACTACTTTTAAAGTGTTACATATGAATCTTATGTAACATTTTTTTTGTAGCACAGAAATACTATTTTTTGCCACCAAGTAGATTCGAACCCACGACCTGTTATGTGTGGAAGTGACAGTTTGCCACTAAGCTAAGTTGATTCTTATTACAACTTTTGCTTTGTTTTATATATACACATACACACACATATATATGTATATATTAAAATTGTACAAAAATTATATTATATATATAATATATTTTATATAATAATGATTGTATTATATAATATATGTATTAAATTATATTATACACTGTATATATCAAATTTTATATTATATAGTATATAGTTTAAATCATATTATGTTATATATTAAAGGACACAAAAAATTAAAAATATAAAAAATATATAAAATGAATTTGTCGACTGATCAATATTCAATCGGTAAAAATAAAAAATATATAAAATATAAAATTAATTCTTGACAGATAAAAAAGTTCTAACAGTAAAAAAATTAAATAATAAATAAATAATAAAAAAAATAATTTACCGATGGAAAAAATTTCTAAGTAATTACCGACCACATCAATTTTCATTGGTAAATTTTGTTTTCAAAAGTAAAAAAAAAGGTTAACGATGAAATTGGTCTACGTTAGTAAAAATTAATAAATAAATAAATAATAATAATAATAATAAAATACATACATGCGCATTTTCCGTCGGTATTACGACGGAATTAATTACCTCCATAAAAAAAAAAAAAAAAATAAATAAAAGCAAAACTAAAATACTTTATAAAAAGAAAATAAAAATTCAGTAAAAAAACAGAGTACATGATGTCTACAATTTTTAGGTTTGGTGATTTTTTTTTTTGGTCTTCACCTATTTTGTGACATCAAATAATTAAATAAATCATTGGCATGATTTAATGATAGTTATATAAATTTGTGTTACTAAAATTTAGCCTAAAATGTGTTACAATTAATAAAATATAGTATTGTCAAAAGTGCTTCTTAAATAAAGTGATACTTATTTGCGTTACAAAGAAATAACAAAAAAAGTGATACTTATAAAGTGTTACTGATTTAAAAGTATTACATATAAGCGCTACATATTGATAAAGTGCTACAAAAGTGTTACATAAATATTATAATGTAAAAAGTGTTACAAACATGTATTACATATGTACCTTATGTAAAAAGTGCTACAAAATTTGTGTTACCTAATGTCATTTATGTTATAGTATGGTCCTCCAGCCGGAAAGGATTACCTTGCAATAAAACCCTGAGAGATATCGCCATGCCTGATGCTGGATCTGAGCCCAGATTACTAGAGGAATTCCAGACTCTAGAAGCATAAGGATATTTTCAAGACATGACTCTACCGCAAACCTGGGATTTGTACTGGGAGAAGGGACTTGAATTGTGCAATTCGGCTGATAAGCAGCCAAGTTTCAGCAGTCACTCGACTGGAAAATCAAAAGCTCCATTGCAATACACTCCTAGTGGAAGGGGAGCTGAGTCAGGAAGGGGAAGACATGGTGGCAGTGGGAGAAGTGTTCAACCACGACCAAGACTAAAAGATATCAAGTATGTGGATCCGCAGAAGAAGGGACTCATATACTGGGCTGGATTTGATCATCTTGCTAACTTAAAAGTTGCACGCAAGAATACTGAAGCTATAAAAAGGTAAGAAGCTAAAAATGAAAGAACTGCTCGAGAATGGGAGGAAAGGCAGCGTAGGGATGACCCTGCTGCGAAGCGAGCATATGAGAAAAAGAAGGAGGAGATGAAAGGAAGAGGATGAGAGCTGATGAAGACAGGAGGAGAGATGATTAAGAAGAGAGAAGAATGAAGCAACCAAGGCATTGAAGACGGCAGCAAACCCCTTCATGTATTATACTTAGATGTAAATACATAGTTGTACGCTTTCCATGTAATATAGCTTTGAGAATTTCCTTGTAATATTTATCCTCTTTGTAACCTAGCTTATTTGTAATGCAGTATTTGTATAAGCTTTGTTACCTTTTGTAAACAGCTTTGTTACCGCACTGCTTGTGTTTGTTGTTTATGTTTGTTTAAGTTTTGGCATCATCAAAAAGGGGAAAATTATTAGGAAATTTATTTGTTATATTTTGATGATACCATGTAAAACATAGACTAGGAAGTTGGCACCCCATTTTCCTTGTAATTCTATGTTGTAATAGATAGGACTGTAAGAGCTGAGTGAAGTCAGCTAAGTCAAGAATGTTAGAAGTCAACTGCAGACTAGAGTGAAGACTCTGATGTATGTCAGCTGAGTATGGCAAAGAAGGAAGACAAGGACTCGACTGAAGGAGATCTAGCTGAGGAGGAGCTGTGTGAAATTTGAGGAAATATCAGTCAAGTCAATGAAAGGAGCCAAGTCTAACAGTTGAAGTGACAGTCGAGTCATTCCCATGATTGGAGCAGACTCAAATCACAATGGGTAAATGCAACAGTCAAGTCAAGACAACTAACATTGATCCGTTGGAAGGAAGTCAAGGATATTACTCATTATAGTAAGATGTCCAAGCTGCCAGGTCTTAAAGTATTTGGCCCAGAAACATGCAAAAAGAATAAGCCAATGGGAAACACTAAAGCTTGTGTCAAACCCTTTAAAGCCGCGAAGCCATTTAATATGAGGAAGGGTCAACATCACAAGTGTTGCAGACCGAGAAAAAACAAGCCAACGAACAAGAAGTGTCATTTGGAAATAGCCTATCTCTTCAACGGGCAAATTTTCAAATGAGCACTATAAAAGGCTGAGAAAGCATTTGATAAAAGGTTACCTGAACCTAGCACGAACGAATCAAGCAATTTATCAAGAAAGCATAACCTGCAATATTCTCAAGTTTATACAGAAATTTCCTCAAGCCTAAAAATCAAAGGAACTCAATCCAACACACGCTGTGAAGGAAAGATTGCTTCAACCAGTTGAAGAGGAAACGTTTAAAGAACAAAAAGGGTCTACTCTCCAAGTTGAATGAGTTGTAGAAAGGTTCAAGGTCGAACCAGGATATTCAAGTTTGTTGGAGGGCTGTGTGAACAAATCCAAAGACTTGAAGGGGCTGAATTAGCAAGGAAGCTGTCTTGTGAAGAAGCTGAGTCGTAGGAGAAGCCAGCTGTGTGATCAGGCTGTCTCCAGACTGAGAACTACTTTGTAACTTGATCTGTTACCTAGTGGGTTCCTCTAGGAGTTGGAGAAAAGTGTATTAGAGGAATTACCCCTTCCTCGAACCACTATAAAAATTACTTGTGTCATTTACTTTCAGCATTTACTTTCTTGCTTATATTTTTCATATCTATTGTTAAGTTAATTTGCTATCCAACTGATTAAATAACAAGTGCTAAAACAAGTGTTAAAAATGAGCTTTAATCATACAAAGGGTGTTAAGTCTCTCGCTGTTAAAAACCAAATCAACTAAAGTTAAGTGTTAGCTGACGGAGCCAAGTTATACATCAATAGCTCAATCGAGTCTGTTGAGTGGGTAACTTAGTTGAAGATAGCCAGCCTAGTTGTCCCCCAAGGACATAGCTGATTTGAGTCAACTCTGTTGAAATTCTTAAAAAGACTAAAAGTAAAAATTTGGTAAGGTTTATTCAACCCCCTCCTTTCTAAACCTTACACCACACCCCTGGGACCTACACATATATTTTCAATACAGTTTCAAAAGTTATAAACAATATGAATTCCTCCATATAACAAAACAGAAGCAAAACCAAAATTAACCCAAAAAACAAGCCCGACAGGTAGTCATCCATATCCATGATCCTCAAAACCTGAAGAAGCTCCAACATTGCCCATTAAGCCAACAGACTCAGGTATATTCATGCTCACCTGCAATGCATGAACTATATGAGCTAAATCTCATCAAGTAAAAATCATACATGTCCAAAGAATAGTATGCTTTTCCAACATGTAATGCTAAAAATGTAAATTCATGAATCGAAATACTTTTCTCAAATCATTTTCTTTCATTTGGGCCCCTGACCCAACTACTATGCACCGGAAAAGAGCTCTGCACACAACAATAATCAAATGACCAATAATATCACTATGAATCTACATGTGGACATCCCCCGCGGCCCACCCAAGGGTCCCCTACTTGCGTCCCTTATGTCCGCCAAGAAGTATCCCACCCCGCAGAGCCATACATAGGTACTCACAAATGGACCATCCTCATGTGACACACCAAGAGCCCATCTCCTATCTACCATGTGTTCACCAGGAAGTATCCTACCTATTATACCTAAACAATATTATGTTCATGCATTACAGTTGCAGATGAATTTTTACTTACCTTTTACCCTTGGATATGCTACTGAAAGTTAGCTAATTGTCTTTCTCCCTAACCTTTGGTGTAAGATAACCTGTAAAAATTAAAATTAATAAATTATATTATGTGTATATATATAAATTAAAAATTAATAAATTGCCTTTCTCCCTAACCTTTGGGGTGAGTCAATGGGGACACATCATAACCATAGATCAACAATTTTGGGTGGTCCAGATTTTTAGGGCTTTTTTATCTTTATTTTTTTGTTTCAGCAATTAAAAAGGGTAGGGTAGTAATTGGCACTTTAGAATCAGTTACTAAGATTTCATTCCCTCTTTCACGCGATTTCACCCACTCTTCACGCATACTCTCTCTCCAGCGTTCCAGTTTCAAAAAAATTTATATGTTGCTTATGTAGTATAGGGTTGTTGCTTATGTAGTTAATGTATATGTGATGCATGTGTAGTGTATATTCGTTGCTTATGTAGTATATGCTTATCGCTTATGTAGTATGGGTTTGTTGCTTATGACTTGCTTGTGTAGTTAATGTATTCGTTGGGCATACGTAGTGTATATTTATTGCTTATCTAATATAGACTTGTTGCTTATGTAGTATGAGTTTGTTGCTTATGACTTGCTTATGTAGTTAATGTATCCGTGGTGCATACCATGTAATATATTGTGTATTACAATAATCATCCGTTGTAGTAGATGGTGTTGTAAAAAAATCCGCTCAACGACAACAGTTATATTCCGTTGTCGTTAATAAGAAGACAACGGTTAGAATCCGTTGTCTTTTAATGCTGAAAGACAACAATTGGGACAACGGCTGGTATCTATTTTTGAATTATGAGATACAACAATGTATTTGACAACGGTTAATATCCGTTGTGGTGTTGAATTATCACAATAGTTCTACAAGACTTTAAAACCGTTGTACTTTGCAACTATTTCAACAACAGATCAAATCCGTTGTGGTTTTGAAGTATTACAACAATTTAACAAGCCATAAAAACCGTTGTAATTTTAAACCATGGCTAATGTATTTTATATTTGGTGTCTATTATTTTTTCACCTGTGGTAATATAAATTTTGATTTCATATATGCAAAAAACAAACACAATACAAGAAAACAACATGTAACTAACTAAAACAAAACATGACATTGAAGTGATTGTATCTAGAACATGTCTGCAAAAGTTTAACAAAACAAATATATCAGAAATATATCTAACAAGTGTTTAACAAAACGTCTAACAAATGTTGTCAAAGTTACACTAATTCTTTCATTGAGGGCAGTTGCAAAGCACTCCAATATCATGCCTAAAAATAATAAGTATATACATCAATTTACATAATTTAAGTTCATGCCTCCAAATAAGAAGTATATACATCAATTTACATTAAAATCAAATTCACTCAATTACAGAATGTGCATTCTTTAGAACTATGAAAATTTGTATATAACTATGAACAAAATACCTATTCACTCATGTATATGGTCTTGGACGCATTCTGCCCACTCCGATCGCACTTCATCAATTTAAACTTGAGAATACTCCACATTTGAAAACTGTGAGAAAAAACATAGGTATTATAATTGGCTCCAATTATTAAACATTTGCAGAAAACATGAGAACGCCAAATTTTAATATAATTTACCATTGATTGCAATGAAGTCATGTCTGTAGTTAAATCTTCTACAATTTGCCTCATGTACCTCATCACAAAATAACCGCATTGGAATGCATCAGGTTGAATAGGAGCCTATGTTTGAAACAATTTTAAATGACATTGATAAGTATTAGACAACTTGGTTCATTAATACAGGGCAAATCAGAAGTGAGATATGCTCTAGCTACCAAGTTCATGCATTTCAAGCCTCAGATATCCTTTAACACCATGAAGATAGAACATCAAGATATTCAAAGTGAGCAAATATTCTTAAATTACCTTTTCATTTATCTCAACACAACAGAAGAACAAACAAACCCAAGGTGCTAGAACAAAATTTAAACTAGAAAAGTGAAAATTTAAAGAGTCTCACTAATTTTTTTTAACTTTCTCATTCAATTTCAAAACAATAGTACACAGAGTTAGCACATGATCAAATTGTTTCCTTCATTTTTTTAATTTATATCATTATCTGATATTCTCTGCTATTAACTTCCATACACCATATCAAATTTTCAGTTGATAACAACCTAATATAAAATTTACACATTCTTCGGGCCACTATAATACTACAAGAATTCTCAACACAATATAACAAGCTAAAACACAGCTCTTAATGTTTTAAATCCAGCGGTGCAAATCTAGTCAAACATGGAGCTTTTTGTATAATGATGATATTATTGTCCTAACTGCTTAAGTTTCGCTTGGATATAGTCAAACAAATGATGAGTGAAACAAAAGGCTATTGTTCCTAAAAATTGAGTTCTAACAGAAGGATCGAATATTGAGTTCTCCCAAGCTCTTGTCCCAAGCAATTTTCTGAAAGCTAAAATCAAACTAGGTCTATCCTCCTTTCAAATTAGTTTTGAAAAAAAAATAAAAAATCAACACCTGTTCCTCAGTCTTATATGTCAGCATAACAAAATACTTCAACAGCTATCCCAAATTTGAGCTCATACTATTACATTAACCCTGATAATTTAATAAAGAAGTTTTCTAGTACCCTTTGATTATGAAAGTGCAATAACTAGTTCAACATTTAAGCTACAGGATATACGAGTTTGCATAGTACATACTATAAAAAACTTATTCATGCAGCTCAGACAAAAGCTAACCCTTGTGTATATATTAATTTTGACGTCGACAACTATATTGAGGAGACTATTTTTGTTACCTGAAGAATCATCTTAAAATGGGTGGAAGATCCACATCCCACCAATTTTTAGCTGAAAATTAGAAAAGCAGCATTTAATCCTTAAAGATCTCAGAACTGAAACACAACCATCAATTTTCTACCTTTATCATATACTCTACTTAGCAGCAAACACTACACTAGTAAATTATTCAAGGGCAAGCAGACCAACTTCAAAAGGTTCGGCAAAGAATTCAATCATTTAGTTCACCACACCAACCTGTAAAAATTCAATACTAAGAAACATGTAAAATTCGAGGTTCAAAATACCTCTTTAAGTATGTCCCAAATAGGTAGCTTCTTGACATTCTTGTGGATTTCCGTATTGAACATTCTTATGGCCCTAAATTCACAAGTTCATTCATTATTATCGCAATATGCATGAATTAAGACATAAAACTAAATCAAAGAGAAGTAAAACAAAATCATACAAATCCACAATTTGTTTCCAAAATGGGTTGTGCATCCGACGAAAAAGAGGATCCAACAAATAAACAACCCCCTTGTGAGGGTTAATAACCGTCAAAATCCAATGTTCACTACATAATATACACAGAGTTAGTGAAGAGAAATAATCAAGTTATTAAAGTATGCAACTCGAAGGTGATACCAAAATAAATACTTACCCTATATTACATGTTGCTAAAACAAGTTGGTTAGGCCGAGTACCATTCAACCTATTTGCTAAAGCACGTGCCCTCCGTTCCATCTCTTTGTCAAGAAAACCTTTATCATCTCTTGTTGATGGTACATGCCCTATATTCAATGGATCCACGAATCTGTACTTATCAAGCTTGTTTTCCCGCACTATTTTCTTATATAAGTGCCTACCAATCATTTTAAAAATAATATTGATTAGTACAAAACTAAATGCATAATATATAAATTTTAAAACCATACAATTCTAAATACATGAAAAATATAGGGAGTTAGCTTAGAGAAACAGATAAGTTATTACTGTGCCACTCACAAGTTTTCTTGGATAAAACAAATTGAAGAATGTTAGTTATTGAAATAGATATTTTACGCATAAAGATGTACAGGGCATGCATATGAATTGATGCTAATCTAGCTGAGATATTTACGAAAATCTACATATAATATTGTAATTTTTTGAGTTCTTATTTAAGATGATAACAGTTCACATATTTATCTCATAAGTACACTAACCATTTTAAACCCACAGACAGGAGAAATGAGGTTGTGCTTCTAAAAATAACAATCCATGATATCATGAACAAGATGATCCCGGTGTTTATTGTTTTCATTTTCTAGCGTATGTTAATTTTGGCCCTATCAAATCAGAAATTTTATTCTGATTACATAAGGATATTGAAATGTTTTTCTGACTAATTGCAAGCCACTTTTGTTTCACCTTAAAAATGCTTGGTCTGAATATCATTATCATTAGCCACTTTTGTCTCCCTTCAAATAGAATTTCTTTGTAACATATAAGAATGCAAATAGGATTATGAAAGCAGCAAACCATCTATAACTTTGTGGGACATTTTTTTATCAAGTTCATATTGCAATGTCCTAACCCTTAGTATTTCCCTTGTGATTTTGTAGGTAATTCCCATAATAAATCGGATTTATCTCATGCTGAGAGCATCCTTTGGTTCAGCCGCAAAAGTTACAGGCTGAAGGCTCTTGAGTTTGCTCTCTTAATTTTTGAAACTGTTGATATGTATGGTTTCACTGTTGACCCTAGTTATAAAGAATGGTATGTCCACTGGAAGAACTTGCTGATGAATACCATTTTGGTTTAGTTTTTGTCTTATCATTGTTGGAAAAGAGCAAAAGTTCTGGAGGATCCTAGAAACAATATTATTTTATTATGCAACCATAATTAAGACCTAATGGAATTACACCTGATATAGAGTCATCATGAATCCATAGTTAATTCACGACACTGCATTCAGTAATTCAATCACCTGGAAATAGTCAAAACAATTTACATCAAGATATCAGCGTGAAGTGAAGAGGTAAAGATGATATGCTCGCTCCAGATTTTACAACAGAGTGATACATAAAATCTATCAGCACAGAACTATATCTTATTAAAACCAATTAATCCATCATTTGCTTGGAAAAGATGAATTGAAAAGTTCAACTAACTTCAAGCTCACGGCAATCTAAGGAGCGACATTTACTTGGAAATGGCTAAAGACCAAAGGTCCCAAAATGTTAGAGAACTTTTCAAGTATATTAGTAAATCCAAAAGAACTGAAGCCAAGGAAACCATATACTTTAGCAAAGCAATTTAATCACGAATACAACTAAAGTTAAGGTCAATGCCTCAATCTTCAGAACTTATCTAAGTGAATTCAAACTTAATGCCACAAATTTCACATATTTAACTGAAGCTCAAAACAACCAAATTCATTTTAATAGAATTAAAGATTGAGCTCAACGCCTCAATCAGGAGAATTCACGATAAATCCAGTAGCTAAAAAACTGAAATTGAAGCTTAATGCCTCAAAAGACCACAACTAACTACAACGTAGTTAAATGTAAATACTACCAAATTCTCAAATATCTCCATAATTCAGCTCGATTTTCAGCTAAAGGCTCAATGCAAAAACTTACCACAAAACATAATATACTAAAAACCACAACTTCCACATACTAAAAACATTATCTATGTACATAAACTCTTTTGTTAGGTGACACTAGTTATAGGGCAGCCATGTATTTAATGATATGTGTTCACGCTTCACACACAGAGAAGCTAAAATTCAAGACCCCCAACGAGAAAAAAGGATCTAACAATCAAGAACATAGTCCATATACCAACATTTCAATAACGAAAACACCTGGTCCTGAAAATTCGAATCAATCTATGAATTCTGTGAAGGTTCAGAAAGCATTGTCCAGAGCCTACTTTACAAACTTACCAACATAAAGGACCAAGAACTATCACCAACACATTTAACCAGCCAATTTAAGCAATTGATTTCCAAAATAATAAATAAGTAATTTCTTGAAGTACTCGTGCCCATCACTATCAACAGCATCAAACAAAGGAATTAAACAAAAATTTGTCACTAAATTCACCAACCAACTTAACCAAAAATTCGAAGTATAAACATTACAAACAAAACAGCTTGGGGAAACGACAATTTTAAGATAATGCGAAAAGCTGATATTGCGGGTTACATCTTAAATTAGGGCGATGATATTGAAAAAAATTGGGCATTAAAATCAACTTTCAGAAATTAGGGTTTTAAAAGATTTGGGGACTTTAATGGATGAGAAAAACTCACCAACAAATCACTCCATTTTTCTCATCAACAAATCACTCCGAGATGCAGCAGCCAAGCTCCTATTATGTGTGGTGTACGGCGGTGGACGGCGGTGGACGGCGGTGAAGAGCTTGCGGTAGACGTTCTCTTCTCGTTCACTTCTCAGCCTTCTCCATCGTTTATCTTTTTTTTTTTGATTAAGTTGTTTGAGTTGTTTATGTTGCTACCTGCTATTATGTACATAACTTTTAGATTGTGTGTTATTTGATTAAGTTGCTATTACTCAACTTAAAGTTGCTAGTCTTTTTTATTTATATTTATGTTTAAGTTGCTAAAGTAAAAAGTCTAACTTTAAAGTTGCTAGTTATATTTTTAGACTTATGTTTAAGTTGCTAGACCAAAATGCTTAACCTTGCTCGTTATATCTGATTATTATTTTTTTTTCAAATGAATTAAAATTAAAATTTGATAAAAAAAATATTTACAAATCCCAACACTTTTAGAATTATGCTAAAGTTGCTAAAATAAAATTGATAAGTTAACTAAAAGTGCTAGTTATACCATGAGATAAAAAATTGATAACAAAATAAAAATTAACTCTTAGCACTTTTAGAAATTTGCTAAAGTTGCTAAAATAAAATTGATAAACTAATTAAAAGTGCTAGTTATACCATTAATATAATAATAAATAAGGACATGAAAAATGCCTATCGACTTCGGTTTATAACTGTTGTTCAAATTATTGTCTTTAAGGAAAAAAATGACCCTAATTACAACGGTATAACCAACCGTTGGCGAAAAGGATGAATAAATGTTGTATTTTGAAAAAGATTAGGCATTAATCGACAACGGATTACAAAAACATTGTCGAAGACCCAAGAAACGCATTGTAAAAAATAAAAAAGGCGCTAATCGACAACGCTTCAAGAAAGTATTGTCTTAGGCTTGAGTGAACTGTTGTCGTTAACAAAAAATCCGCTCATCCACAACGGTTTAGCGAAAATCCGTTGTGAATGCTTGTAAGGACAACGATTTAGCTAAAATCCGTTGTCTTTGGGGTGTTGTTGTTAAGTATTTTTCTTGTAGTAATTCGTGGTGCATACATAGTGTATATTTGTTGCTTATGTAGTATAGGATTGTTGCTTATGTAGTATGGATTGTTGCTTATGACTTGCTTATGTAGTTAATGGTATATAAAAACACAATGACACATCTACACAAGCAACATATTACATCTTCATAAGCAAACTTTGAACTGAAGTCAAGCTCTAGCAACTATGGCAAATTGTCTGCAACTTTTCTCACACAATAGTGCGTTGAAGAAGAAGGATGAATGATTTCTCACAGTAGTGAGTTGAAGAAGGAGGATGATTAAGAAAGATGAGATTTGTTCACGTCGAATTTGATGTGAGATTTGGATAGATTGTGTGATCATAATGTGAACAGAATCCCATGAATATTGGGTAATTTTGTATGATGACTAATTTACCCTTTTCTCTAATTACCAACATTTAATCTTAATTTTTAGCTCTAAAATCACAACCATTGAAAAATCTAGATATGTGGCCAGGATTGGTCCCTATGGACTTACCCTATGAGGTGGTCTCATATAACCCTCTCCTATATATATATATATATATATATATATATATATATATATATATTCAATCATTAATCCTGCCATTTATAATAAGTGACATAATACCGCAGTTTAAATATATTTCAATATCACCTAATTTTTATTATTTTAATAATATTATTGTTCGTATTAGTATTCTTTTTACATAACATAGGCTACTGAAACTTAACACATATATATTTCCACTACGAAATGATCAATGAAATTATCCTTTATTGCTAATTGCATTTTAGGTGTTGATTCACTAGTATACCGGCCACAAACAACTAAATGCTCAACTTCAGTACATCACTATTTTGCCTCATAGATATAATTTACTATAAAGTGAATCTATATACACATATTAATCCTAAATTGCAGTGTATATATATATATACACACACACACATATTTCTAAATCTCGTACTTGCCCCAATGCTAATTAACATCATTTCATTATAAGGAGTGTTTTCGATTTAATGGATAAGCACATCAACCAATTTTTCTTCTTTTTTTTCTTTACCTTTTTGTGGCAAGATCATCAAATTATTATATATACTTGGCATCAACTAATTTTCTCTACTACAATATATACCTGATATAGTTTTAACTTTTTTTTTTTTGAATCCATATGAATACAACATATAGTATATGATTTGTCAAATTCATATAAACCAACATCAGATTTGTTAAATCCTTTTTAATAACTTTAATCCAAACTCAATATAATAATTGCAATATGTACTAAATTAATCTCATATAGACAACCGAGATCAACATATGAATTAATTTTAGGCTATTATTATTTTAACTTAGTTAAACAAAAGATAAATAAAGCTTTGAAAAACTTACAGATTAATTCATAGTATTCTTCTCTTGGTGTCCTTTTCTTATTTTATTTTATTTTTCTTTTGCCCAAGGTTTTCCTTTGCTTCACCTCTCTGCATGCTATCCCCAAGTGTGTTTATTGTGTGGGTAGTATGTATATGTACTCATAAATTCACTTATCTTAAGCAGTAAGGCAGTTGATGCGATCTAGATATATACTATTAACTAATATATGTTATTTATAAAGCTAAAGTATACATATAACATATGATAGATACTCTAGGGCTCACCATGTGTCAACCCTTTTGTTAATGTTTGAATTTACTCAAACATTATCTTTTCTTTCTTTCGATTTTTTCTTACAGATTTCTGGTTTCTTCTTGACAGTTAATCTTTAGTTTTTTTGCAGGAGTTATGTTAGAAGTTTAAATTCAGTTTTCTAACTTTACTAACTCCTTAGAAGTTTATGGTAGTGGGTGGTTTTTTCCTTAAATCTTGCAGGAAGTTTTTCTCCTATTTTCTTGGGAAGTTATTCAAGAGATAGCTATTTAAGGATCGAAAACCAAAGCAAATTTCGTGTCTGATTTTAGGAGATTTGAGAGTTCATCTTCTGTTTTTCACACGAGAAAAGTGCGAAGCTCGGTGATACCAGGAATGTTGGCAACATTGTTGGCATCATTTTTAGAACTCGAGTTTTGAGTGTTTATGTGACATAGATTCAGTGTATATTGAGTGATTAGAGTGCACTAGATGTATTCTCACATTTTGTAAAGGAGTGGTGTTGCTTTCGGAGACACAAGGGGAGTTGTTCTTCTAGTTTTCTTATTTTCTTTGTATTTTTGTATTTTGTAAACAACATCATCCTTTGAATAATTTTTGTTCTAATGAACACCGTACAAGTATTTTATACTTGTATAAAATTTTAAATCTCTTGTGTCTTGTATTTGATTCTGTCTTTATTTCATACTTTGTGAAATTATATTTTTAAGTAAAGTCTTTCGCTGTGTTTTGCAAAGTGTTGGCATCACTTTTATTTGCCTGCTTTGCATTTTCATTAGAATTGGACCCTTCAATTCTTTCAATTGGTATCAAAGCCTTCACTAGACGATACTTAGTGTGATCCTGTTTTTTTTTTTTTTTTGCAGTGTTTTGATGATGGAAATTCAGAGTAGTTCTATTTTTCGACCTCCTGTTTTGGATGGAACGAACTATTCCTATTGGAAGGTGAAAATGAGGGCTTATATCAAGTCCACTGATGAAAGAGCATGGAAATATGTTCTTATGGGATGGACACCACCAAGAATCGTTGATACTGAAGGAGTTACAATAGACAAACCAGAGATTGAGTGGCAAAACGATGAAATCCAGATTGCAAGCTTTAATTCTAAAGCTTTAAATGCCATATTTACTGTTGTTGATATGTTTTTGTTCAAAATAATTTCTAATTGTGTTTCAGCAAAAGATGCTTGGGATGCATTGCAATTGCATTGTGAGGGAACACAAAGTGTTAGAAGAACAAAACTAAGACTCCTAGCAAGCAAATTCGAGAATCTGAGAATGGAAGAAGAAGAGACCATTGCTTCGTATAATGGAAAAATCTGTGATATTGCTAATGAGGCACAATCACTTGGAGAGCCTATTAGCAATGAAAGATTGGTAAGTAAGGTAATGAGATCTATTCCCGAAAGATACAATGTTAAGATCTATACTATTGAAGAAACCAAGGATACTGATACTCTTAGACTTGGTGAACTTATTGGTATTTTACAAACTTTTGAGTTAAACTTAGAGCAACAAAAAGAACATCATGTTGAAGACAAAAATATTGCTTTTAAAACCCAAACTGGTTTTGATTTTTGTGATGTTCAAAGTAATGCAATGGAACATTTTATGAAAAACATTCATGAATGTGATTTAAATGAAGAATCTATTGCATTATTGACCTTACGGTTTAATAGTTTACTCAAAAAATCTTCTTTGAATAGCAAAGATTTCAAGTCTAAGAAACATTTTTCTGGTAATTCTTCAGATTTCCCTAAAAAGCTTGAACCAAATCAAGACAACAATTCCTTAAAACCAAAAAACCTTGATTTGATTCAATGTCGTGCTTGCAAAGGATTTGGTCATTATGCAAAACAATGTGCAAACACTCTTAGGGAAAGAGGTATGGATTTTACTGTATCTTTTAGTGATGAAGAATCTGAAGATGGTGAAGAAAACTGCAAGGGACTTGTAACAATTCTTGAAGAAGAGAAGCTCAAATCTTATGGATTTAGAAATGATGCAACAAATAATGCCAAGAGGCATCACAAGACAGGTTTGTTGATTCTGAATATGATTTTGTTAATCATTTTGCATCATTTGTATGTCTGAATTCAGGGTCAAAGTCTGTTGATCTAGAAGATAAATGTCATAATGATTTGCAACTTAAATGTGAAGATCTTGTCAAAGAGAATGACATTTTAAGAGAATCTGTTGGGGGATTGGAAGTTCTTTTAACAAAGAAAGACAAAGATCTTGATCTGGTAAAATCTAAACTTATTAGTCTTAAAAAGACTGTAAATAAGTTTGATTCTAGCTCTGCTGTTATTGATGATATATTTTTGAAAGCTAGATTTGATAGAACCGGATTAGGATATGTTCAAGCAAATAAAACAAATTCTTGTAAGAAGACATGCCATTCTATGAAACAAGGGAATGCTGGGAAAAGTGGTAAATCATTTTTCAAAAATGATTTCAAGAAGTCTGGAAGTGTTTTGAGACGAAAATATGTGTGTCATTACTGTTTTAAACCTGGGCATATCAAACCTTTTTGTTTTAAACTGAAGAAAGATAAGGCTTTAGGTAAGATGATGCCAAAAATGATACATGACACTGTTGAGGATACTTTCAATTTTGCTGAGAATTCTTCAAAAACTGATCCTAAATTGATTTGGGCTGATGATAATGATCGTTGTTGCACTCAACACATTGTCACTAAACATCCGTTAGCAGATATTTTCTCTAAATCTTTGGATTTTGAGAGGTTTTCTTGTCTAAGGAAATCTCTTGGTTTGTGTGTTCTTTAAATGTGTGATGCTTCATGTGTTGCATCACTGTGTGACACATCCTGTTTGTATATATTTTTTTTGTTTTGTTGTTAGCTTGTATTCTTGAGTTTTTCTGTACTGTTGCATCATCTTTTGTAGGCATTTTTGTGCAACTCAAATTCTTAAAAGAAGTCAGCAAACAGAATTTTTTTTTAAACTTGCTTTTTGGGCATATTTGCACATTTTGGCTCATTGATCGTGTAAATGGATTGAGCTATATTTCTGTGACTTTCTTAAGTCTTTTTGTACTATTCTTATGCCTGTGGATCTGTTATGCAAGTGTAAAAGAAAAAAAAACTCTGTTTCTGTCATTTAAATTGAGTTTGCTGTTACAGAATGATCTTGCAAATGATGGCATCGTTGTACATATTACCTCATGATACTGCTGTGTGTTTATTTTATATATATTTTTCATTTTTGTTTTATTACTATTTCTTATATATTTAAAAAAACAAAAAAACAAAAAAAAAACAAAAAACAAATTCGTGAAAAAATCTGCAAAACACGATGTTTAGTAGTAATGAGTTGTTACTTTTTATCTCCTTTCTCCTATGTTGGATAAATGGTCCTAACTTCTTCTAAGTGGAGATAATGGGGTATCAAAATGCTCTCAGTGAGCTTGTATGTTGTTATTTTCTCTCTTTAAATTACGGAGGCTGATTTCAATCCAAAAAGGGGGAGAAAGTGGCATAAAAACAAGCTGGAAGGTGACTTCTCGGATTCAGGGGGAGTTTATCTCTGTTGTTGATCTGTTCCTTGAATTCAGGGGGAGTATATTAACTGTGTTTTTGTGCAAAACGTTTTGTCCAGAAATCTGTAAGAAAGGGGGAGATTGTTAATGTTTGAATTTCCTCAAACATTATCTTTTCTTTCTTTCGAATTTTTCTTCTGATTTTCGGTTTCTTCTTGTGATTAATCTTGATTTTTTACGGGGAGTTATGTTAGAAGTTTAAATTCGAGTTTTCTACCTTTACTAACTCCTTAGAAGTTTATGGTAGTGGGTGGTTTTTTCCTTAAATCTTGCAGGAAGTTATTCAAGAGATAGCTATTTAAGGATCAGAAACCAGCAAATTTCGTGTACAGATTTTAGGAGATTTGAGAGTTCATCTTCCTGTTTTTTCACACCAGAAAATTCTGCAGAAGCTCAGTGATACCAGGAATGTTGGCAACATTGTTGGCATCATTTTTAGAACTCGAGTTTTGAGTGTTTATGTGACATAGATTCAGTGTATATTGAGTGATTAGAGTGCACTAGATGTATTCTCACATTTTGTAAAGGAGTGGTGTTGCTTTCGGAGACACAAGGGGAGTTGTTCTTCTAGTTTTCTTATTTTCTTTGTATTTTTGTATTTTGTAAACAACATCATCCTTTGAATAATTTTTGTTCTAATGAACACCGTACAAGTATTTTATACTTGTATAAAATTTTAAATCTCTTGTGTCTTGTATTTGATTCTGTCTTTATTTCATACTTTGTGAAATTATATTTTTAAGTAAAGTCTTTCGTTGTGTTTTGTAAAGTGTTGGCATCACTTTTGAATGCACACTGCATTTTCATTAGAATTGGACCCTTCAATTCTTTCACCTTTTGTTCTAACACCAATCTACTTATAAACTTTGATAAATATAATAATGACATGTGTATATATATATATATGATCATAATTACACATAAATATATTAATGTAAAGTATTACAAATGTGTTAATATACACAGTTCGTGTGTTTATATATGTATATAATGTATCAACCTTGCCAATGGGAGTGATCTTCCTTCCTCTGAAACCCAAAATGTTGTCGTTGCATGGGCAAACAAAATTAGATGGATCCACATTCATTCTATGGAATACTCGGATATAGATGCAACTGGCATAACTCTCATAGTCCACTAGGATTTTGTGGACTGGAACGCCCAAAATAGGTGCGGTGATAACAAGGGGATCCGAAAGAGGGTGGACAATCTGATCACCATGTCTTTGTTTTTATTTATGGTGACCAACAAATCTTTTGGGGCGGCCCTGAACCGATAAGCAAGGAAATGCATGGTAAATGCTGGTGCGAGGTTGTTATAGCATCGGATAAACTGTGGTGCAAGGGTGAGAAACTATATGTGGGCTCGGTCGCCAAAAGTTAGCGGAAAAGCGCGATAGAGAATAACATCACTTGGACCGTAGAGCTCGGTCCAAGCAATATATTTGTGCAAGTGAGTTGAAGGATATGTCTCCCCAACATACAGACCGATTTGTGGTACTTTGAACTTGGCCAAAATATGTGGAGCGAAAGGTGATATGATGTCATTAGTCGTGTTGGCTTGATAAGGGAGGTCGTCTGGCGTTCATCCAATTCATTCAGACGGCGCCTCAAATGGTGTATCTCAGCCTCTTTAATCATTCGGGGGATATGGGTCCTAGCTTTAATTAGTTCCATCCCCAATAGCCCAAAAACAAATTGCACTTGTCGCACTCGTGGACTTAGTGGGGAAGACTATTCTACCCGGCTGACTCCCCAGCGTCGTCCACCAATTATCTCTTATTGCGCCTTATCTCTTGGTGTCTATTCTGGGACATGGTTTCTTGGTTGTTTCGCATATTGTGAGGAACTTGGACATTTTGGCATCGCGGAAGGGTGGGGTGGGGTGGGGGGAGCATGAACGATAACTTGGGGTCGGGGTGCTTGCAAGGTTTGGGTTACCAATTGGGACATTTTCTGTAGTCTGATCATTTTGCAGCGGTTTAAAACCGATGTTTTTTTCTATAATACACATTGATTTAAACCGATACATATTAAAAAAACATTGTTAAAGAGTTAAAAAAGATCATTTTTATAGCAGTTTAAAACTGATGTCTTTTCGATAATTAGACATCCATTTCTTTGAAAAATAATGTCTTTGATTTATATGATTGTCGCCAAAAATATTTTGGATCTTACAACTGCAAGTGTACAGTGTAGTTTATAGAATAGTGGCAAGTAAGGCCGTATTTCTCAAGAATTGAATACGAAACACTTAGGCTATAATAACATCGCATTCCAATTTTATTGAAGCGACCGAATATCAAGAGTTTTATAAAAATCAAAAATAAAAGAAAAATAAATAAATTTGTGAACCCCACAAGTATTTTCAACAACCACGGAAGCAACCTTAGACACATAATCTCAACATGTTTCTTCAATATTAAATCCAATTAAAGTTTCAATAACCAATTCATGAAATTCTATGGGTTCAATTCCTTAAATAGTTTATTCTCCCTCCCGGGTGGCGCATAAACAATAGATTAATAATAATTGAGGTCTACTAATCTATCACAACTACTATTAACTCCCAAAAGATATTTGAATTGAAATACTCCCCACAAACAGAAGTAGCCTCCCGATACATTAACATGTTTATGTCTGAATATGATTTTCGTCTCGTTAGATCTAACCTCCCGGATTATGGACTAACAAGTATGACATGAAAATTATTGATCAGATAAAAAGCAATTATAGATAAGCACTCGAATTCATAAAATAGAACACATGAATCAATTAAGAAAATAATTAATTAAAATTAAACATGAATCCACAGTTTTGATTATGCCCTAAGATCAGAAAGATTAGTCAAACATTGATAACAAATTCATAGACAAATTCGAAATCAACATTATGATACCGTTTAAGCATAGACAAGAGATCTAGACAAACAAAGAAAACACCTTCTTGTGAGGATGGATTCCCCTTCCAAGCCTTCGAAGCTCTTGTGCTCCCGTAGATGCGAAAGGCCTTATGGTGTTCTTCGCGACCTAGCCCTCCTATCTCAGAAGACCTTGGATCTTGTGTTCCTGTGTGATTTGATGTGTTATATGGTGTATGAATGATAGATTTGCAGCCCTTGGGTCCCTTTTATAGATGCTTGGAGAGATCACTTGTAGAGTTGGAGTGGGAAAATGAAACCAAAAAATGCGTGACAGTGCACCACATGGCCCCCAGACGTGTAGCCTCACATGGCCGTGTGGCTTTCGTCCAGACCAACCTCACAAGCCCGTGTGGGTCCCACACGATCCGGCCGTGCGGCTTATTTCCATCCCCTATTTCTTCTCAACTTCACACGGACATGTCATTTTTCACACGGGTATGTCACATGGCCGTTGGTCCCACACGGTCCGGCTGTGTGATGTGTTTTTGTCCAGTTTCTTCATCTTTTCAATCTTCTCTTCACACTCGTTAGTCTTATCTGGGCCTTTCAACAGATATTTCTTCAATTAAGCTCCGTTTCCTGTAAAAAAGTTACAAGAATACGCAGTATCATACCCTTCTAAGAAAACCAAGTAAAACACACTAAATACACATTCAAATGTATCAAATATATATAATATTTTAAGCCACAAAATGCACGTATATTTTATACGTATCAAAATCTCCCAAACTTAAAGCATTGCTCGTCCTCTAGCAAATTAAGAAAAGTAACATCAAGGGGTCCAAAGAACACACAAGAACACTATAAACATTTAATCTCATTCGACTCCATACCCAAGTAAACCATGCATTCATTATGAAGAAGTTATCTTTCATAAGCTCGGCATAATTAATACTCTCTCGGGTACTTGACATTGCGACTCACATTTAAGTAGTGTATCACTCAACTCTCAAAGTGTATGGTACGTGTTTACGGTCAAATTCAATTCAATGAAAGTAGAACTACATAGGATTGCAAATTGTCTAACATCTCGACCACTTTTGTGTGCACAATCTAAGAACCAAAAAGGACTTTTCATTTGGTTGTAATGTAGGCTCTTTGGTAAGGGTAGCAAAATTTGTATTAAGTGACTTGACTTGAGCAAATAGAATTTAAGCGCACAGACTTGCAATTCACCAACCCAATTTCAGCATAATACTCATTCTTTTAGGATATTTTCTTTTTGTCAACTCAACTTCACCCTTTTCTCATTTTTTTCATTCTTAGGTCTTTTTGCCTATTTTTTTCTTTAGCCTCAAGTTCTCAATTTTTCACAATTTTTAGAATTTGTTTTTTTTCTCTCCTTTGCTCGATTTTCTCTCTTTCATTTTCAGATATTTTTCTTTCTTTCTCGAGCTTCATTCTTCTTTCATTCACCTAGACACTGCACATCCCTCATTCTTTTGCCAATTTTTCTCTTTTTTTCCCATAAATTTTCCCCACTTCTCCCCCAAACTTATTTATTTTCTATAAGCTCAAAAAATTTCACGGATAAAATTATTTTTCAATTTTAAAGATCAATGTGGCTAACAATAAAAAGTAAAGGCTCAAAATTGGCTAATTAGGGAATCATGAGTTCGTAGGTAGGCTTTATAGGCTAAGTAGGCTAAACAAAGATGGCCTTAGACACACACATGGATTCAATGAAGATACTTGAGCAAGTTCTAGAGTTCTATCAATCATGAATTACACACTCAAGAAAAAATAAGACTGCATAAGATAAAAGCAGTTTAAGACACAAAAGCTCACAGCTTATTTTTCGCATCACGCTCAAATTCCCAATTTTTTTAACTAATGCCAAACAAATAAAAGACATCTCCTCAACTATTCATCGCATTATTTACAAAATATGTCATCTCATAAAATCAAATGCTCATAGTGAAACTTATATGAAAGCTTTGGGCATTTTCGAAAATCTTGATTAAAAACACTCACAAAAGCAATTAAACGTGCTAAAGCAATAAACGTGCTAAAAAAATATTACAACGAAAAAATCAAAAATAAAAAAAATGAAAAATTTTAATGCAAAATTTTATCCTCTACATGCAATCCTAAATGCAGTGCAAAATGCAACAATACTAAATTACGCATTCTTGACAACCCCCCCAAACTTAAAATATGCTTCATCCCGAACTTATGAGAAAATTATCAAAAGAAAGAGGAATCCTTAAAGAGTACTTACCTGGATAGTTCACACGGCCCGTGTGCATTTCACACGGCTTGGCCCTGTAGCACTTGGCGGTCTCTGTTTCTTTATCTCCAGCCACACGGCCGTGTGCAACTCACATGGCCTGCCCGTGTGCAGCTCACACGTACTACCCGTGTGGCTGGTCTCAGTAGGTCGCACGGCTCGTGTGGAATTACACACGGTCGTATGAATGTTTTTAATTTTTTACCCCGAGGTTTTTCGCGACGCCTCTTAGGTTGCCTCCCACAAAGCGCTAAGTTTTACGTCTTCAACCAGACTTCAGATTTCTAACATCATTGTCGTTGAACCGTGTCGGTTGAAATCCTTGAGCCCTTTTGATGTTAGCCTCCCACAGCAGTAGCGATTTTGGGCTACCTGTGTCTCAAAAGATTTTAGTCTCGCATTCAACAAAAACGATGTTAGAAACAAAGCAATAAAAAAATTATTTACAAAAATAAAAAAAATATTTAAAATTTACAAAAGGGAAAAAAATCGAAAATAAAAAAAATATTTTACAAAAAACAAAAAAATAAAAAAAAATTACAAAAAAAAAAAAAAGAAAAAAAAAATTTACAAAAAGCTTCAATTAAGATTGAACTACTTATTACTATATCTAAGTAGAATCTGTCAATCCCCGACAACGACGCCAAAAACTTGTTCGCAAAAAATATTTCGGATCTTACAACTGCAAGTGTACAGTGTAGTTTATATCTAATGACAAGCAAGGTCGTAATCCTCAGAGATTGACTACGAAACATTTAGGTTATAATAACATCGCATTCCAATTTTATTGAAGCGACCGAATATCAAGAGTTTATAAAAATCGAAAATAAAAGAAAAAGAAATAAATTTGTGAACCCCACAAGTATTTCAACAACCACGGAAGCAACTTTAGGCACATAATCTCAACATGTTTTGTTCAATATTAAATCCAATTAAAGTTTCAATAACCAATTCATGAAATTCTATGGGTTCAATTCCTAAAATAGTTTGTTCCCTCTCCCGGGTGGCACATAAACAGTAGATTAATAATAATTGAGGTCTCCCGATCCATCACAACTATTATTAACTTACAAAAGATCTTTGAATTGAAATACTCCCCATAAACAGAAGTAGTCTCCCTATAAATTACCCTGTTTATGTCTAAATTCGATTTTCGTCTCGTTAGAAATCACCTCCCGGATTATGGACTAACAAGTATGACATGCAAATTATTGTTCAGATAAAAAGCAATTATAAATAAGCACTCGAAGTCATAAAATAGAACACATGAATCAATTAAGAAAACAATTAATCAATATTTAACATGAATCCACAGTTTTGATTATGCCCTAAGATCCAGAAGATTAGCCAAATATTGATAACAAATTCATAGATAATTTCGAAATCAACATTATGACATTGTTTAAGCATAGACAAGAGATCTAGACAAAGAAAGAAAACCCCTTCTTGTCAGGATAGATTCACCTTCCAAGCCTTCGAAGCTCTTGTGCTCCCGTAGATGCGAAAGGCCTTGTGGTGTTCTCCATGACATAGTCGTCCTCTCTCAGAAGACTTTGGATCTTGTGTTCCCGTTTAATTTGATGTATTGTACGGTGTAGGAATGAGTGATTTTCGTGTAGCCCTTGGGTCTCTTTTATAGATGCTTGGAGAGATCACTTGTAGAGTTTGAGTGGGAAAAGGACACCCAAAAACGCATGACAGTGCACCACACGGCTCGGCCGTGTGGCCTCACACGACCCTGTGGCTTTCGTCCATACCAACCTTACATGCCTGTGTGGGTCCCATATTGTCCAACCGTGCGGCTTGTTTTCGTCCCTTATTTCTTCCCAACTTCACATGGACATGTTATTTTTCACACGGGTATGTCACATGGTCGTGTGGTCCTACACGGTCCGGCCGTGTGATGTGTTTTTGTCCGATTTCTTCGTCTTTTTGATCTCCTTTTTGCACTCGTCAGTTTTATCCGGGGCTTTCAACTGATATTTCTTCGATTAAGCTCTGTTTCCTATAAAAAGTTATAAGAATACGCAGTATCATGCCCTTCTAAGGAAACCAAGTAAAAAAATACACATGCAAATGTATCTACTGTGTATCATTTTAAATCACAAAATGCACGTATATTTTACACGTATCAATGATAATGGTAAAACCCGTTATCAGTATTTTGTACAAAAAAATTTGGAACCGATGTCTATTCTTTTAATAACATTAGTTTTGTATTAATAGAGCTTTTCTGTTTAATATAATGTAGGTTGTTCGAACACAAGAACTCCGTTGAGAAAATGGTGGAGGGTGATATGGTTGAGGGTTGACGTGAAGAGAGGTGGGAAATTAGATGGAAGGCTAGCGCAAAACCGTGTTGCGGAGGTAGCTGAATTTTTTTGTTTTCCATTTTTATAATATATGCATCAGTTCTAAATCTCCAATAAAAATCCTACACAATAGACATCGATTTTAAGAAACAACTGCAAAAGGCCGATGTATTCCGCTAATAGACATCGATTCGATAAAAATTAATATAATGAAAAAACAACTTTTTGGATAAACTATTTATTTTATTCCACTAGAGGATAATTTGGTCATTGAGAATAATTTCATTCAATTCATGTGTATCATTTATCGCTCATTATGACCAATTGTGGAATCAAAATGAAGCAACTATGTCATTATTTCTTGTAGATATATACCAAAAGCATAAGAAGTTTCACAACACATACAAAAAACTGTCATTTACTCCACATTATGATTGAAATTAAATCGATATATAATCAGCTAGTTTCTATTCTATTTCAAATTCGTCTTGAATAAAAAAAGAAAATAACGACTTGTACATAAATTCAGTTAACTATATATATTGCATAGACGGGGCCATCTCAACGGCTAGGAATTGTGCAGGAGTGGGTATATTTGCAAGGGATGAAAATGGTTCCTACTTGTTTGGCTACACTAAGCAATTCCCATGCATTACTAACCCACAGACGGCAGAGGCCCTAGCCCTTCGAGAGGCCCTCACGCTCGCCCTCTCACTGGATCGCTCCCATATCTCGTTTCTGGGTGACTCGGCCGTTTTTATCGAAGCTGCGAAGGATAATAAATGTCCACCTCCGGATTCTGATCATGTTTTGCTAGATATTAATTCGTTGTTGAAATTATTTTCTTCATCTTGTTTATTGTGGATTCCTAGCCCCTAGGGCTGACATTTAGTGGCTCACGAGTTCGCTCAGTTTGCTAAATCTGAATTATGTATAGTACACTCGTGGCCTTCCCCGCCTTCATTCTTGTCTCAATCGGTGCTGGACTTTTTCCAGTAATTTAATGAAACTCCTTTTTACCTCAAAAAAAAAACAGAAATTGCATATAACTTATAAAAATTAAAGGAGCTCAAAGTTTAAATAACCGGCCACACTTGTGCGGATTTGCGTCTACCTAATAGTGGTTTCTCATTTGTTCTTTTATTGTACTAGTAAGGTGAACGTGCGTTGCACGTGAACCAAATAATTTAAATAAGACATTTTGGACTGAAAAACATGATACCTAAATGATATTATCACTCAACAAAGTACAATGGATATTAAAAAACTGATGAGTAATCTATATAAAAATTTAAAAAATATATATTCAAGACGAGTTTTAAATTAATGCCTTTTTTTTTTGAGTGTCTGCTTCTTCTTCATACTTAGCTTTGAAATTTTTTTGCAATTTTTTTTAATGCACTTTTAGCCCAGGCATGATTGGTTGACGTATGGATGTATTTCTCTTTTACTCCATTTTCTAATGTGTGATATCTTTTAAATCAGTTTGATTACAAGATTCAGTTTTTCATTCATCACATGTGCCTCTTTTGTTAAGAACGATGAGAAAGTAAAATTCTATTTTATGTTTAGAAGCTTAGCACCCGTACATATTTTGATTCATGTTCTCCTTTTTTATATTTAAGTACATATCTTGGGAGAGAAAGGATGATGGAAATCAAATCCACACCTCTAGCTGGGATGGAAGTATTTATCACTCGACCATTATCCAATTTTTCTCATGTTCTCCATGATTAAATTAATTACTTATATAACAAAAATGAAGATAGAATAGACTAATCAATTGTAATTGAAAACAATCAATAAATTGATTCAGTTTGAAAGAATAGTCACATTTATATATCAAATAAATGACAGAACCACATCATAAAAATCAAGATTATTGAGTGTTCAACAATATTTATGCTCTATTCTATTATCATTAAGAGCATGCACGACATCATAAATTTATTATTTCTAAATAATTTTTTATTATTGCTATGTAACTAATTGTTATTCTAATTAATTTTTATATCAAAATTAGTTATGTAATATAGTAATGACAAATTAATAGCAGTAAAAAATATTAATTAGTACATTGGAATAAATTATATGAAGAACCTCGATTACTGTTTTTATGTTGTTTTCTTTCGAAAAATCAGTTTACATTCTAAAAATCCATCCAATGGAGCATATCAGAAGTATAATCCATCATTCAGAGTTGTACAACAAAATTATAGAATATAGAATATAATAATCCAGAAGTGCGTCAAATAACCGTAAAATATAGGTTAAGCCATAGCATTTTCATAAAAATGGCATAACAAAGAACCTCCTCACTTTTTAGTTGTCATGTTCTATGCATGTGACATTTTCGAGCAAAATATAGGTCTCAATTTATTATGTCTTTTTTGTTGTTGTAAAATCAGAAAAAAAAAACATCATATATAAATTGATATGCTATCTTTTTATTGTCTTAAGCATAAAATAATTCATTTTATTCATTTTATCTTTGTCGGTGAGCATCTATCAATGTAGCATAAAATTTACAACATAATTCACAAAAATATAATATATGTATTTGAATGCTTAAAATGTTAAAAATAAATATCTTCATAAATTTAAATCTTCGGGCTAATATTAAATCAGTTTTACCAGAATTTGATATTGAAGAATGTCAATATATACATTTAAGAATTTGATTAAAGGATTATTTTTAACCATATATAGAATTTTATATATGAATGTTTAGAATTTTACTTTTGAACTCTAAAGAAAGGAATAAATATAACTTTTCAAATCTTACTCATATTATTGTTCCTTTTTGTCTCTTGATATTCCATCACAACTATTTTATTTATTAATCGTATGTATGTATATTGTTATTCATAGATAGAATTTTATTTAACAAAATAAAATATAATATGAAAACAAAATAAGAAAAAAGGTAAAAGTAAAGAGGATTAAAAAATGGTATATCCGTCATAGTAGAATTTAGAAGAAAAACATGAAAAATGCTATTTAGATCTTTGTTAATTTAACATTTACGATAAAATCTGGTTGCATTTGAAAAATATACATTTTAAAAATTAAATTGTTAAAGAGAGGGACATGTTTTAAAATGCATAACTATGAAAATAACGTCTGACCAAAATTTAAACTATTACTTTAATAATACATCTATATGTACACTACAAAACGTGAGATCAAAATCATAATTATTTTTATATATATAAAAATTAAAGTATAGTGCTTATATCTTTAAAGAGACTCAAGATTTAAAGGTGACTAAAATCAATTACCTTTGTTAATGAAATTAATGTTTAAATTATAATGAACAATTTATTTTCAAAATCATGTTTATTTTTGAAATAAGAAGGAATATTTTACTTTGATCCATTAATAAACTTTTTGATAATTTTTTTCACTCAAATGTAATGTTGTGGTTGTCCCCTAAAATTCAAATATCAAGTTTTATACTTATTGTGCATAACTTAATACAATATTTTTTAAGTAAAAGATTAGCATATAAACATGTAGGTGATAAAATATGTACTTATGATATAAATGTCAAATTATTATTTTTTTTTTAGTTTTTCTTAGCATATATATAATTCTTTAAATTTTCAGGTATTGATTCTTATTTATATTACATTATATACTTTTTTTTGTTCAGTTAGATTATTTCACTACCTAAATAATATAATACATATATTTTTACCTAAAATTATATAATTTATTAAGGGTGATCGAGATATTCTTACCGCAAGCATACGGTGTCAAGTTTTAGAATAGTTTTGAAAGTGGAGTTATCCTCTCCACAGGGATTGTTATCGAATTTTATATTAAGTACTATAATTAAAATAGCTTAATTCTATTTAGAAATCGAAAAGAGAGAGATTTTTATCAAACTAAAAACAAAACCAAAATTAAGCTAACAATTGGTTCTGACAAATAATCAAACACTTAAAAGATGAATTCTAGAGGGTTGATTCACCTAGTTATCCCCTATGTTCTCAATCCTGTTCATTAATCACACGTTATTAATCTATAAGCCAATATTCGTACCGGTTATCACTTCCTCTCTCGAGTGCCAAGTGATTCTAGGTTCAAATTCTGATTTCGATGTCTCTATAAAAATCATAAATAAAACCCTAATATGCTCGATGAATATTCTATCACAGGCTTCAAAAGATTCATAAACCTTTCGCTTCTATGAAACCCTAGATTGTGCTATTCTATGGCCAGGCGTTCAATTACCTCTCTCGAGTGTCAAATCAAACACGTCAAACAATCTAAACTATTGATCAGATAATTCAGATTTAATCAATTCAAATAGCACAAATACATTAACTAACATGCGAATTTCATAAACTGGAAATCAAAACATAGGTTCAAATGTAAGTTACATCAATCCCCTAGAAAGATGGGTTTAGCTCATGTTGGATGTATAAAAACTCATAACGAAATAATTATACATCTCAAGAATTGACAAAGAAAAGCAAAGAAGGAATTGAAAAGAGAAGAGAAGGAATTCTCTCTGTGTCCAGATGAGAAGTGCCTCCAACTGTCGTCTTGAACCCTAGCTCCGTGTTTCTTGCCTTGCGTTGTACTCAAAATAATGTCCGACCCCTTCTGCATACGTTCCCTTGGTGTATTTATAGGTCAAAACCCTCGAAAACTCGTCAAAAGCCCAAGAAAATAACATCACAGTCGTCATCGCCCGAACGCGCGCTGCGGCGCCCCCAATCGCACGCTGCAGCGCACGCTGACCACGTTCCCTACATCCGCTAGCGACTATGGCGCGCCCTGGATGGCGCTGCAGCGCCCACTTACTTTTGCTACTGTACGATTTTCGACCCCCGCGCTGCGGCGCGGGGGTTTTGTCGCTGCGGCGCTCGACTTTTGAACATATTTCTCCGCTTCTAACTTGCGATTTTCACCTTCTAAACACGTTTTTCATCGTTCTTGACCAATTTCGGCTACCAAGACCAGTCTCGACTCTCAGACGACAACTAATGACATGAACTCGACTCAAACGACACTAAAATACCCGAAAACAACGCAAAATCCTAGTCTAAAATACTCAATACGTTGGTATAAAACCAACTTAACAGTATATGTTTTAAGCAAAGCTAAGTATTGTCATAAATGTTAAAATGTACATATGTAATTGATTTTCTTCAATATTTCTTCTACCATTCTTACAATAATATATAAATATATATATATACCATTTTAACTGTATTTTATTTAAATCTATTTTAATTTATTATATTAGTTTTTATTTTTTTAAATCAAAGTCTATTTATTCATGCAGTTTTTTTCAACCAATACACCTTTATATAAGTAATAAATAAAACTACTATAAAATAGAAAGACTAAATAGAAACAATAATTTCAATCTAAATTAAAATTCCTGATATGTAAAATTGAATAAGATTATTAAAAGTCATATTGACTTCTTATTTATAATTTAAAAATAAAATATTTTGATACAATAAAATAACTTATTTTCTTTTTTTATCCAAACTTGTTAGACCTTTCATCCTATTAATTAAAAAATTATTATGCCAAGAAAAATAAAATTAAAATTAAAAAATATATTTTCCTGCTCTCTATACCTCCATATTAAAATATAATTTATAATTGCATTTCGTTAAGTTTGAGAACAAATATTTATCCTTTTAAGTTTATTTTATAGTTAATTTCATGTTTTTATTATCATATTTACTGGACTAATTTAACTAAAAGAATATACAATGATATATTATTAAAATTGATAAATGAATCTAAATTATAGGATTTGAAAGGTCAAATGGTGCATCCATAAAAAAATAAATAAGGGGATAAACAAATATTAAAGAAAAATTAGTTCCCAATTTTTAATTTAGCCTCAAAATTCTTAGTATTAAATGTTTTATATTATTATTGTAATTTTTGCTGTAAAATCATTTTTCTTTCATTTTTTATTTATTTAGTTTTACAATAGAGATATATATGCCAACCCTTAAAAAAGTAAAAAAAAAATTATAAATATACAGTTGTGGATAAAAATTAAACAAATATAACTCATCTCATCCACTTCACTTTAAGATTTAAAATATCATTTCATTAATTTCAAACACATAACTCTTAGCCAAGTTTATTTCATTTTTAAATTTTAGAGTATGTACTTATAATATATTTGTGTTGCAAATTTAACTTTATATTGTCACAATGATCGAGTTTTTTTTATCGAAAGAATACATGAATAAAATAAACTAATAATTGAATCTAAATCATGTTGAACCGTATATCCATTATTACGGGAAAAAATATACATAAAGATTAATGAATAGGTCTTAGAAACAAAATAATATTTATTCAAAATTTTAGTAAAAATTTATATTTAACTTTTATATCTTAAAAACTAATTATTTTTTATGAGAAAACATAAAATTCCTTGAAATTTTCAATAGTCGCAAATTTCCATCTTCCTATACCTAAAAAAATGTATCATTTACTCCAACCAAAAATAATATTATCTCACAATTTAGGGTGTGTGATAGATGATAAATTTATTATAGTATGGATATTCTCAACCAATAGTGAAGTTTAAAAAATATATTTTATCCTGCTATTTATTTTGAATAAAATAATATTAAATAATTGTTATTTATTTTTTCTCTTTATTTTGCTGTAAATTCGTACTCTTTTTTCCTTTTTAATGTATTTAATTCTTTAGAAAATTAAAGAAAAATATTATAAATGTGTATTTTACATAGCACTCAACTTTAAATGGCTAAAATTCTCTCATATGAAGTCTTTTATATATGCTTATTATATATGGTTGGAAAGCTCTCGATATCTAGTATAATATAAAATAAATATTATTTAATAATTTGAATTATTTTAAGAATTAAAATTCAAATAAATCATATAAGAAGGGTTTGGAATATAAAGAGACACTTGTCAATATTATTAAACAAATAAAATCAAAATCAATATGAAAAACTACTTAATTACCCTTAAAGCTAACTTTACCATGAGAACATTTTTGGCAAATCAAAATTGTCAAGAAACCTTAAAACCTATTCACACTTTTATAATAGGTATAGATATATAGATTGATGGTTTAATGATGCTGATGCCCCCTTTTAATGACGATGATGGTGTAATAACAAATATAATCAAATTCATATATTTTAATAAAAAGTGAAAATTACCGACAATATGAGCAATTAAGGCCGGTGAGAAAAAAAAATTATACTAAGATTTTTTTAAATAAAAAAAATATTTTAGTTATATTTTTTATAATATTTTTTTTTCAGTTTCTTTTATCCAACCAAGCTACTCCACTTACGCAGATGTGATCTTCTATTCCACAATGATGTTTCATCTCCTATTCCACCGTACACGTATATAGAAATTACCATATTAAAAACTCATAATTTAGACTTGATTTATGCTTCAAAATTAATATGGTAATTTTTATACACATGACAATCATCCGTGCGCAATAGCATATGTTCCACATTCATGTTCCAGTTCCTATTCCACTACATTGAATGTATGACACGTGTACAATTATGATATCATCTTGTATATTTTACATTTACCCAATATATACATTAAAATAAAAAGTGTAACATTAATGTGGTACAAGAAATCTCAATCAAATGATTTGTCCCAAAAAACTTAAAGCTATATAGATCAACGATGTAGATAATACTTCATTGCATGCCAAGTGTTGTGCGATTGAATATGCTTTTATTTTGAAAATTTTCTTTTTCGCCAGAGAATAGGAAAAAAATTCGATGAAAGTTTTTGGAAAATTTTGAGAGTGTGAATGAATATGTAATGATGAAAGTTGATTTGATTTAAAAATAGTAATATAATGATTGAATGTGATTGGTAGTTAGAAATGTGTGAGTGAGTGAATAATGAAATTTGTGGGAGAATGTGTAATAATTATTAGTTTTTGTGAAAAAATGTGAAGATGTGATTGGTGAAAGAAAGGTGAAAGAAAAAATGAGAAAAAGTGAAAGTGAGAGAATAGTATATTTTCTGAAAATTTTCATAAACAATTGCTTGTTTGGTTGAAAACAATTCTTCAGCGGAACGAAAATGAAATCTCGTTCATATCCAATCGCTGCATCCTCTCTCTCTCTCTCCAATAATTAAGCAAGTGGTAGGTATTTTATCAATTCAACACATGATGCGTTAAAACCGGTTTATTTAAAAATATTGAAGTAGACGCGTACTGATCAATTTTTGTGCTTATTAGCATTTGTCAAGTGTCGGGTTTTCCTCATCTTTTTCCAGCGATCGATTATAGTAATAATTAATTATAATGGACATCAATAACTTGATAATTACTTGAAGAATGCATGAAGGATAAATATCCCATTTCACAAAAAATAAAACACCCGGACGATAAATGTATGAAAATTGAATTAACCACGAGATTGTAGGTCAAGTGGTATCGTTCACTCTTTATAAGGGTGTTGATCAAGGTTCGAACCCTATATCTTTCAAATTCTTTGAAATTTATCCCCTCTCCTTTAACTATTACTGCCACCTTATTAAAAAAAATGTATGAAAATTGATTTTTTCAAATATTATAAGTAGATGTGTGAATATTTTTTGTGCTTGAGATCAACTTGTCAAGTGCTAGATTCTCGTCATCGCGTTCCAGCGATTATGGTAAGATTTATATTACATCAAATACATGATATACTTAGGGCTCGTTTACTTAGTTTGATTACGTTGGATAAATTAAATTAGTAAATAATTTAGTCTCAATCAAAAAATTTATTATATATTTAATCAATTATTCATAATCCCATCAAACCAATTAAGTAAACGAGCCCTTAGAGAATGTATGAAGGATAAATATCCCGTTTTGTAGAAGATAGATAACTTAAATGGTAGATTATATTATAATACCAAATAAATGTATAGCAATTATATAACCTTGTGATAGCAGTACTAAACACGTGAAATTTTCAATCTGCAGATTAATATAATTAATTTGTTGTACAGTCAGAATGATGCAAAGAGACTTTATCCTTATCGGATGGATAACAGGACAAGTTTGGACGACTTTCACTACAACATAAATGATTTTAGGTAACACTCAAAAAATATTACCTAATGGCCATAAAATGTTACTATAGACAATAGGTAGCACTTTTATGGCGTTGCACTTGCCCGTGCTACCTATAGTCTAAGGTATCATTTTTATTAGCTTTTAGTAACACTTTTTCTAAGTGTTACATTAAGTTTTCTATTGCTAACACTTTGAAACAATATTTCTAAAGTATTACATACGAATTTTATGTAACACTTTTTTGTAACACTTTTTATATTTGTAACACTTTAAAAAAATTACTTCTAAAGTGTTACATATGAATCTTATGTAACACTTTTTTTGTAGCACTTTGTAGAAATACTATTGTTTGCCACCAAGTAGATTCGAACCCACGACCTGTTATGTATGGAAGTGGCAATTTGCCATTAAGCTAAGTTGATTCCTATTACAGCTTTTGCTTTATTTTATATATACACATACACACACATACACACACACACACACACACACACATATATATATATATATATTATATGTATATATAATATATTTTATATAATAAAGATTATATTTTATAATATATGTATTAAATTATATTATACATTGTATATATCAAATTTTATATTATATAGTATATAGTTTGAAAATTATATTATATTATATAATAAAGGACACAACAAATTAAAAGTATCAAAAATATAGAAAATAAATTTATCGACAGATAAATATTTAATCTGTAAAAATAAAAAATATATAAAAATATAAAATTAATTTACCGAAAGATAAAAAAAGTCCTAACAGTAAAAATATTAAATAATAAAGAAAATAACGAAAAAATAATTTACCGACGGAAAAAATTCCTAAGTAATTACCGGCAAAAACAATTTTCATTGGTCATTTTTTTTAAAAAAGTAAAAAAAATAAAAAATAAGGTTAACAATGAAATTGGTCTCTATTAGTAAAAATTAAAAATAAATAAAATAATAATATAATATATACATGCGCATTTTTCGTCGGTATTAAGATGGAATTAATTACATTCGTAAAAAATAAAAAAAAAGCAAAATTAAAATACTTTGTATAAAGAAAATAAAAATTCAGTTAAAAAAATAGAGTACATGATGTCTACAATTTTTAGGTTTGGTGACATCAATTAATTAAATAAATCTTTGACATTATTTAATGATAGTTATATAATTTTGTGTTACTAAAATATAGATTAAAAAGTGTTACAATCAATAAAATATAGTGTTGCCAAGAGTGTTTCTTAAATAAAGTGATACCTATTTGCGTTACAAAAGAAATAACAAAAAAAAAGTGATACTTATATAAAAGTGTTACATATAAGTATTACATATTGATAAAAGTGTTACCTATTTGCGTTACAAAAGAAATAACAAAAAAAAGTGATACTTAAAAAGTGTTACTTATATAAAAGTGTTACATATATGTGTTACATATTGATAAAGTGCTACAAAAGTGTTACATAAATATTGTAATATAAAAAGTGTTACAAACATGTGTTACATATGTACCTTATGTAAAAAGTGCTACAAAATTTGTGTTACCTAATGTCATTTATGTTGTAGTTGTTCAAACTCGAAGCTTAACTCTTACTTTGTCCGCCTTAAAATCATAAATTATTAATTAATTTATTATTATTGCATATGTTGTTCCCAATCAAATCGCGTGGAGAAGAAGAATCGTTGTTTTGTTCCAATTATTGGATGATGTGGACACGCGCGCGTACACCTTTTAATTTGATCATACACAAGCAGAGTTGGACGGATATACGCACACGTGTCCTCACGAGCATCCTCATTTGAAATGACCAAATGAAGGAGCAACCGAGAAAGAAGATCATTCCATCCCGGTATAAGCCCAGAAAGAAACTTCGGGATAGCCCATGAAAGCTCCACCAAGAAAATTAATGAATATCGAGATGAAGTCCAGTGACCGACAAACTCGCCACTTGGCAGTGTCGCATAAGGACAACATAGAAAATATTGTTAAATAATTGTAATCCATGCATATCATGCAAAATTTGGGAATAACAACCAGTAGGATTCTAGATATAATAATTGTAACCCCACTTAATGTGGGAGTTTAAACAGAAGTCATTTATGCAAAAAAAGATAACAGAAAAATATTATATAAATAGTCTTGTAATATTATTCTCCGAGCAGACTACCGACTAGGTATCCTGCTCGGTTTATTAATACAAATATTATTTTCTCTCATCTCTTTTATTTTCCAGTAGGGGTAATCGCGGTGCAGTTTTTTGAGCCAATTTCAAACTGAATTGCTATATGTGGTTCGGTCAAATAATATTTTTAAATCGTTGTTTTATGAAGTAAAACTGAATGTGCGGTTTTAAGATGTGGCGGTCGGTAGCGGGCGGTTTTGTGGTTTTAATAAAAAAAATATTATATAATAGATAAATTAATATAATTTTGTTATGATATTTTAAAGAAAAAACCAATGAAAATATTATAATTGAAAAGTGTTTCTTTAAACAAGATGTATTTTTACAAATAAAATGCACACTGCAATATCTTTTTTTCAGTTACATTCCATATGTAATGCAATGTAATGTTGTTCTATTTTGATGCAAACCCTAATGCATTGTAACAACAATGAAAGAGTGTAAAATACGTTATGTTTAGTATACAAAGTGCAAATATAATTACATCATACGAAAAATTAGTTCTGAATATATTAGTTGTCTAAAAATTTACCTAAATACTAAAGAAAAATATTTTATTTTATCATAAGTTATAGAGATGCGATGCGGTTTTGACGGTTTTTTAAAATCTAAAACCATAACCGCACCAATAAAGCAGTGCAGTTTGAATCTAATATTTTAGATTACAATTTTGGTCATAAATTATTATCAACGGTGCGGCTTGGTGTGGTTTGGGCCAGTCATCAAAGAGGAGTAATTCTTGTTGTTGAGCAAATCTGAGCATCAATAAATTGGCGCTAGAAGGAGGGCTCGTTGGTCCAGTTACAATATCACCAAATTTCAGCTAGGCATCCTTAAAGCTATTTTGCTGAAATGGTGCAAAATGCAAGGAACCAATAGGATATTCCTGAAAACCTGCAGAGTTTAAGAAAAGGCTGCAAAGCATTAAATTCAAGGATCAGTCTACATGAAAGCTGCAAGACAAGACAAGCCAACAATCTCAAAGTGTAATTTGAAAAGTACCTCTATGTCTTCAATGGATATATTTTTCAAACAAGCACTATAAAAGGCTGAGGATGCATCAGAGAGAGGGTAACTAAGACTTATGCAATCTGAGACACACAAGAGAAGTCAAGCAATCAAAGCATAATACTCTCAAGCATTCTATTCAAATCCTCAAACCTAAATGTCGAAGGAAATCAATCTAATACACTCAATGAAGGAAAGACAACTTCAAAATGTTGAGAGAAAACTTGTTCAAAAGAACAAAGGGTCTACACTCCAAGGTTGAAAGAGGTGTAGTAAGGTTCCAGTTCAAACCAAAAGCTTAGGACTTGTTGGAGGGTTGTGTGAACAAATCCAAGAGTTTGAAGGAGCTGAAGTAGCAAGACAACTATTTTGTGAAGAAGCTGAGTCCCAGAAGCAAAGCCAACTGTGTGATCAAAGCCTAGATTGGACTGTCACCATTTTGTAACAAAGTCACAATTACATTAGTGGATTCCTCTAGGGGTTGGAGAAGAGTGGATTAAAGAATTACCCCATCCTTGAACCGTTTATATTCAACACTTACTTTCTTGCATATTCTTATTACTGTTGTTTTATTTGCTAAGTCAACTGATAATAACTAAGCTTGAAATAAGTGTTGAAAAACGTATTTCAAACAAAGGGTGAAAGTCTTCTGCTGTAAAAACCAAGTCTACTGAATATTTAAAGAGTTAACTGAATTAGCTGAGTTATCTTATCAATAGCTCAGTCGAGTGTGTTGAGTAACTAACTCTGTTGTTGTTCGCCTTATTTTTAGATTCACCGCAAGTGTACGGTGTAGTTTATAGAATAGGGTTAGCAAGGTCGAATCCACAGAGACTAATAAATTAATGTACTAAGTATTGGGATTGTAATAGTCTTATTTTTATCTAGACGATCGAAATTGGGTGATTGGTTTTGTAAAAGCAAGACAAGAATTTAGCATAAAAAGACAAAGTAAAGAGTTGATTGAAAGATCAAGGAGATGAATGGATTCCATGGTTATGGTTTTAGTTAATATCCCCTTTTGTTATCAGATTAATCACAACCAAAGTTATTATTATTCTTCCCTATAAGACAATCACGAATGTATTTTACCCTCTCTCTCGAGATGCATGTAAAAACGTTGATTGGATTATCTATGCTAGCATATCTACTCAACATAAGATATCCAAGTCCCAAAAGCATAAAAGATTATAAATCCTCACAAATATTCACAGACTTCTCAATCTTGCAAATATTCATGTCAAGTACTCAAAGATCTAGTATTGAAACTCATCTCTCGAATTATGAATCAATAAATCAAAACAAGTTAAACCAAAGGTCTTTTGATAAAACAAGAATTAAAACAAAGTACTCGAATAGGGTTTGAAAATAATAACTTCAATTGTAATTAACCATCAAATAAAAGTATCCATTAACCGAATCCCAAACCCGGGAATCACAAAGTGTTTAGCCAGACATGGGAAATAAACAATTCATAGATAAATTATTCATGTTCATATCTAACTACTCGAAAGTAAATGATACTATGGAATGAGAAAACTCAGGGATGTTGATGATCTCTCGATCTATCTTCAATCCTCAAGCACGTGGTTGTGACCTCAATCAATCTCTCCAATCCTCCGATAGAAGGTTGCTCTTTTCTCTGCTTTCTAGGGCAAAAATCAGTGTGTCTTCGTTTGGGGCCGTCTCGTCTCTATTTATACTCCGTTTAGGTCAAAACCCAATTAGAACTGTTAAATCCTATTTTTCCCGCACAGACGACGGGCCGTGCGCCTCGCACACGACTAGCCCGTGCGTCAGGCCGTAAAATGAGTCTCGCGTTGAATCGACGCACGGGCCTTGCGTTCCACGCACGACCAGCCTGTGCGTCAGGCCGTGGGCAAAGTCTTTAGTCCTGATGGTGCACGGGTCGTGCTATGGATGCACGCCCAGCCCGTGCGCACTTGTTGCAGCTGTGTCTTGCTCGTTTCTTTCCGTTTCTCACCTGGTTCGTTTGACTTCTTCTCGATTCAACTCCAAACATCACACATTAGCTTGATTATTGGTGGTTCTTTACCGCAATGCTCCGAATTGTCGCCAAAATGCTACATATATTAATTAATTCCTACAAAACGAGTAAAGCGTAATACCTTTTCCACTTTACAGAAATAAAGCCCTTTTTCACTCAAGTAATGCATGCATAATAACTGATTCTAGCTACAATTAAGCCCAAAATATATGCAAAACACATACCAATCAAACCCCCAAACTTAAACTGTTGACAGTCCCGGTCAACGCTTTATACACAAGACAAAACACAAATGGATGTAATGAAAGGCAAATCAAGAACAACTCATCACAATTCATGTCATTTATCCATAGACGTCAAACAACAAATCAATCAAGCTTTGAATATCTAACACAGAGCACAAGTCAATTAAAACCATGGCAAATACTTCGAATCACGTTTCTCATGGATCAAGTGTATACTCTCCTTTCTAGAATAATAAGGGACGTGCATTCGCTCAAATCATATCAATGTTGAAGAATTACCATAAGCTTGCAAATCGTCTCACATCTCTGCCACTCGATTGTATGCAATTCATAAATTAAAAAGGACTTTTCTTTTTGGTTGTAATGAAGGCTCTTTGGTTAAGGTAGGGAAATATGGAGGAAGTGACTCAAACTCAAGCGTATGGATTGGTAAGCACATCTTTTTCTCAATCAAATATTCTCATTCAAATCAAACATGCTACCCCAATCACCTCTTATTCTTATTACATCTCTCTTCTCCCCTTTTTTCATACAATCCACTTTCTTTCGCCTTACATCATAATTCTCAGCCTATAAGTTCATTTACGGCCAACTCACTTATATAGTCGATTTTTTTTTCTTTTATTTTTTTGACTCTTTTGTGAGTATATATCCTCCTTTTTCCTCATTTTCTTCTTTTATTCCCAACATCCAACATGCACACAATTATCTAAATTCTCGATATCCTCCTATTCAACCTTATTCAATCCCCTTACTCAATGCTATACGCTCAAGTTTAGGGTAACAGATATATCAAGTTAAGGCTTGAAATGTGGCTATCAAAAAATCAGGCAATAGGCTTAAATTGGCTAACTTGGGATATTCAATGTCATAAGGTAGGCAAAAGGCGTGAAAGGCTTAACAAAATGGCCTTAAATCATTTTCATAAATTACATACAACATGTGACTTCGACAGAGATACCAGAGCAAGTTCTAGAATTCATATCAACATGAATGGCATACTCAATCAACAAACAAGACTGCATATAATGAAAGCAGTAAAGGATCAAAGCTCACAAGCTTGTAATTGCGTAATTCAAAGCATAACAACCATAATTTCAATATTCACATGCTCCATATCATCTATTCTCAACCCGATCAACTCATGCTCAACACCCAATTGAAAACAACACAAATTGTTCAACGAATGCTCCCAAGATCACAACAAGCAACACAACAGCGGTCCACTCACTCCCTAAAAACCTAAGAAAGCAATAAACGTGCTAAAATAAAAAACAAGCATGTAATGCAATGCAACCTATATGCTCTAAGTGCAACTATATGAATGCGAATATTATTTTTTATTCGCCACACCCTTGAATCAAAATAACTACCTCTCCCCTCAAACTTGAATGAAATTATAGCGCATAGAAGAGAAGATAGAATTTCAAAAAAAGTGTGGAATGGACCTGTCTCACTATGGGGGTGGCGGCGGAAAGTGGCCCTGGGAGATGTGCCACATTTGTATCTGATGCATCACCTGCAGCATCTCCAGTTCCCGCTGTTCATGCGCCTGATATCTTTGCTCTTGTTCCGTCCTGAAGGTATGTCGGGCATCCCTTGTTAGAACCCTTGCTCAAAATCCCTCTCATGCCTATCATACTCCATCGCCTCAATCGCCAACTCATTACACTGGTATGCGCCTCAGAGTTCATCAACCAATTAGTCTAATCATCAACCACATATGTGAGTTGCGGATTAGGAAGTGGGAAGGCGGTTCCGATCCTTTGTTGGAGGAGAGTCATGTTCTCTTCTTCTATTATGATTTTCATTTGGCGTAGGGCATTCATATTAATCCTCCGACTGCCCTCAATGGGCTCCAAGCCTCTCAAATCGACACAAAAAGGCCGAACAATGGGGGTGATCATCCCCCCAATCAATATCGTACCAGCCGGCTGCTTGGTCACATATTCGGCGTGTTCCATAAAATGGGCCGCCGTGTTGTAGGGGGTACGGGTTAGCAAACACTACAAGAAAACTGTTGATAGATACCACCAAAAAGACACCGGTTTTATGACTTTACTGGTGTCTTTTCCTCTTTAACACCGGTTTTGTAAGAAACCGGTGTCTAATTAGTGCCGTCGTTTGATAAACAACAGTGGTTTCCTAGAACCGGTGTCTATTGTAAAAACATTTACTAGATAGACACCGGTTTTGGCATTCGGATTTGAAACCGATGTCTATTTATATAAATTATTTTAGATTAGACACCAGATTTTTTGACATCGGTTATAAAACCGGTGTCTTTATTTTTTAACACCAGATCTTTAGACATCGGTTCTACAACCGGTGTCGTTAGGCCCCTAATTAATTAGGTCACAGTGAAATTAATTAAATTCATCCTTTATCCCATACTCAAACCAATCTCCCCTCTAATTATTGGTGGTAAAATAGCAAAATTTGTAAAATCTTCTCCAGACGCCCACGCACAGCGAATGTTCTCACTCTTCCGTTCACCACCACCCCACTCCCACTCGCATCCACCTCCGCACCAGCCCCTCCAAATTCTCCATCAAAGCCTTCTCCGCCCGAGTCCTCAGACGACCTAGAAAAGCTCGCCACCGACAAAGCGGTCGAGTACGTTAAAAGCAACATGGTTCTCGTCCTCGGAACCGACTCCACCGCCGCCTTTATCGTGATAAGCTCGACGCAGTTCTCAAATCCGGCGAACTCACATATATCGTGGGCATCCTCACATCCAAGCGCACCAAGGAATAGCCGCCGCCCTAGGCATCCCCCCTCTCCACCCTCGACGCCCATCCCTACCTCGACCTCGCAATTGACGGAGCTGACGAGGTAGACCCCATCTCGACCTGGTGAAGGGCCGTGGCTTATAAACTGCGGCTTCTAGTTTATACTCTTAACTTCTCTCTCTAGATTCGAGAAAACCCTAGTTGTGGAGTAGGATTAAGCTAATTTTCGTAGCTTTCTCTCTGTTCGTGAATTTTGAGGGTTTTTTTTTTCCGAATATTTTGTTTTTATTCGAATTAATATTGATCTTGAGCTATGGGCCCTCGCAAGAGAGCCATAGGTGAAATTGCTAACTGTTTGCAGGGTTGAAATCTTGATCTATTTTGTTTTTTCTGTGGAGTTTTTAATTTTGTAACTGTTTGCAGGGGTTTAGCTCTGGCTCTGCGTTATTAGTGGTCATTTGTCTAGAAGCACTCGACAGAATCCTCACGAGCGGCCGGTTGTCGTATTGCCTCCGCTCCAGGGCCGCCCCCTCCGTGTCGGCAACATCATTGAGCTTGTGGGTCCCTCTCCTTCCGCCAAAACCCTTATCCTCATCCAGGTGAAAACAATTGAATTCCACCAACAATTGCTGTAATAAATTGTAGCAAATATACAAACATGTTCTTTGCTTATTAAGTCGCATTTTTCATTCTTATTTCTGTTATTGGTCTACACGTGTAAGAAGCTTATTGGCTGAGGTTATATTGTGCATGGTACTGTGCAGGGTCACGTTTTTTGTATTGCTGAGCATATATAAACCTTAGCCCATTGATGTAATTCCTCAAGTTTTGATGAAATGAATTAACTCTGCTTTCTTCATTGCTGGTACAATATGGAATTTAGTTTTCTACTTTTTGTTCATGGTATCTAGAGCACCAGGCTATATCATCCATGGCTGGGCGCAGAAATAACCTCCCTCCGGTGAACCCCACACATACCTGGCCGATGCTGGCCGCCGGCGATAAACCAGTGGAAATACTTGAAGGTGATCCTCTGTATCTCCACAACTCCGATCATCCTGGAATAACTTTAGTCACTACGCCCCTATCAGGTACTAACTATCTCTCATGGAATCGATCTATGCTTCTTGCCCTTCGAGCTAAGAATAAGCTGGGTTTTATAAATGGTAAAATTGCTGAACCTGCACTAGAATCTGCTCAATATGAGAACTGGAAAAAGGTGGATTGCATGGTTATATCATGGATTTTAAATTCCTTGTCTAGAGATATTGTCGATGCCTTCATGTATAATGATTCTGCTAAACAACTCTGGGATGAAATTGCTGAGCGGTTTGGGGAATCAAATGGACCTTTGATATATCAACTGGAGAAGGAAATCTCTAATATCTCTCAGGGAAATATGTCTGTGACCATATATTATACCAAATTGAAGAAGCTGTGGGATGAACTGTGTTGCTTGTCACCTTTGCCCTCTTGTACTTGTGGTGCTAGCAAAGCCTTAAATGAGAGGGAAACCAGACAGCGGCTGATGCAATTTTTGATGGGACTGAATGATACTTATGACCATATAAGAAGCCAAATACTTATCATGGATCCATTACCAACAATTAACAAGGCCTATTCATTGGTGATTAGAGTGGAAAAGCACAGGAATGTTCAAATTAGTTGCCCGGATCCTATGGAAAATGCTGCAATGATGAGCAGGGTATCACACTATGGGAAGGATAATTCTGTGAAAACAGGGAATTCCAATCACTCTGGATACAAGAATAAGGGACCTAACAGAAGATTAACTAAGGAAGAGAAGGCTAAGCTAACTTGTGATCATTATCAAGGCACTGGACATGATATTGGGAAGTGCTTCAAACTGCATGGGTATCCGGATTGGTGGGAAAAACTGAAGCAACAACGCACTCAACCAGGTGTTGCAAATATGGTGGAAGCTGAATCTGACCTTGGCAAGAAGGGCACACATGAGGCTGATGGAAAGAGCAGTAATACCACTGATATGAGCAGCATCATTCAGCAGGAACTTGCAAAATTCTTTGCAAATAAGTCCATGGGAGGCACTAACACTGAGTCCAACTATTCTTTTGCCCACTTTGCAGATTTTGGAGGTAAAATTCTACAGCAGCCTGTCCACTACTCTATAACTATGCTTGAAAATATGGATAATGACTCTTGGATATTAGATACAGGTGCTAGTAGGCACATGTGCTCTAACCTAAAACTCCTCACTCACATTCAACCTCTCTCACCTCCTGTAATCATTTGTCTCCCTGATGGCACTACCAAAACAGTTCACCACACTGGTCACATGAAATTGTCACCTCATTTAGAACTTACTGATGTGCTAGTTGTCCCTAGCTTCAAGTATAATCTTCTTTCAATTGCACAGCTCACCCAAGAATCCAATCTAAAATGCATCTTCTTTCCTGATCATTGTGTTTTCCAGGCCCTGCATAATGAAGATATTCTGGCCATGGGCAAGGCACTTGGAAGACTATATGTTCTGCAACAAACTTCCACATCCACCTCTGATCACTCACCCCTGATTACAAATACTTTTTGTAATAGCTCTTTTGATACATGGCATAAGAGACTTGGTCATGCTTCACCTCATTTACTGCAACATTTGGATTTTCTGAAACCTCTATGTACTTCTGATGTGCATGTTTCTTTAAAGTCTTGTGATGTATGCCACAAAGCTAAACAACATAAGCTTGTTTTTCCTCTCAGTTCTATACATACCTCTGCCATTTTTGATCTTTTACATGTGGATATATGGGGCCCTTACAAGGTCAATTGTGTCACAAATACTCCATATCTGCTGAATTTAGTGGATGACTATAGTAGAGCTACTTGGACCTTTTTGATGTCTCATAAGAGTCAAACTGTCCCTCTTCTTCACAACTTCTGCACCATGATTAACACACAGTTCAACAAAAATGTGAAGGTCATAAGAAGTGATAATGGTGCTGAATTTCTCAGTCAAGAATGTCAAGCTTTTTTTCAAAAATCTGGTATACTTCATCATAAATCCTGTCCCTATACACCACAACAAAATGGTGTGGTGGAAAGGAAACACAAGCATTTACTAGAAATAGCAAGGGCTTTGATGTTTCAGTCTCAATTACCTTCCAAATTTTGGCCCTACTCAATTCTCACTGCCACCTACATCCTAAACAGGTTACCTTCCTCTGTCCTTGCTTGGAAAACTCCCTTTGAGGTTCTATATAATAAGCTTCCTCAGTTTGACATGTTAAAACCCTTTGGATGCCTTGTCTATGCCACCAACCTTGCACCACACAAGGGCAAATTTACTGAGAGAGCACACAAATGTCCTTTTCTGGGGTATATTCCTGGACAAAAGGGCTACAGGCTCCTTGATCTTGAATCTCTTCAGATTTTGGTCTCTAGGCATGTTCAATTTGTAGAGCATGTCTTTCCTTTCCACTCTATCTTGCCTCCTGTTGAGCACACACCTTTGCCTGCTATTCACCCTCATATTGACACTGATTATTCCATCACTTCTCCTACACCAAATTCTTCTGCTCCAGTTCTTAGAAGAAGTTCCAGAACTACCAGACCTCCTGCTTATCTCCAAGACTTTGTCACCAATGTTGTTGTTGCCTATACACCTCTCCAGGGTCCTTCCCCCACTTCTTTACCTCAGACCTACCCTTACACCATTTCATCTTGTTTTAGCCCCTTATACTTGTCCTTTCTAGCTAATGTCACTAATATCCAAGAGCCAAAGTCCTACTTTCAGGCTAGTAAAGATAGTAATTGGGTTGAGGCTATGGGGAAAGAGATTGAAGCTTTGGAGAAAAATAAGACCTGGACTCTTACTCAGTTGCCTGATGGCAAGAGGGCCATAGGCTGCAAATGGGTGTATAAAGTGAAATTAAATCCTGATGGTTCCATAGAGAGATATAAGGCCAGATTGGTTGCCAAGGGTTATGATCAGATTCAGGGCATAGACTATGAGGAAAGTTTTTCCCCTGTTGCTAAGCTTGTCACTGTTAGATTCCTCATTGCTATGGCTACAGCTAAGGGTTGGCCTCTTCACCACTTAGACATTAATAATGCTTTTTTGCATGGGTCCTTAACTCAAGAGGTATACATGTCCCCTCCTGATGGATACACTAAAGCTAAACCTGGACATGTATGTTTGCTTCAGAGAAGTTTGTATGGCCTCAAACAAGCTTCTCGGGAGTGGAATTCTGAATTTTGCACAAAGTTATTGGCTTATGGTTTCACTCAATCTAGCCATGATCACTGTCTGTTTATTAAGGTTGCCAATGATCGTTTTTTGGCTCTACTTGTCTATGTTGATGATGTCCTAGTGGCAGGTTCTCACACTGAGGATATACAACATTTTAAGAGTTATTTAGATGATCTTTTCACTATTAAGGATCTTGGATATGCTAAATATTTCTTGGGGGTTGAACTTGCTAGAAGCTCTCAAGGGACCTATTTGCATCAAAGAAAATATGTCCTAGACATCATTGCTGATACTGGTCTTCTTGAGCCAAACCTGCTCCAACACCTCTTCCTCATGGGTTGAAATTGGTGCATGGTGCGATACTCCTCTCGATCCAAATCGGTATAGACGGTTAATTGGTCGTTTGTTGTATCTTAATTTCACTCGACCGATCTCACCTTTCTTTTGACAATGATTAAGCCAATTTGTCAATAGTCCGGACTCTGCTCATTGGGATGCTGCTCTACACGTTGTTCGTTACCTTAAAGGTTGTCCTTCCACCGGTTTATTTTATCCATCCCAATCACACACTCAGCTCTTGGCCTACAGTGATGCTGATTGGGGTACATGCCCGACACGCGGAAGTCATTAACTGGCTATTGTGTGTTCTTGGGTAGTGCCTTGATTTCCTGGAAAACAAAAAAGCAGACCACCGTTTCCCGCTCATCTGCTGAAGCGGAATACCGCGCTCTTGCTGCCACTGTCTGCGAGTTGCAGTGGATCTCTTACATTGCCAGGGATTTACACATTTTCATTCCTACTCCCATTGATATCGGTGTGTGATCGGTCGCCGCCATACATATTGCTGCCAATCCTGTGTTTCACGAAAGGACCAAACACCTTGACATTGATTGTCACATAGTGCGTAACCAATTCAAGACTGGCTTCATTCTCCTCCGCCATGTTTCTACCAAACACCAACTTGCTGATATCTTCACTAAGTCGCTTGAGGGTCATCCTTTTACACTCTGTTTGTCAAGTTAGGCCTTGAGATTTTCACCGTGGCCTAACTTGAGGGGGTGTAGCAAATATACAAACGTGTTCTTTGCTTATTAAGTCGCATTTTTCATTCTTATTTCTGTTATTGGTCTACACGTGTAAGAAGCTTATTGGCTGAGGTTATATTGTGCATGGTAATGTGCGGTCACGTTTTTGTCTTCTTGAGCATATATAAACCTTAGCCCATTGATGTAATTCCTCAAGTTTTGATGAAATGAATTAACTCTGCTTTCTTCATTGCTGGTACAATATGAAATTTGGTTTTCTACTTTTTGTTCATAAATTACTCCTCGGTTTGGAAATTTTAGTTTTTACATGACAATTTTGTTTTTTAGCTTAGGCTGCGATAAATTGTATTTTGCCTAAAGAGTGGAAGGGCGCAATATGGAGGGCTTGAGTGCGGGGTAATTTTCGCTGATTTGGACTGCCGTCTCGATGTTCTGTCATTTCACGAGCTTTGGAACGACGAATTATTGTTGGCTAAGGGTAAACTTTTTTGTTACAAATTAGAAATCTTTTCCTGACAAGAAAAATGGTGATTTTTTTTAATGATTTCGCAATTAGTGATTTTTTTAAGTATTTGTTAGGATTAAGAAGAAGCATGAAGGGGAATGAGAATGAATATGACAGAGAGTTGTTTGTAGCATGTATGAGGCGGTTCTTATATACCCGATATTACAATTGCCTCCTTAAATTTTAGGCAATATAAAATCTGAGGTTTTTCTTGTATTTTTGAACATCTCTGTTTTTTTTTTTTTTGTAATTAGCCCAAGCCTCAAGGTTTTTTTTTTCTGTGTGTAGTTATCCATTTATTTAATGACTTGCAAGAATGAAATTTCACATGTAGCTTACTTTTCTTTTGGACATGAAGAGCCTCTCTCTTCAGACAGTGACAGAAGGCATAGTTCAGGAGCTCCAAAAGCTTTTGATGGTGCATCCCATGCTTGTTTTAGCTGCCAAATCAGCTACATTTGGTGATAAGCAATCAACAATTGACATGATAAGGTTAGTGAGAGATATTATATGTACTGTTTGCTGTGCAATCTCAGATATATGAACAAAATCGATTTTCTTGTGTCATCGAGCCACAAATTTATTTACTTAATCACTATGCTTTAAGAAATTCAGGAAAAGGGTCTGATGAAAAGGTGATGGATTCAATAGCATATACTACCAACTCGAGCCGAGGCTGTGCCAGTGAACTCAGCGGAATCAAAGAGAAATAGGCAAAGTCAGAGTCAGAGCCAGGTCCAGCCGAGTTCGGAAGCCGAGCCGAGTGGGAAATCGAAGCCGCAGAATTATGCTGAGGTGGCAAACATACTGAAGAACGAGGGAGGTTGTAGATAATATTGTTAATAATCCCAGGTTTTATGCTTATGTTGTGAGATTTGCTCTGTTTCACTTTTAAATTAGATTTCAGATTGTTAAAATAAAAGGGAAAGTGTATAGTTATATTATGGTATACATATATAATTTGGTTTTGCATTTTGTGATTTGTTTAGGCACCGATGGACTGGTAGATATGAAGCACATTTGTGGGACAAGAATTGCTGGAATGAGGCACAAAACAAGAAAGGCAGACAAGGTTCGTATCAACGAATGCATAAATTAAACGTCAATGCTCCTTAATTTTAATTTGCATGCTTTTTTTCCCAATTAATATTTTAGTGTTCATATAAGCACTAACGACTAATTAATTTTTATTAATTTCTTCTTGTTGTTTGCTTGGTGGGATGATTTGGTCGATCGTTGATGGAAAATGCAGTCTATCTTGGTATGTTAATTAATAGTGATCTGTTTTTAATTTCTTCCTTTGTATTATCATAAAAAAATTAATATGTATATCGTTTTTTTTTTCTAAGGGATTATTTTTCATGATCAAATTGTTGTGTTTTTGTTGTTGCTCAGGTGCATATGATCATGAAGAAGCAGCTGCACATGCCTATGACTTGGCTGCACTTAAGATTGTTAAAATTAGATTTCCCTTAGGGAAACTTAAAGGACACTCCTCCCCCCCCAACTTAAAGTGCATATTGTTATATGTACACCCATGAGTCTTTGAGATGTTTTGCCTTTCACTAGGTTGACAGGAAATGATAACATCTTCCAAGCATATGTACTTTAGCTTACAGTTATTTCTATGGCACACTCAGGATTATCAATTTTCATTTGTCATCTAGGATTCCGTGATATATATACTTTTCTTTGCTTGTATTGATGTCTGATGAATTATTTTTAAATGTCAGGCAAGGACGCAACAGACGAGTTTGATGATGTCGGGCACAGCCACGATGCTTGGGCAATGTTGGAGAAATACTATGTGGGTGAACTATACAAGTCAAACATTCCATGTTTAATGGGATTTTGTTGTTGATCATATGGATTTTGTTGCATGTAGTTGAATTATATAGTCTTTTTGTTGGTTGATGGAATTAATCAGATTATGAATTTATAATTGTTTTATCGAAAGGAAACTTCGCTACTAGTACTTTTTGTTGGATTTTGGCTATTGGTGACTTTAGTATTAATAGATTTCAAGTTTAATTGGTAGTGAGCTTATGATGGTTACTAGAATTGGAGTTCATAATGAATTGTTTATTTATATGGGTTGTTTGCAGCTTTGGGTCGTTTTTGCGTAAATAAAACAACTCTTATAAAATCGCTTCTAAAAACATTAAGACACCGGTTTTGATGCGGTGTCTTCATCAAAAGACACCGGTTTAAAACCGGTGTCAAAAAGTTCAGACTTTTAACACCAGTGGCTCTAACATCGGTTGGTTTATAAATAGACACCGGTTTAAAACTGGTGTCTTTAAAGGAAAAGACACTGGTTTTAAACCGGTGTCAAAAAGTTCAGACTTTTAACACCAGTGGCTGTAACACCGGTTGGTTTACAAAGAGACACCGGTTTTAAAACCGGTGTCTTTAAAGAAAAAGACATCGGTTTTAAACCGGTGTCAAAAAGTTCAGACTTTTAACACCAGTGGCTTTAACACCGGTTGGTTTACTAATAGACACCGGTTTAAAACCGGTGTCTATCAGCTTTTTTGTAGTAGTGCCATAGCAAGTATAGCTCCCGAACTTGCATACCCCCGTTATTGTGTCGGGCGAAGACGGAGTGAGCTGTGACCTTTTGGATATAGCGGAAAACGGGGTAAATGAGCGGGTGATCAACCTACTCCAGTGCTCCCGATAATCATCCTCAGTCAGAATAAGTCCATAAGCCTCGAGGCTATCTGGATGTACCTCCTACCTTGCGGCTGCGGCCCCCCTTGGGCGTCTACCCCGACCCGGTTGGTTCCTTTGTTCTGCCATTAGTTCGAGTATGTACCTAGCAAAACAAATGTGAGATTCCGCACATGCCAAGTAAAACAAGAACAAGATGAATTCAAGCTAAACAATTCATATAAGGCATAATGTCTCTTCCCCACAATTTACTCAACAATTAAGCTCCCAAGCCTAAACAACAATGTAATTGCAGAGAATCATAGCCACTAACACCTTAATTATTCAAGCTCATGCAAGATTAATCATTAAATCAACCACATATACCTCAATTCATCAACCCCATAAGGTGTTCGATAAAATGCCCAATAGAATAATTCAAGTAAATCATGGCAAATTCATCAATACATGCACCATATATGAACCCTAATCCATAATCTACAAGAAATTCGAAAAAAAACTTGAAGTTCTTACCGGAATTCTCAAAAATTAGGAAAGAGGCAAAATTGGAACCCTAGGTGCTCCTTTCAACCAAAATCTCACTCCAAATCAAGTTTGAGAGTTCAATTCGTGAGTGAGTAGTGCGGGTGATGAATTTGCTGTGAAAATCCAAGTGAAATTGTCGAAACATTTGAAATGGGGAGAGAGGTTTCCGCGATTTGGGGCTTAAGGAATGATTTGAAGTGAAAATCTCATACCTCATCGCGTCTGATTTTAAGTTCCGCCGACAGAGGCATGGGCCGTGCACCCTGTGCACGGGCTTCCCGTGCGTCATGCCGTGACTTCAACCCCAATCTCCCAAGCACGCACGGGCCGTGCACATGGCGCACGCCCTACCCGTGCGTAGTGCCGTGAATTAAGTCCTTATCCATGAAGCACGCACGGGCCGTGTGCATGGCGCACGCCCTGCCCGTGGAGGGTGCCGTAATAAAACTCCGAAATTTCCAATTTTTTTTAAAGGAAAGCAATAAAATCCTAACTATCAAAGGGAAAATATGAAAAATAATACAACAAACCGTTGGGTTGCCTCCCAACAAGCGCTAAATTTAACGTCTATAGCTTGACGCCTGTATACTCGATCATGTTCTCGCAAAGTGAAGCGTGTCTGATTGGCATGTGTTTTGCATGTATTTTGGGCTTAATTTTGGCTAGAATGTGTTGCTTTGTGCATGCATTACATGAGTAAATAGGATTTTATTTCTATTTTGTGGAAAAAGTATTACGCTTTGCTCGTTTTGTAGGAATTTTTTGATAATTGTAGCATTTTGGCAAGAATTCGGAGCATTGCGATAAAGAACCGCCAATATTTGACGTAATGTACGAAGTTTGGAGTTGAATCGGGAAAAAGTCAGACGAACTAGGCGAGAAACGAAAGAAAATGAACGGATACCAAGCTTAGCAGGTGCGCACGGGCAGGGCATGCATCCCTAGCACGACCCGTGCGCTAACCCAAGGCAGCCCTCAAGTTTCGATTATACGCACGGGCTGGTCGTGCGCTAGGCGTACGGCCCGTGCGTCCTCAGCGATTTGAAAGTTTCTGTGGCACCTAGCACAGGCTGGGCATACGCTAGGTGCACGGCCCGTGCGCCTGTGCGAGAAAACAGAGTCTGACATCTTTTGAACTAGGTTTTCGACCCGAACGAAGTACAAATAGAGACTGGGCGGCCACAAACAAGGACACGCCGACTTTTGCCCTAAAACACAGAGAAAAGAGCAATTTTCCACCGGAGAATTGGAGAGATTGATTAAGACCGCAACCACACCTTTGAGGATTGAAGATAGATCGAGAGATCGTCATCATCCCCGAGTTCACTCATTCCATAGTATTTTTTAGTTTCAATTAGTTAGACATGAACATGAATAATTTGTCTATGGATTATTTATTTTCTATGTCTGGCTAAACTTCTTGTGATTCCCGGGTTTGGGAGTAGGTTAATGGATACTTTTATTTGATGATTAATTGCAATTGAAGTTAATATTTTCCAACTCTATTCAAGTACTTTGCTTTAATTCTTGTTTTATTAAAACGCGACTGGTTTAACTTATTTGATGTATTGATTCATAATTCTAACCGATGAGTTTCAATACTAGATCTATGAGTACTTGACATGAATATCTTGCATGATTGAGAAGTCTGTGAATATTCGTTAGAATTTATAATCTTTTGAGCTTTTGGGAGTTGGGTATCTCATGTTGAGTAGAGATGCTAGCATAGATATTCCAATCAACGCTTTTACATGCATCTCGAGAGAGAGGGTAAATTACTTTGGTGATCGTTCTATAGAGAAGAATACGTTTAACTTTGGTTAGATTAATCTGATAATAAAAGGGGATATTAACTGAAATCATAACCCAGGAATCCATTCATCTACTTGATCTTTTAATCAACTCTTTGCTTTGTTTCTTTTAGGATAAATTTTTGCTTTAGTTTATAAAACCAACTCACTCACTTTCGATCGTCTAGATAAAAATAAGGCTATTATAATCCAGTACTTAGTAAATTAATTTATTAGTCCCTGTGGATTCGACCTTGCTAACCCTATTCTATAAATTGCACCGTACACTTGCGGTGAAGCTAAACAAATAAGGCGAACAGTGTCACCTCTTCCTTTTGATCTCTATGAAAGTAGTGTTTGATCCTCTGGCCATTTACCTTAGACGTCTTCCCATCCCGGGTCAACAATTCCACTATTCCTGGAGGATTCAACACCTTCTTAATCACAAACGGCCCTGAGCACCGAGACTTGAGTTTTCCGGAAAGAGTTTAAGATGCGAGTTGAACAAAAGCACTTGTTCGCTGGTAAAAACTCTCTTTTCTTTATTAATCGATCATGCCATCTCTTGGTGCGTTCCTTGTAAATCCGGGAATTCTCGTAAGCTTCATCTCGGAACTCCTACATCTCATTCAAATACAAAAGCCTCTTCTCACCCGCTGATTTGAAGTCAAAATTTAACCTTTTTACAGCCCAAAATGCCTTGTGCTCTAATTCCACGGGCAAGTGCCACGATTTCCCAAATACCAACTGATAAGGCGATGTGCCCAATGGTGTTTTGTATGCAGTCCGATATGCCCATAATGCATCATCTAGCTTCATAGTCCAATCCTTGTGATTTATATTCACTATTTTTTCTAAGATTTGTTTAATATCGCGATTGGCTACCTCTGCTTGCCCGTTTGCTTGCGGATGATATGCTAATGCCACCTTGTGCTTAACCCCATACTTTGCAAGTAGATTGCTCATCAATTTATTCAGAAATGTGACCCCCCATTGCTAATCAAAGCTCTCGGGGTTCCTAACCGAGTGATTATATTTTTTTTAGGAACTTCATCACTACTCGCGCATCATTCGTTTGTGCCGGAATCGCCTCAACCCATCGAGATACATACACCACTGCAAGTATAATGTACTGATAAGCCGAAGAAGATGGAAAGGGACCCATAAAGTTAATCCCCCACACATCAAAGAGCTCGACTTCCATCACATTGGTCATGGGCATCTCATGTCGTCTCGAAATGTTCCCCATCCACTGGCATCTATCACACTGCTGCACATATAAATAACAATCATCAGACAAAGTGGGCCAGTATAACCCACTCTGCAACACCTTTACCGCAGTGCGTGTCAAACCGAAGTGTCCCCCGGAAGGTGAAGAATGGCACTGCTGTAGAAATCCCTCCCACACTTCTTGAGGAACACATCTTCTGATGATTGTGTCTGCGCACCTCTTAAAGAGTAAGGGGTCGTCCCGCATATAAAACTTGATAGGAGGATAAATCCAGAGGCATGACTCCCGCTACCAAATAATTCACAAAATCTGCATACCATAGGAATTTAGCCTGTAACATTAAAAGCTGCTCATCGGGGAACTCCTCTTTGACTTCATATGTGTCCTCTTTCTCATCCTTCTTGTACTCCAACCTGGACAAGTGGCCTGCTACCACATTCTCACAACCCTTCCTATCTCGGATTTTCACATCAAACTCCTGCAACAAAAGGATCCATCGAATCAGTCTCGGGTTGGCATCCTTCTTGTCGAATAGATATTTGATCGCCGCATTGTCTGTGTGGACTATCATCTTAGTTCCAATCAAGTAAGATCAGAACTTATCGAACGCAAACACGATTGCCAGCATTTCCTTCTCAGTGGTGGTATAGTTATGCTGGGCACTGTCTAATGTTCTGCTCGCATAGTAGATGGCTCTGAACAACATACCCCTTTTCTGACCCAGAGCAACCCCAACTGCAAAGTCACTGGCATCACACATCAGCTCAAAGGGCTGACTCCAATCCAGAACTACAAGAATTGGTGCTGTCACCAAAGCCTTCTTCAGAATCTCAAATGCCTGCAAATAATCATTGGAAAAAATTGAAAGCACTATCTTTTTCTAATAACTGACTCAAAGGTTTGGTGATTTTAGAAAAGTCACAAATGAACCTTCTATAGAATACCGGCGTGCCCCAAAAAGCTTCTAATGGCCTACTCATTTGTTGGAGGTGGGAGTTTCTCAATTGCGACAATCTTCGCTCTATCCACTTCTAAACCTGAGAAGAAACCCGGTGGCCTAAAATAATGCCATCTCGTACCATAAAATGGCACTTCTCCCAATTCAAAATAAGGTTAGTTTCCTCGCATCTCTGCAACACTAGAGAAAGATTATCAAGACAATGATCAAAAGAATCTCCAAAAACAGAAAAATCATCCATGAATAACTCCATTATTTTTTCAATAAAATCATGAAATATAGCCATCATACATCATTGAAAAGTCGCGGGTGCATTACATAGTCCGAATGTCATTCTGCGAAATGCAAACGTACCGTAAGGACATGTAAACGTCGTCTTCTCTTGAAAAAATATTTAATGCCTAAATATTTCACGTGTTTTGTAATTATTATTATTAATTGTTTTAAAAAATTATTACATAATATATTAAGTTCTTAATTACTAACTTGAGATAACAGTGTGAAATACTTCATAATAAATGGACCCTCTGAAATAGATTATTCTGAAATATATATAATATATTATAAGCTGATTCTTTTAAACCACATGAATATTGTTTTGGACATAATCAATATAGTAAATAATATCATTTAAACTCGAAATATATTCATGAATTTAAGTATGTAATAAACCACAAATAAAATCAGAAACAAAGAAAGATGGAAAGTCATAGGAATAATGTTTACAAACTAATATAGTAGATGATTAAGTGGATTGAGATAATATAATTGCTGGGCGATCGTTAAATGAATTGAATATATTTTTTTCCTTGAAATCAAGAATAATTAACTTTAGCCGAGATAAGATGAATTGCCCACGCAGCCTCATCGCTTTTACGAAATTAGAGAACTTTCTCACATGCGAATTAGACGAATTATGTTAGTAGTCGTTAGGATTGAGAATTTATATTCTTGTGTTGTAATGTCATGTGCGTGAGTATTTTATTAGCTTTATACCCGTTTCATTTGGAATCAATTATGATATGTATCATTTCCTTGTTTGTAATTCATTAATAATTTATCGTTATCGTTTGTTGTTATCTCTATGACCCATTTCCCATTTTCCCCGAGTCTTGTGATGAACCTGTTTGGCATATGTAGTTCGAACAATCAATCGAATAGGTCGCTTGTTGGTGTTTGCTCGACTACACATGTGCCTATTCCCATTTTTCTGGTCGGGTCGGAGACGGCGGTAAAACTTGGGTCGTAGTATTAGTATATTCCGGAATATGACGAACTCTGGGTATAAACCCACAGCTAAAGAGTCGTCAAGCCACTCGGAGGAATAAGGAGTCGGGAGGCTTTGGCCTGGTGAGTTGGAGAACGCAATAGGGTTCGATGTTTGATCAACATCGACCCTGCGTTTATTTTGTGTATATTGCGTTGGTTTTAAAATGCGGCATAGAACCTTGCCCATTTTAAATTTGACTTGAATCCCGTAATTTATTTTACTGTATTTGTGCTAACATCGTATTTGATGCAGCAACCTAAAAATCGTGAGCTTAGTGCAATTTATATTTTGTTTCCATATCTTTGCATTCATTTGCACGCATGAAACCGTTTTTGTTCACTAAGTAATTAGCTTAAATAAATTCTTTCGAGTTTTCGTTAATAACTCTTGTATTCCCATTCCCCTACCCACTGAGCTCGTTTAGCTCACCCCATGTTTTCTTAAATATTTTTAGAGATCGACAAACTTGAGTACGGACACCAATACAAGAGAAACGCAGATGAAACGTGTTGTGCCATTTCTCTGATTTTTACCCTAAGTATTTCGAAGCGTAATTGTACTGATTTTGGTTACTAATTTTTGATGTATTATTAAGTTTTATAAGTTAAGACTCCCGCTGTAATACTTAATATACTTAGTTTGTGTGATTGAGTTTACTTTGTAAATTTGTTTTTTGTAGACTTAGATCCATTAGTATTATAAGTTTTTAATTATCGTACCTTTGGACAATTACATTTGTGGAGCTTAAGTTAGAAAATATTCGGAGTATGCTATTCATTAACCGAGACCTCTGTGATTATATTTGGTTTAGTAAGTTTGGGGCGTTACAATCCCCCAAAATTATGCGATAATACATTTTGAGAAAAAAGTAATACTTTTGAAGAAAGTAATACTTTTATGGAAAAAATGTAATACTTTTGATAAAACAAATGATACAATATGTTAAATATGGTGCTGAAGCTGGGGCCTTAATACATATTGAATGTAATCATTTCAATGGATTGTGGATGATTGCCCCAATGAGCAAAATGTGATTGTGGATCTGTCAAGGAAAGTAGAAAATCATATTCAACTGTAGAAAAGAAGCTAATAACTCACGAGAGCGCGATACACCATTAATGGAGATTTTATGTTTCAGTATGAATCTTTTTTTATTCTCTTGGAACATTGGTTTTGCCACGAAATGAATGGAAAATAAGAAGAAACATAGAGAAAAACGAAAGAGGAGACAAGGGGAAAAAAAGTAAAAAGAGGGAAAAAGAAGTAAAAATAGGAAAAAGAAAAATATTGCTGAAAAGTACTACTGAAAAGTATTAAATTTTAACTTAAAAGTATTATAGTTGTAACTGAAAAGTATTACAAATTTGAATTGAAAAGTATTAAATTTTGAACTGGAAAATATTAGAGTTTTAAGTAAAAACTATTACATATTGAACATACTAGTATTATAAGTTTAAAGTTTGAGAAAAAGTTATTACATGTTGAACTAATAAGTATTAGAGTTTTAAGTGAAAAATATTACACATTTAAGTGGACACGTATTATATGTATTAAATACTTAAGTGAAAAATATTACTTGTTGAACTACAAAATATCAATCATCTTCAGTATCATTTTTAACAATGAGTCTCACTTTTTGTGTCAAAAGTATTACATGTTCCTAATTAAAGTATTATTTTATTGCTCAAAATTATTACCTGTCTTAAAAGTATTACTTATTTTCTAAAAAAATATTACCAGAATATTTTTGGCGGACAATTGACATTTTGTTGACTCGCGCCTATTGGCCCACAAACTTTCTGCTGGATTAATCGACCCGACCCTTCTTACAAATAGAGATCCGTGAGACGGTTCTATATAAGTCTTTGTCTTCCGGCAAACATCGTACAATTTGATTATAAGAGAACTCAGCATAACATTTTCTCCTGTCTCACACTTTGATTTGTGTGACACCAGTTTTTGTTTAACAGTTTAAGTGTCACCATGTTTTGGTTCTGTCTAGCCATCGGGGATTGATAGTGTTAGGGTGATGCACGTCCCCTTAATTTTTCTGAAATCATTGGATTGTGTTTCATTGGTTTTGTCTTTCTAGACTTATGGAAAAATTGAGTTTTTAATGAATTATGATAGATTCTTAGATACATACTTGTTTCTTAATATAAGTGATGCACTTGTCATATTATTTGTATCTTGTTTCCATGTCTATTAGGATTCTTGGAGCTCTTGGACGCCTATATAAAGCGAAATGGAAGAGCCCACAGATTATACAAGAGACACAAGAGAGTTGATAGAGTTTAGAGACTTCCAAACACAAGGAACTTTACTCGAATGGGATGTGATATCAGATGTGATTATATCATGTGATCACATTCAGTCTATCACAGTGTTTGTTAGGTTGTTTTCATCCATAGGATTTTCATATTGTGCTACACAAAGTCCAATCACTTCTATTGTTTGATGAGTTACATTGATAATTTATATGATTTTTCATTATTTTCTACTAGTCGGTTTTTTGTAATCATTTTACGAGAAGTCAAACATTTGTACTAGTGGAAGTTTCGCACTACTGACACATCTACAAACTAGTTCTCTTGTAGATAAGGTTTTACATCTTGTGTTTTGGTCATTTTATTTAATTTCGCTGCATGTGACAATAGATGTGACTACATCTGCAATAAGACCAATACTCTGTTCGAAAATTTTGAATCTCTACACGCTCCAATTCTTTCAATTGGTATCAGAGCCAACACTTGACTACACTAAGTGTTGATCCTGTGTGTTTTCTATCATGGATATTCAAAGAGTCTCTATGTTAGGAAATTTATTTGTTAAACTTTGATGATACCATGCAAAACTTAGACTAGGAAGTTGGCACCCCATTTTCCTTGTAATTATGTATTGTAATAGATAGGACTGAAAGAGCTGAGTGAAGTCAACTAAGTCAAGAATGCAAGAAGTCAACTGCAGACTGGGAAGAAGACTCTGTTGTATGTCAGCTGAGTATGGCCTATAAGTAAGTCAAGGAATCGACTGAAGGAGAATCAACTATGGAACAACTGTATGAAGTGTCAGTCAAGTCAACTCAAAGAGCCAAGTCTAACAGTTTAAATGATAGTTGAGTCAATCATATGATTTGAGCAGACTCAAGTCACATGGGGTAAAGGCATTAGTCAAGTCAAGACGACTGACATTGATCCGTTGGAATGAAGTCAATAATATTACTCGATATAGTAATAAGTCAGGCTGCCAGGTTTTAAAGTGTTTGGCCCAGAAATATGCAAAAGGAAGAAGCCAATGGGAAGCACTGCAACTTGTGTCAGAACCTGCAAGACTGCGATGCCATTTAATACGAGAAAGGGTCAACATCACAAGTGCTGCAGACCAAGAAAAGACAAGCCAACGAACACAAAGTGAAATTTGAAACTAGCCAATCTCTTCAACGGGAAAATTTCAAACGTGCACTATAAAAGGCTGAGGAAGCATTTGAGAAAGGGTGACCTGAGCCTAGCAAGATCAAGCATTATTAAAGCAATTAACCTGCAATATTCTCAAAGCATTTCAATATATTCCTCAAGCCTAAAACTCGAAGAAACTCGATCCAACACAAGCTGTGAAGGAGAGACAACTTCAACCAGTTTAAGAGGAAACATTTGAAGAAAAAAAGGGGTCTACTTTCCAAGTTGAATGATTGTAGAAAGGTTCAAGGTCGAACCAAGTTTCAAGTTTTTTGGAGGGCTACGTGAACAAATCCAAGGACTTGAAAGTGAGCTGAAGTATCAAGGCAACTGCCTCGTGAAGAAGCTGAGTCGCAGGAGAAGCCATCTGTGTGATCAAGACTATCTCTAGACTATTCACTGCTTTGTAACTTCATCTGTTACTTAGTGGATTCGTCTAGGTGTTGGAGAAGAGTGGATTAGAAGAATTATCCCATCTTCAAACCACTATAAATATTACTTGTGTCAATTTACTTCCATCACTTACTTTCTTGCATTTACTTTTATATCTGCTATTAGTTAAATCTGTTATCCAACTAATAAACAACTAAGTGCTAAAACAAGTGTTAAAAACAAGTTTAAATAAATCAAAGGGTGTTAAGTCTTTCGCCGTTATAAAACTAAATCAACTAAGTTAAGTGTTAGCTTAAGCAACCGAGTTATACTATCAACAACTCTATCGAGTCTGTTGAGTAGGTAACTTAGCTGAATAGCAAACTTAACTGTCCCCTAAGAATACAGCCGATTTGAGTCAACTCTGTTGCAAATCATAAAAGGACTAAAATCAAAAATTTGGTAAGGTTTATTCAACCGCCCCTTCTAAACCTTACATCACACCCCTTGGGACCTACAAGTGGTATCAGAGCGGTTCGTTCATTAAGCCTTCCACACTGGTTACTAAACTAGATCTCAATCTTTTTCAAAAGTTTTAACACGTGTTCTTTAAAGTCTTTTATTCTTTAAGCAAAGTTATTATCATGGAAGCAAATCTAACTCGTATTCCAATGTTCACTGTGGAAGAGTTTGATGACTGGAAAATTCATATGCAAGCTCATCTATCCGTTTTACACGATGAAATATGGCTTGTGATAGAGAATAGGCCATTGCATATATACAAAGTCAACACTGCTGCAAGAGTAGCACCTGCAGCTGAAGGAGAAGTTGTTGAAGGTAGACCAGCCATGGTTGAAAAAACACACAGAATGGACCAATGAAGATCGAAAGAGAAATAACCTGGACAATGTGGCCAAGGATATACATTACAAGACGTTGGACAAGGCGATGTTCAACAAAGTCAAGTCTTGCGAATCAGCCAAAGAAATCTGGGAAAAGTTAACCCTGATTTGTGAAGGATCAGAACATATTAAAGAGAATAAATTAATTGTTGCTTTTCAAAAATTTGAAAATTTTAAAATGCTTGCCTGTGAAACTATGGATCAACTGGATGCCAGATTTACAGAGATAACAAATGAGCTTTCAGCTCTTGGGAAAGAATACACTCAGAAGGAGATGTGTATGAAGATTTTAAGAGCCCTCCCAGCTGAATGGGAAATGAAGGTCATGGCCCTGAGACGTTCAATGAACCTCTCAAAAACATCCAAACATGAGTTATTCTCAGACCTCAAAGCTTATAAGTTTTAGCTGAGAAGAAAAGAGCAAGAGGAAACAACTGTACCAAAGACAGCTGCATTATTGGCCAGTGATGGGAAAATAGCTGAGCCTAAGGAGCCCATTGACTAGGAGGAGATTGCCCTCATGGTAAAGAGATCCAAAAAGTTCTTTAATGAGAACTACAATAGAAACAAGGGTGAGACCTCCAGAAGACATTCAACACCTTCTAAAGCAAGGGAGGACAAGCCACCCAAGAGAGCTGATTATCAGAGAGATGATAATCAAAGGACCGACAGAGCTGATCAAAGAGCTGAAAACCTGTGTTGAAATTGCAGACAACTAGGACATTTTGCTGTTGATTGTTCCTATCCACCAGTCAACAAAAATAGAAATGAGGAAGAAAGAGAAGTATTCGGGTAAAGAAGACAAGAAAAGAAGAAAGCCATGTTGACTGCTGAGACTGCTGAGCCAGCCAAGTGCAAAGAAGCATCAGACTCAGATAGTAGTCAAGCTGACTACTCAAGTGAGACAGAGGAAGAGGCTTTGATCTGCCTCATGGCCAATGAACAAGATCAAGAAGATGAGGTACATTCTAACTCATCTCATTTTGATTCAGGTGATAGTGACTGTGACACACACACACACTTCATCACCCAAAGATCTTTATGATTTATTAGGCAAAATGATGAAATATTTTGAACATATAAAATACTCTCCACACTTTTACAATGAGGAAAACAACCAGCTTAAAAGCCATAACTCATAGCTCACAAAAGAGTCGAGCACTCTGAGTCACATCATTGATGAGAACACTAAGATGAAGGCCGAAAATGCAAAGATCTTACCAGAGTTAGCTGCTACAGAAAAGAGGGAAAAAGATCTCAAGAATGTGATTGCCTCATTTACAAAAGCATCTAGATTATTGGATGAACTTATTATGAGTCAAAAAGAATGTGGAGACAAGACATACATAGAATTTAATTCCTTTGTGCATAGTTAAACTCCAAGAGTGATCTTGGAAAAGGGATCTTCAAGCAATGAAGGATTCCAAAAGCCCAAAATACCAAATGCTGCACCCATATTTACTCCAAAGCACAATCACAATCATGTTGGCCTTGGTTACAAAGGAAAGGGAAAAAAGCCAGTAAAGTATGCTAAAAGGGCGGTGAGAAGAAATTGACGGGTCCTCGAGACTCCAAAACAGAAAATACGTCTGTTGTAAGAAGCAAACAGAGCTACCAAAAGCCCAAGAAATTTCATCAAAGAAATACATATGATGGGAATTGTAGAAACTATCCAAACCAAGCTGATTGGAATAATGTGAAACATCCGCAAAGACCTATGGGATACAAGCCAAAATGGCAAATACCTTAACCTCAACAATGGTCATCCCAAGGCAAAAGAGCTATTATCAGCACACATATGCACCCAAGCACTACACTCAGAGATTTCATAACTATCCCAAGAAAGCAATTGCTAAAACACACACAAAGGCATACAGACAAATGAGACAGCTGTATGATCCTAAAACCCCCAAGCAATTTGCTAATGTGCATTATGATTATGGTACTGATAGATGGCAACCTCTTAGAGTCGATCAATCTGGCTATAGGTTGGTTGGAGCATCTTATAGCACTAATCCCCCCAGGACCCAGACAAGTATGGGTACCTAAAAACTAATTTCCTTGATTGCAGGTTCAAGGAACAGCTGAGTGCCAAGGAACATTGTACATGGAGAGTGGCTGTTCCAGACATGTGACAGAGAATAAGAAAAATCTGTCCAGATTCAAGGAGATTAGAGGTGCTAAAGTTATTTTTGGAGGAAATGAAGCTCCAGGGGAGATCGAAGGCACAAGATCTATCAAGAAAAATGGATTTGAGATCACAGATGTTGCTTATGTGGAAGGCCTCAACTTCAACCTGTTAAGCATCATCTAACTCTGTAACTTACAATGTAGGATTAAACATGGGAGTATGCCAGATCAAAGATGCTGAATCAAATGAAATTGTGTTGCAAGGAACAGGGAAAAATAATATGTATGTGGTAGATTGGTCTACTTCCTCTCCAAGCACATGTCTGCTAGCAAGGAGTATGGCCGAATCAAGTTGGTTGTGGCATAGGAAGCTGAGTCATCTGAATTTCAAGACAAGCTTGCAAGCAGTCATCTTGTAGAAGGATTGCCAGACTCAGTGTACAAGAAAGAAAGTATATGTTATGCATGTCAGATGGGAAAGCCGATCAAATCATCATTCAAGGATAAGCCAAGTCCTTCTTCAACAAAGATATTACATCTGTTGCATATGGATTTATTTGGTCCAGTTGAACCAGCTAGCATCAGTGGAAAGAAATACACCTTAGTGGTGGTGGATGATTATTCAAGACATACATGGATAATTTTCATATGTAAAAATAAGGAAACATTGCAGAAGTTATTTCAGCTGATGAGAAGAGTTCAAAATGAGAAGAGTCAAACCATTATAAAGATAAGATCTGACAGGGGAACTGAGTTTGTCAATGGGATAATAACTCAGTATTGTGTTAAAAATGGTATTGCTCATGAGTTATCAGCAGCAAGGACTCCATAGCAGAATGGAGTAGCTGAAACAAGGAACAGAACTCTCAAGGAAGCTGCCAGGACAATGTTAGCTGAAGCTGGATTGCCTAAAAGATTATGGGCTGAAGCCATAAATACAACATGCTATACTCAGAACAGAGGCATGATTAATAGGCAATTGACCAAGACTCCCTATGAAATTTGGACAGGGAGGAAGCCAAATGTTGGATATTTCAAGATATTTTGATGTAAATGTTTCATCCATAATAATGGCAAAGATAATTTGAAGGATTTTGATGCTAAATGTGATGAAGGTATCTTTTTGGGATACTCAACTGAAAATAAATCCTATAGAGTGCTGAACAAGAGTACTATGGTCATAGAAGAATCTATCCATGTGGTTATTGATGAACCTAATGTGAATGGAGAAGACATTGATGAGTTAGCTGATAAGCTGAATCAGCCAACTATGCAGAAGAGTCCTTATATTGAAGCTGATGTGAGAGCACTCAACCCTGATGATGATGATGAGATAGCTGAATCTCAAAGACAGCTGGAAGGTCTACAGCTGAATGAAGATGAGGAAGTTGTTCAAGACAACTTAGCTGCGAGACGGCTGAATCCAACAGACTTACTCCAACCTGATGTGAGATGGCTGAGAGACCAGCCACCTGAGTTAACAATTAGAGATGTTAGAGATGGCATAAGAACCAGATCCAAAGCATATCATGAAGCAATGTTCACTTGTTCTATTTCCCAAATAAAGCCTAAAGATGTGTCTCAAGCATTGGAAGATACACATTGGATTCAGGACATGCAATAAGAGCTAAATCAGTTTGAAAGGAACAAAGTATGGGAATTAGTTAAAAGGAAGGATCTTTTGTAAGAAACAAAGCAAGATTGGTAGCCAAAGGGTATTGCAAAGAATAAGGTATAGATTTTGATGAAACATTTGCTCCTGTTGCAAGATCGAAAGCAATAAGGATGTTTCTTGCTTATGCTACACATAAAACTTTACTATGTATCAAATGGATGTGAAAAGTGCATTTCTATATGGACTGTTAGAGGAAGAAGTTTATGTTGAACAACCTCCAGGTTTTGAGCAGAAAACTATTGGAGATAAGGTCTACAAGCTCAAGAAAGCACTATATGGATTGAAACAAGCACTAAGAGCATGGTATGATACATTGTCTAAATTTCTAACTGACAATGGATTCATCAAAGGCAAAGTTGATAGAACACTCTTCAGAATTCGAGATGGAGAGAGTATACTGCTTGTTCAGATGTATGTGGATGATATCATTTTTGGATCCACAAACAAAGAGCCACGTGACAAGTTCTCAAACCTCATGTAAGGCAAATTTGAGATGAGCATGATGGGAGAGCTGACTTTCTTCCTAGGACTTCAATTCAAGCAATTGAAGGATGGAACCTTCATAAGCCAAACCAAGTATACCAGATATTTAATGAAGAAATTTGGTATGGAAGAGAAGTCTTCTGTGAAGATTCTGTAGGTGCCAAGGGGTGTGAGTAAGTTTTAGAAGGGGGGGTTGAATGAACCTTACCGACTTTTCGATTTTAGTCCATTTAAGATTATTAAAGAGTTAACACAAACAACTGTGTCCTTGAGGGACAACTAAGTTGGTTATTCAGCAGAGCTAGCCACTCAACAGACTCGATAGATCTGTTGATAGAATAACTCAGTTGTTTAACCTGAACTTTAACTAGGTTGTGTTGGTTTTATCAGCGGAAGACTTAACACCCTTTGAATTGTTTTAAACTTGTTTTAACACTTGATTTTAGCACTTGGTTATTAATCAGTTGGATAGCAAATATGATTTTATCAACATATATAATGTACGTATGCAGAAATGTAAATGTGATAAAAAATAAATGACACAGTTAATTTTTATAGAGGTTCGAAGATGGGGTAATTCTTCTAATCCTCTATTCTCCAACTCCTGGAGGAATCCACTATGTAAAAGATCTTTTTACAAAGTGGTCAATAGTCTAGAGACAGCCTTGGTCACACAACTGGCTTCTCTTCCGACTCAGCTTCTTCACAAGGAAGCTGCCTTGCTACTTCAGCTCACTTTCTCAAGCTCTTGGATTTGATCATGAAGCCCTCCAATGACTTGATACTGGTTCGACCTTGAACCTTCCTATAATCCTCATTGGAAAGTAGACCACTTTTGATTCTTCAAAAGTTTCCTCTTCAACAGGTTTGAAGTTGTCTTTCCTTCACAGCTTGTGTTGGATTGATTTCCTTCGATTTTTAGGCTTGAGGATTTGCTTGAATATACTTGAGAATATTGCAGGTTAATTGCTTGAATATTTCTTGGTTGTTCGTGGTTCAGGTAACTTTTTCTCAATGAATTTTCTCAGCCTTTTATAATGAACTTTTCAAATTTTGCCCGTTGAAGAGATATGTTGATTTCAACAGTCACTTGTGCTCGTTGTCTTCTCTTGTTGCAGTCCTTGATGTTGAAATTTTCTCGTATTTAATGTCTTGTAGCATTGCAGCATTTCTGACACTTGGTGCAGTGCTTCCCATTGGTTTGTTCCTTTTGCACACAACTGGGACTAACACTTTATCTCTGACATCTTTAACATGTTACCATTCTGAGTAACATTCTTGACTTTCATCAACGGATATCATTCAATTATCTTGACCTGACTGCAGTCTATTATTCCCTAGGTGACTTGAGTTAGCTTCCAATACTTGGATGACTCATCTATCACTTCAACTTGAGACATGGCTTCTTGAGTTGACTTGACTGACTCTTTACACGACTGATTCACAACTGATACATCTTCAGTCGAGTTCTTGACTTCCCTCCTTAGCCATACTCAGCTCTCTCGCAGCAGATTCTTCACTTCAGTCTCAGTTGACTTCTTGTATTTCCAGGAGTAGCTGACTTTACTCAGCTTTTCCAGGCCTATCTATTACAATGCAAATTACAAGGAAAATGGAGTGCCAACTTTCTAGTTTAAGTTTTACATGGCATTCATCAAAATCTATAAAATAAATTTCCCAACAATTTCCCCCTTTTTGATGATGCCAAAACTTAAAAACATTAAACAACATGTAAACAACAAAGATACATACAAACAATGCAGTAATAAAGAATGTATGCGTAGAATAGATCATTTTATTGATCATAGCATTCTTGTCCTTTACACAGCTGTTTACATTTGGTATCAGCGCATTTTCATATCAGAGCAGAATACATATATCTATGCTAAGATACAAGAATAAATACAAAGTGAAAAACTACAGAAAAATTCACTAAGTATTACAGATGACTTACAAAAATGTATTTACATAAGTAATATACATGAAGGGTTCGGAACAACACTTCAACGCCTTCGCTGCCTCCTTCTTTCCTCTTCAGCTCTGTCAAAGTCATCAGCTCTTTTCCTTTTTCTTTCTTCTTCTGCAGCTCTCTGCTTCTTCTCATACGCTCTTTTTGCAACATCATCCTTTCGCTTTCTCTCTAGCCATAGATGAGTCTGCCTTTCATTCTCCTCTTCATGTCTTCTTACAACCTCTGCATTCTTCCTTGCCACTTCCAGGTTTGCCAGTTCGTCATACCCAGCCCAGTAGATCCTCTCCTTCTTTCCAGGATCTACATGATCAATATTCTTGGGTTTTGGACGAGGTTGAGAACCTCTTCCACCACCACTTCTTCCTCCTCCTCTGGGTGTATCTTTGTCATCGAGTCTTACGCTTACCACCGGTGAGTGGGTCTGGCTGGTAGTCCGCTATTTTTCTGCTTCTTTGCACAATGCAAGACCCTTTTCCCAGTACAAATCCCAGGCTTGGGCTACTGACATTCCCTGAAAATAGCCTTCAGATTCGAGCGTATTGAATTCTTCAACTGATCTCAGCTCGGATCTATTGTCAGGTGCAACATCTTGATCTTTCCCTGCCAGAATGCCACCATACTGTTTCATCACTTATTCGATGCGGGCATCCATCTTTTTTTCGAACTCCTCAATCCCTGCTTTGATAATTCGTCTTTTCTCCGACATTAGCACAATAGAGTGCCCAATGGGTAGGGTTATGGGGAGTTTTCTCAAGATAGAGGATAATTTGACCTATTTGAGGGGTTTCAGCTATCATTAACGTAAGATCTTTCGAACGTTCCCCCTCAGCTGGCTTTCCCTTCGTCTCAGCTGCACTATTCTCAGCTGTAGATTCCTTCAACTTCTCTTCTTTCAATTTTCTTAGGGACTCCTCTCCCCCCTTTTTGGCATCATCAAAGGAGAGAGGAACCCTTGGGAACATGCCTTCAAGCATGAAATCGAGTCTTCTGAGAGTGGAAGATTGTTTGGAGTCTGCTGCAGCATAAGCCGTCCAAAATTCTGAGCGAGTTGCCTTGGACTCGGCTACCACCAACTTCATTTCAGCCATGAGTAGGCTGAATTTATCATTCATTGCATTCTCAAGGCGCATAATTTCTATTCTTTGAAATTCTTGTAGCAACTCTATTTCTGTTTTGTGAGACTCATGTAACCTTTCGATATACGCCTGCATCCTTTGCTTCAGGTCAGCATTGTCAGCCATCCAGACGAGCATTCTGCCATATAGTGCATTGAAGTAATGAACTTGTTCGATTCGCATGGCAGATTGCTGTTGAGACCATTCTCGGATCCACACCAGTATCCCTCTCAAGTCTGCTGTGAGGGTAGCATCCCTGTTGTCCAGTCTTAAATCAAGGGAGGCCTGATGCCGTTCAATCTTCTCAATCTCTTCACAAATCTTCTTGAAGATCTCACGAAACTCAGTTGTCTCACTTGATTCAGCTGCAGGCCACTCTTCAGCAAAGTTGAACTCGGCTGGAACAATGGTGTCAGTAGGGATGATTGGATCATCTCTCACAAAGAATCTTCGTTGTTCAACAGCGGTCTCTTCTTCCAAATCTGGTAGGATCGGCTTGAAAGGAAATACCTTTGGAAAGACATCATCACTCACATATGGGATGGTTTGTGAGGTTTGTGCCTGTGACGATGCAACTCTATTTGCCTCAGCCGCGGTAGCTTATCGGCAGTGGGCATAGCTGTGGGAGCCTGTGACGGAGCTGGTGTAGTCGTTACTGCTGCAGCTGTCGAAGCCTGCGCAGTGGACTATGTCTCAGCTGGGGTAGTTGAGAGATTTGACCCAGCTGACTGAGCCTCAACTATCTTAACAACATCTTTGGTCTCAGTAGATTTTTCTAAATGAATAATCCATTCCTCTGCTGCATCATTAGCATCATTGGATGATGATGAGACCTGTGGGCTTGGCTCATCATCGAAATTAAATTTCTGACAAGCAGCTTTGTCACTTAGCTGGCTCATAGTTTTGAGAACATCCTCAGTTGGGTCCTTTGGATCTTCAACATGAGTGGACTCAGCTTCATCTTCAGACCCCAAGAATGATGTGTCTAAGTTCTCCTGGGAGTCATGAAGTGCGCTTATTTTGTCTTCTATTTTAGCGCATTGAACTGGAGGATGTTCTGTGTCTCTTCACCCTTACCTAGGGAAGTTTCAACATCCCATAGGCCTTCAATACCTTCAGCAGACTCAACTACTGCGAGGCCTTCAACGTTTCCCTTCGATAGTCTCAACTATCTTGGGGTCTTCTACAATCCCTTCGACAGTCGCAGATGTCTTAGGGTCTTCAACCATGGCATCCATAGGAGTCTCAACCCCTTGGATTGCACTTTCATTGCCCAGAATGTTAACTCCCAGGGCATCTCCATCATGTGCATCGACTGTAAGAACAATGTCAACAACCTTCAAAGCAGTTGATATTTCAGCTGGGACAGAATCATCTGTCCGAGCTTCGTTTTATGTCACTCTGCTGTGGTTTTTTCTCAGTTTCCACTTCGCCTCCTTGCTTCAAATTTGAGTCATCCACAGCAACCTCCAACCCTGTTGTGGTGGAGTGAGTTTCCCCCTCAGCTGGCACACTAGCTGAGTGACTAATAGTGGGGTCACTCTTCTCCAGACTCGCGACTTCTTCCGTTGAGTGCTCAGCCACTGGGGAAGGTGGTAAAACACCCTCTTCAGGGGTTGGCTCAACTTGGGTGCCCAAAATCCCAGTGTCGTCGCCATTGCCCTTAGATCCATCCTCTGAATGCACCGTGGACGCGGCTGCAGCGATGTCTGTGGCAATCTGCTGCACCACTCCCAAAGGGTTGATCTGAGGAAAGATTGTGAGGACTCTCCTGGTCCTTCAACTAGTTGCTGCTCATGCATTAGCCTGGATTCCCTTAGAGCCTGCTGCTTATCTTACTTCTCTGCTGCAACAACGGGATCCATGTCTTCATTACTGTCAGACAACACATCAAGATGTGTGTGAGTATGATCGAGAGAACCAGTGAACTCACACATCTTGGCCTTCTCAAGGGTTTGTGCTTCCTCGGCTGCTTTCTCTTTTTCTTTCTCCCTGATGATGTGAAGAATATCCATGCAATTCTCTTCATCAAGGGCCTATAGTACGGTGGTAACTCCGAGAAATCGCAACAATTCCTTTTTCTCTTTGATATACTCAGGGTGAGCAAACTGCACCCTTGAGTGATCAAGTTTCCATGCTCTCCATTCTCTGAGACGGCGTTGAATATCTGGGTACAATGGAGAGTACATAATTATATCATCATCATCATCATCATCATTCTCATCTTCTTTTCCTCCTATTTCTGGAATTGAAGGTAAGACACGCTGCTCTTCTTCTTCAGCAGCATCAGTGACAGGAGGAGAGACAACTCTTTCAACTGGATGTTCAGTTGTCTCTGCTGCTTTGCTTTTCTCAACTGTTTGACGCGCAGCTGAGTCTTCATCAAGATTCTGGTGATTACCCAGTAGTCTTAGTGGATTCATCAATTACCTCAGGAGACTGCACTTCCTGAGTGTCAGCAGTCTCGGATGCCTTCTCCAGCTGAGTTGCAGATTCACTGTCTTCTCCAATTTAGACTACCTAACCAGTCTTCTTTTTTTGGGACGAACCAGAGGGACTTCTGCTTCAGATTCAACGGTTTCATCACCGGTGGAAACTTGGGTGAAATTCTTGGAAGGAGCTGCCTTCCTAGACTTGGCAGTCCTCTTCTTTCGTATGGCTAGAGAAGGGATTTGGGGTTCCTTCTCAGCCCCGACTGTAGGGGCAGGGGACTCAGCTGCAGGGGCAACCTTCTTCTTCGGAGCTGCAGGGGCAACTTTCTTCTTTGGAGGAGGGGTAGCAGCTGTGTCCTCGGGTTCAGATGATTTCCCCTAACTTGTGTCTGCCTTCTTCGCATGGGCTCTCTTTTGGGCACTAGAGGTTAGCCCGAAACATCCTTTTGTTCACATGGAAGGGTTTGCCATGTCGAAGGGCAATACCCTTCACTTCCAGTAGGTGGCCAATCACAAGGCCATATCCAAGAGATCCTCAAAAGGATCCATCATCCTTGAAAGTCTTATTCATCATATTCTGGCAGAGTCTGTTGTACACTAACTCAGCCCAGTTGACCTTTTTGCCCTGCATGATCGCAACCATGATGATCAGCTTAGTCTTTGACAGCTGGTTGAAGCTGCCAAACTTCATGTCAATACACTTGGAGACGACATCCATCAGCTTATGATAGTCGTCCTTCAGCAGTTTCTTGTCAGCTGTGTAGACCACCTTTGCAGCACATTCCGATTTGGCTACCTATTTCCATGCATCAACCAAGTCTACATCTGCTTCATTAATCTCCTTTATGCCTTTCGATGGTAACAAGCAGTGCTCTGTAAGGTCCCTAGCATTTATTATTATGTCCTTGCAGTGGACAAAAGACTAGATCCCTTCGTCCTGCACCTCCGCGTTAACATAGAACTGAGCTATCTCCTCAAGGTAGGTGTGCGAGTATTCCATGGTTAGAAAAGCCTTAGGACCTGACTTTTCTATCATTTCAGCGATCTTCTTGACAAGGGTTTCCTCAGAACCCTACTTCACCATGCCTTCGAAATCCACTGACGCTCCAGAGTGGATTTGCTTAGAGAGCTTGACAAAATCGAACTTTGGTGCCATTTACAGAAAATTTTACCGATTAAAACTGGCAAAGTTGCTTTAGAGTATTTAGGGTTTCCGAGAGAGAAATATAGCTTGCTTTTGCCTTTCTTGAAGATGAACAGTTTCTGTAAGTGAGAGAGAAGGCTGAAAAACATATATATATAAGGGTTAAGAAATGACATGTCTTTGGTTTTTGAATTTTGATTGAGATCAACGACTCAGATTAGAACGTCAAAACCGCATTTGATGCGGCAACATTTATGTCCAATCATATGCTTACTGCACCCGTCATTATTATGTTGATGTCATCCTTAAAAACATTCCCGCTCAAATATGACTTAACTCTGCTTCTCTCTTTTCATTAAGTGACTCAACTGTCAGCTAACTTGATACAACTGACTTTCCGACATGGCTATTTCACTTTGTTGAATTGTGAAACTTGCTCTTTTCTCATTTTCTCATCAACTATCTCTTCTAATTGAGTCTTCTGAGTGTTAACTCAGCTCAATTAACCCTAGCTCATTCTTAAGCTCTTCAAATCTTAATTCACATAGGGGCTTAGTGAATATGTCAGCTAACTGCTTATCAGTTGAGATATATTCCGAAGTGATGCCTTTCTTTTCAACATGATTTCTTTTAAAATGATATCTGACATCAATGTATTTTGTCTTGAATGCAACACAAGATTCTGAGTGATTGCAATAGCACTAGTGTTATCACACATAATTGGAATCTCTTTTTCTTCAATTTCATAATCTGTCAGTTGTTGTCTCATCCATAAGACTTGGGCACAACAACTGCCCGCAGCTATGTACTATGATTCAGCTGTGGATGTGGCTATCGAATTTTGCTTCTTGCTAAACCAGGAATCCAATCTATTTCCAAGCATTTGACATGTACCAGAAATACTTTTCCTGTCAACTCTACATCCAAAGATAGTCCGAGTCCCGAGTAACCAATAAGCTTGAATCCACCTTCCTTTGGATACCATAAGCCAACTTCCTGGCATCCCTTCAAATACCTTAGGATTCTCTTAGCTGCAGTCATGTTGCTCTCCTTTGGTGCATATTGGAATCTTGCACATACACCTACTGCAAAGGTGATATCTAGCATGTTGGCTGTTAAGTAGCGCAATGATCCAATAAGAGCTATATATCTAGTCTGATCTACAGCCTTGCCATCTGCATCCATGTCCATCTTGACTGATGTGTTCATTGGTATTTTCACAGAAGACTTCTCTTCCATACCAAATTTCTTCATTAAATCTCTGGTGTACTTTGTTTGACTTATGAAGGTTCCATCCTTCAATTGCTTGACTTGAAGTCCTAGCAAGAAAGTCAGCTCTCCCATCATGCTCATCTCAAATTTGCCTTGCATGAGGTTGGAGAACTTATTACACAACTCTGTATTTGTGGATCCAAAAATGATATCATCCACATATATTTGAACAAGCAATATACTCTTTCCATCTTGAATTCTGAATAGTGTTATGTCTACTTTGCCTTTGGTGAATCCATTGTCAGTTAGAAATTGAGACAATGTATCATACCATGCTCCTGGTGCCTGTTTCCATCCATATAATGCTTTCTTGAGCTTGTACACCTTATCTCCAATAGTATTCTGCTCAAAACCTGGAGGTTGTTCAACATAGACTTCTTCCTCTAGCAGTCCATTTAGAAATGCACTTTCACATCCATTTGATATACAGTGAAGTTCTTATGGGCAACATAGACAAGAAACATCCTTATTGCTTCTAATCTTGCAACAGGACCAAAACTTTCATCAAAATCTATTCCCTCTTCTTGGCAATACCCTTTGGCTACCAATCTTGCTTTGTTTCTTACCACAGATTCTTCCTCATTCATCTTGTTTCGAAAACCCATTTTGTGCCAATAACATTTTGATGAGTTGGTCTCTGTACCAATTCCAATACTTTGTTTCTTTCAAACTGATTCAGCTCTTCTTGCATGGCTTGAATCCAATGTGTGTCATCCAATGCTTGAGACACATCTTTTGGCTCTATTTGGGAAATAAAACAAGTAAACATTGATTCATGATGTGCTCTGGATCTGGTTCTTACGCCATCTTTTACATATCCAATAACTAACTCTGGTGGATGGTCTCTTAGCCATCTCACATCTGGTTGGAGGAAGTCAGATGGGTTCAGCTGTCTCGCAGCTAAGTTGTCTTGAACAACTCTTTCATTTTCATTGAGCTGTAGACTTTCCAACCGTCTTTGAGATTCATCTATCTCATATTCATCTTCGTTGATAGCTCTTATTTCAGCTTCAGCATAAGGACTCTTCTGCATAGTTGGCTGATTCATCTTGTCAGCTAACTCTTCAAGTCTTCTCCATTCACATTTGGTTTATCAAAAACCACATGGATAGACTATTCTATGACCATAATCCTCTTGTTCAACACTCTATAGGTTTTGCTCTCAGCTGAGTATCCCAAAAAGATACCCTCATAGGCTTTAGCATCAAGGGCCCATCAAATTATCCTTGTCATTGTTGTGGATGAAGCATTTACATCCAAATATCTTGAAATACCCAACATTTGGCTTTCTCCCTGTCCAGATCTCAATGGGAGTCTTGGTTAATTGCCTGTTTATCATGCATCTATTTTGAGTATAACATGTCGTGTTAATGGCTCAACCCAAAATCTCTTGGGCAATCCAGCTCCAGCTAACATGGTCCTTGTAGCTTCCTTGAGAGTTCTGTTGCTTCTTTTAGCTACTCCATTTTCTGTGGAGTTCTTGTTGCAGATAACTCATGAGCAATACCATTTTCAACACAATACTGAGTAATTATCCCATTGACAAACCCAATTCCTCTGTCAGACCTTATCTTTATAATAGTTTGACTGTTTTCATTTTGACCTCTTTTCATCAGCTGAGGTAACTTCTGCAAAGTTTCATTCTTTTTGCACATGAAGATGTCCATGTATACCTTGAATAATCATCTACCACCACTAAGGTGTATTTCTTTCCACTTATTCTGGCTGGTTCAACTGAACCAAATAGATCCATATGCAACAGATGTAATATCTTTGTTGAAGAAGGACTTGGCTTATCCTTAAATGAAGATTTTATTTGCTTTCCCATCTGGCATGCATCACATACACTTTCTTTATTGTACACTGAGTCTGGCAATCCTTCTACAAGATTACTCTTTGCAAGCTTGTTGATTGTCTTGAAGTTCAAATGACTCAGCTTCTTGTGCCACAACCAACTTGATTCGGTTGTACTCTTTGCTAACAGACAAGTGATTGGTGTGAAAGTAGACCAGTCTACCACATACATATTCTTCTGTCTTGTTCTTTGCAGCACTATTTCAATTGATTCAGCATCTTTGATCTGGCACACTCCTATATTAAATCCAACATTGTAGCCCTTGTCGAGAGTTGGTCGATCTTTGAGTTGAAGTTGAGGCCTTCAACATAAGCGACATCTGTGATTTCCAATCCATTTTTCTTGATAGATCCAATGCCTTTGATTTCCCCTGGAGCTTCATTTCCTTCAAATATGACTTTTGCACCTCTAATCTCCTTGAATCTTGACAGGATTTCGAAGGCATGATCAAGCAGGGGTCAGACGAAACCCGTGTGAAGAAAATAGCAGAGAAGTTGGAGAAATCAGGACTGAAACCCTTTTTGTCGATGGAGTTTCAGATAACCTACGAGGAGGAGGTCGCACAGTTCTATGTGAACACTAAAGTTCACGATGAGGGCATCAAGTCCTGTGTTCACGGGAAAAATTTCACCATCACTGCCAAGGATCTGGCAGAACACTGCTTGTTGCCGGCGGAAGGAGTGCCAGAGATTTATGAAGCTGATGTTAACCTGGCTGCTGCTTGGAAGGAAGTAGCCAAGCCTGACTGTGCTGCAAAGGTTGTCTACACAGCTGAAGAGAAGCTGCTGAAGGAGGATTACCATAAGCTGTTAGACATTGTTGCCAAATGCATAGATATCAAGTTTGGAAGCTTTAATTAGCCGTCCAAAACCAAGTTGATCTTGATGGCTGCGATCACGGAGGAGAAGAAGGTGAACTGGTCTGAGTTTGTATACAGCAGACTCTGCCAGAATATTGGGAATAAATTCTTCAAGGAGGATGGTTCGTTTGGAAGATCTTTGGGATATGGCCTGGTGATTGGCCGGATGATGGAAGTGAAGGGAGTCCCTCTTCGACATGGAAAGGTGTTCCATGTAAACAAGAAAATATTCCGATCGAACCTCTTCGGAGAACAGAAGAGAGCGTACGCCAAAAGAGCTGATACGAGTGAGGGGGAATCAGCTGGCCCTGAAGAAACAGCTGTCTCTTCCTCTCCCTAGAAGAAAGCTGCCCCTGCAGCCAAAGAAATCACGCCCGCAAAGAAAGAAAAAGAAAACAAAAGATGCACCTGCCCCTGGAGCCGAGTCACCTGTCCCTGCAGCCGCAGCGGAGAAGGAACCTCAAATACCTTCTCCGGTTGTCAAGAAAAAGAGGACTGACAAGCCTAGAAAGCCAGCTCCTCAGAAAAAGACAATATCACCAGCCCTCGCCACCCAGGACTCGGAGGAAACTGCATCCGAATCAGAAATTCCTCTGGTAGGACCAAAAGGAGAAGACTCTTCAAGCGATCAGAGCTTGAGAAAACAGCTGAGTCTGCCACTCAGCTGGAACAGATCGCGGAAACAATTGGAGAAGTAGAGTCTCCTGAAATTATTGGTGAAACAGCCAAGTGTGCTGAAGCCGATCAACAGAGGCAAACTGAAGACACAACTGTAGTCAGAACAACTGAAGCGCAAGAGGTAGCTGACAAAGTCAACTCACTTTTCGACAGGATCGTATCCCCACCTGCGACAGACGCTGCTGAGGATGTTGAGCATCAAAGTCTGCTACCTTCAATCCCTGAGAACGAGGGACATCAAGGAGATAATGATGAAGAAGATGATGACGTGATGATCCTATCCCCACCATATCCAGACATCCAAAATCGTCTGCAAGAATGGAGGAAGTGGAAAGTGAGTCGATCCGGAAACGATTCCAAAGACCGAGTTTATTGAAGAAGAAGAAGAACTGTTGAATTTCCTTGGTTTGACCACGATGGTCCAAGCACTAGATGAAGAAAAGCGCAAAGATATCCTACAGATCTTCAAAGACAAGGAGAAGCGAGATCGCGGAGAGGGCCGAAGCTCATGAGAAGGCCGATATCGCCCCTAATCTGGAACCACTGATCATACTCATCCACACCTTGATATCTTGTCGAGAGCGATGAGGATCGGACCTGCTGCTATTGCATCAAGAATGGAGATGCAGCAAGCCATGCGGGAATCCAGGATCTTACATGAGCAACAACTGATGGAAGGCCCTGGGGAATCTTCCAAATCACAGCTGGAGATTGATTCTATGGTAGTGGTGCAGCAAATTGCAACCGTTGTTGCTGCCACCACTTCCCCTGTTCACTCTGATGAAGGCATTAAGGGAACTAGCGATGAAACTGGGAACTTGGGGACCCAAGTTGAGCAAACCCCTAATGAAGGTGTCTTACCCCCTGCCCCAACGGCTGAATACTCAAAGGGAACAGCCGGGAGTCTGGAGACGAGTGACCCCAATCCAAGTCACTCAGCTAGTGTGCCGGCTGAGTTGGAAACTCCCTCCACTGCAGCTAGGTCGGAGAATGCTGCAGCTGACTCCACAACGAATCTTGGAGGCGAAGTGGAGAAGGAAAAACAAATGGATACATAGCAAATTGTCGCGACGAGGCTCGAGGCGATTGAGGCTCTCTCGGTGAAGTGCCAATCGCTGCAGGCCAATGACGCTGCGATGCGTCGAGGCACATGATGGATCTCGCCCGGGAGTTAACACTGGTGATGAAAGTGCAATCCATGGAGTTGAGACTCCAGTGGATGCCACCTCTGAAGACCCTAAGGCAGTTGAGTCTGTCGAAGGGATTGTCCAAGGCCTCACTGCAGTTGAGATTGCAGGAGGTAGTGAAGGCCAACGGGAGGTTTAGACTTCCCGAGGTAAAGAGATGGAAGCACATAACATCCCTCCTACTATCATTGATCCATCTGAGAAGGAGATAAGTGCTCTTCACGATTCCCAAGACAATCGATGTAACCTTCGGGATCGAAGGCCAAGACGAAGCCGAGTCATCCCCATTGCCGATCCAAAAGACTCGGTGATGATGTTCTCCCAGAAAGCACGAGTAAGTCCGATCTTAGGGCTACTCGCCAAACTTTTACTTTTGATGATGAGCCACCCATGCAAATCTCATCATCGTCCGATGACGCTCGATACGGCCGAGGACCAGTCAACTCATATGGACAAACCAACGAGACCGACGAAGGTTGTTGAGACAGTGAGGCTTAGCCACTAGGTCAACTCCACACAGGACCCACGGTGAAACAGTCAATCGCAGGCTCCCAGCCGCAGCGAGAATCGACTCTATCGGGCACATCACGGGCACAAGTTACCATTGAGCAGATTCCCGTTGCCCGTGATGATTCGTTTGAAGAATCGTTCCCCTTCTCTCTAGAGCTACCTGACCTTCTTGAAGAATCAGCTAGAGATCAAGAACGTTTCCATAAACCTGATCCCATTATTCCAACAAATACCATCGTCCCAACAGACTTTGACTTTGATGCTGCTTGGCCGCCAGCTGAGACAGATGTGACAGATGAGGTTCGGGAAGTTTTCAAGGCCATATTTGCAGAGATAGAGAAGATGGAAAGGCACCAGGCCTGACTCAACATGAGACTGGATAACCGAGATGCTAATCTTACTGCCGATATGTGAGGAATAATTGTCAGGATCCGGGAATGGTGGTAACAACAGCAGACAATGCGCGTAGAACAAGTTCAATACTCCAGAACATTGTTCAATAAATTGCTAGTCTGGCGGGCTGAGAATGCTGATATGAAGAGAAGAATGCAAGAGAACATCGATCGAATGTATGAATCTCACAACACAAAGATGTAGCTGCTGCGTGAATTTCATAAGAAAGAGCTTATGCGCGTAGAGGAGAACATGGAAAAGAAATTCAGCCTCCTCTTGGCTGAAATGAAGCTGATGGCAGCTGAATCCAACGCCACCTGCTCCGAATTCCGTGCAGCATACTCCGCAAGCAGATTCGAAGCATAACTTAGCTATCAACCGCTTAGACTTCATGATTGCTGGCATGTTTCCAGTGGTTCCTCTCTCCTTTGATGATGCCAAAAAGGGGGAAGAGGAATACCTAAAGGCGTTAAAAGGATCTAAAGCTGAGAAGAAGGACACAACTGTGAAGGGGAAGACAGCTGAAGAACAGAAAATAGAGAAGAAGGGAAAATCTGTTGAGGGGGAAGGTTCGAAAGATATGACATTGATGATTGCTAAAACCCCCCAACAAGGACTTGTCACAGCTGATATCATCAGCAAACTCCCAGTGACTCTGCCGCTCCAACACTCATGATACCCATGGTATGGCGAAAAATAGTAAAAATAGTAGGGGATAAAGGAGGTGGAAGGAAAGATGGATGCCCGAGTGATGGATATACTAAAACAGTATGGAGGCATTCTGATAGGAAGAGACACTGATGCCATTTCAGACATCGGAACCGAGCCGAGATCTGTTGATGAATTCAAGACGCTCGCATCCGAGGGATACTTCATGAACATGACCATGGCCCAAGCCTGGGACTTATATTGGGAAAAAGGCCTCAAGCTATGTGAAGAAGCGACAGCATGCAGACCATGCGCATCTCTCTGGTCAGTCACTGGTACCGGGAAAAAGAAGGCCCCAAGATAATACACGCCCAGGCAGAGGAAGAAACAGTGGAGGAGGAAGAGGTTTCAGACCCAGACCTCTGCCCAAAACATTGAATATATAGATCCAAGTAAGAAATGAGGGATCTATTGGGCTGGATTCGACGAAGTAGCCAACCTGCAAGTGGCCAAGCACAATGGTGAGTATGTAAAGAGAATCGAGGAAGAGAATAAAAGACAAACTCAGCTGTGGAAAGAAAGACAAGAAAGAAAAAGAAGAGATGTAGCTGCCAGAAAAACATATGAGAAAAAAAAGCGGTGAAGAGAAGAAGAGAAAAAGGTCGAGAAGACAGAGCTGATGAGGAAAGAAGGAGGCGCGAAGGAGATGAAGTGTTGCTGTCCACCCCTTCATGTAATTTACTTTTGTAAATACATAAGTATGTAAGTCTTCTGTACATTGAATAAGAAATCTGTAATTCCTATATTTTCTTTGCGTAGACATAGATGGTTGCTCTGATACACTTTGTAAATAGCTGTGTAAAGGACAAGAATGTTATGATCAATAAACAGATTGATTCTATGCATACATTCTCTGTTACTACACTATCTGTATGTATCTTTGACATTTACTTTTTGTATGTATGCTTTAAATTTTGGCATCATCAAAAAGGGGGAAATTGTTGGGAAATTAATTTTTAGATTTTGATGAATGCCATGAAAAACTTAGAATAGAAAGTTGGCACCCCATTTTCCTTGTAATTTGCATTGTAATAAATAAATTTGGTCAGTTTTGAGTTAAGTCGCCTATGCCTAAACATGCAAGAAGTCAATGGAGACTAGAAAGAAAACTCACATTTGTGAGAGGCGGTGAGTGCGACAAGGAAGAGAAGACAGAACTCGGATCAAGGAGCGGTGAGATGCGGTGAGTGAAGTATCAATCAAGTCAACTCAAGATAGCCAAGTCTCAAGTTGAAGTGACAGATGAGTCATCCAATGATTGGAAGCTGACTCGAAGTCATCTAGGGAAATCAAGGAAATGCAGTCAAGTCGAGACAACTGAAAGAGATCCGTTACACAGAAGTTAAGAAAATTACTTAAACAAGTAACACTCCCATACTACCTTTCTTAGAGTGCTCAGTCCCAGAAGTGTGCAAAAGGAATAAACCAATGGGAAGATCGCACGTGTGTCGAGAACTCGAAAAGTCAAGACTCATCCAATACAAGGAAATGTCAATTTCAAGGACTGCAACAAGACAAGCCAACGATCACAAGTGTCTTTTGAAAATTAGCCTATTTCTTCAACGGGCAGATTTTCAAAAGAACACTATAAAAGGCTAAGGAATCAATTTGAGAAAAATACAGAGGTTACCTTGTTACCTGAAACTTTCAAGCTATTATTCAAGCTGTAACCTACTGAAATATTCTCAAGTCATTCAAGTTTAATCCTCAAGCCTACACAACGAAGGAAATCAATCCAAGACTTACCAGTGAAGGAAAGCCCACTTCAATCAGTTGAAGAGGAAACATCTGAAGAATCAAAGGGGTCTACATTCCGCAGAGGATTGTAGAAAGGTTCAAGGTCGAACCAGTCTCAAGCTATTGGAGGGCTTCGTGATCAAATCTAAGAAACTTGAGCAAATGAGTGTAGTAGCAAAGGCGCGCCTGCCTGTGAAGAAGCCGAGTCGGACGAGAAGCCATTTTTGTGTGACCAAGGCATCTCCAAATTGAGTCCAAAAGGATCAAGTGTTTGTGTGATCAAGACTTGCATACGGACCGATAACCACTTTGTACGATCAATACTTAGTGGATTCCTCCAGGAGTTGGAGAAGAGAGGATTAGAAGAATTACCCCATCTTGAACCTCTATAAAATTTATTGTGTCATTTACATTTCAAAGACTTCAATTTCGCATATTATTTTATATCTCATTTGATAAATTTGCTATCCAATTGATATTTAACAAAGTGCTAAAACCAAGTGTCAAAACAAACTTAAACCAAATTCAAGGGTGTTAAGTCTTCCGCTGAAAACATTTCACAGTTGAGTTAAGCCTTAGACTAAGTAGCTGAGTTATTCTATCAACAGCTCAGTTGAGTCTGTTGAGTGGCTAACTCTGCTGGTTAACTAACTTAGATGTCCATCTAGGACTTAGGTGTGAAGTATTAACTCTGAACTATTTAAAAGGACTAAATCGAAAAGTTGGTAAGGTTTATTCAACCCCCCCTTCTAAACCTTACTCTCACACCCTTTGGGACCAACAATCTTCATACACATTTCCTTCTGTGTGTATTCCTTCGCAAGAGCTGAAAGCTCATTTGTGATTTCGGTGAATCTTGCATCCAGCTGATCCATGGAGTCACTTGCAAACATTTTGAAATTTATAAATTTTTGAACAACAATAGACAATTTATTTTGTTTAATTTGCTCTGATCATTCGCAAATTAAAGTTAGCTTATTCCAGATTTCTTTTGTTGTTTTGCAGGATTTGACTTTGTTGAACATCGCTTTGTCCAAAGTCTTGTAGAGTATGTCCTTGGCCACATTGTCCAAGTTGTATCTCCTCATATTCTCATTAGTCCATTCAGTCCTTGGTTTTTCTACCATAGCTGGTCTTTCCTCTACATCTTCTTCTCCTTCAACTGCATCGGCTCTTGTTACAGCCGTATTCACTTTCAATATTTGCAGTGGCCCATCCTCTATTACGAACCATATTTCATCGTGTAGAGCAGCAGAGTTAACACAAATAGTTGTGTCCTTGAGGGACAACTAAGTTGGTTATTCAGCAGAGTTAGCCACTCAATAGACTCGATAGAGCTGTTGATAGAATAACTCATCTGTTTAACCTGAACTTTAACTAGGCTGTGTTGGTTTTATCAGCGGAAGACTTAACACCCTTTGAATTGTTTTAAACTTGTTTTAACACTTGATTTTAGCACTTGGTGATTAATCAGTTGGATAGCAAATATGAGTTTATCAGCAGATATAATGTACGCATGCAGAAATGTAAATGTGCTGAAAAATAAATGACACAGTTAATTTTTATAGAGGTTCGTAGATGGGGTAATTCTTCTAATCCTCTCTTCTCCAACTCCTGGAGGAATCCACTATGTAAAAGATATGTTTACAAAGTGGTCAACAGTCTAGAGACAGCCTTGGTCACACAGATGGCTTCTCTTCCGACTCAGCTTCTTTAAAGGGCAGCTGCCTTGCTACATCAGCTCACTTTCTCAAGATATTGGATTTGATCACGAAGCCCTCCAATGACTTGATACTCGTTTGACCTTGAACCTTCCTACAATCATCCTTGGAAAGTAAACCCTTTTTGATTCTTCAAAAGTTTCCTCTTCAACAGGTTTGAAGTTGTCTTTCCTTCACAGCTTGTGTTGGATCGATTTCCTTCAATTTTTAGGCTTGAGGATTTGCTTGAATATAATTGAGAATATTGCAGGTTGATTGCTTGAATATTGCTTGCTTGTTCATGGTTCAGGTAACATTTTCTCAATGAATTTCCTCAGCCTTTTATAGTGAACTTTTGAAAGTTTGCCCGTTGAAGAGATAGGCTGATTTCAAAAGTCACTTGTGTTCGTTGGCTTGTCTTGTTGCAGTCCTTGATGTTGACATTTCCTCGTATTTAATGTCTTGCAGCATTGCAGCGTTTCTGACATTTGGTGCAATGCTTCACATTGGTTTGTTCCTTTTGCACACAACTGGAACTAACATTTTATCTCTGACAGCTTTAACATGTTACCATTATGAGTAACATTCTTGACTTTCATCAACGGATCTCATTCAGCTGTCTTGACTTGACTGCAATCTATTATTTCCCAGGTGACTTGAGTTAGCTTCTAATACTTGGATGACTCATCTGTCACTTCAACTTGAGACATGGCTTCTTGAGTTGACTTGACTGACTCTTCACACGGCTGATTCACAGCTAATACATCTTCAGTCGAGTTCTTGACTTCCCTCCTTAGCCATACTCAAGTTGTCTCGCAGCGGACTCTTCACTTTAGTCTCAGTTGACTTCTTGTATTTCCAGGCATAGCTGACTTGACTCAGCTTTTCCAGCCCTATCTATTACAATGCAAATTACAAGGAAAATGGGGTGCCAACTTTCTAGTTTAAGTTTTACATGGGATTTATCAAAATCTATAAAATAAATTTCCCAACAGATTCCTATGAATACATCAATCAAGATGGACATGTATGCAGATGCAAAGCTGTTGATCAAACTAGATAGTTGGGAAATTTATTTTATAGATTTTGACGAATGCCATGTAAAACTTAAACTAGAAAGTTGGCACCACATTTTCCTTGTAATTTCCATTGTAATAGATAGGGCTGAAAAGCTGAGTCAAGTCAGCTATACCTAGAAATACAAGAAGTCAATTGAAGACTGAAGTAAAGACTCCGCTGTGGAACAACTGAGTATGGCCAAGAAGGATTATTAAGAACTTGACTGAAGATGTATCAGCTGAGGAACAACTGTGTGAAGTGTCAGTCAAAGTCATCTCAAGGAGCCAAGTCATAAGTTGAAATTGACAGATGAGTCTTCAAATGATTGAAGCAGACTCAAGTCACTTTGGGAAAATAAAAGAACCAAGAGGAGCTAATCGAGAAAAAGAATCCGTTTGTACGTAAGTCAAGAACATTACTTAAATTAGTAATGCGTCCATGCTGCCAGGTCTTAAAGTGCTTGTCCAAGAAACGTGCAAAAGGAATAAACCAATGGGAAGCACTGCACCTTGTGTCAAAACCTGAAAAACTGCACATTCATTTAATATGAGGAAAGGTCTACATCTAATGATTGAAGACCAAGAAAAGATAAGCCAACGAACACATATGTCTTTTGAAAATTAGCATATCTCTTCAACGGGCAGATTTTTGAAAGTTCACTATAAAAGGCTGAGGAAATCCATTGAGAAAAGGTTACCTTCAATACCTGAACCACGAACAAGCAAGCAATATTCAAACTGTAACTTGCAAATATTCTCAGAGATAGTAAAACAAATCCTCAAGCCTGAAACTCGAAGGAAATCAATCCAACACAAAGCTGTGAGGGAAAGACAACTTCAAACTGTTGAAGAGGAAAGTTTTGAAGAATCAAAAGGGGTCTACTTTCCAAGGAGGATTGTAGGAAGGTTCAAGGTCGAATTAGTATCAAGTTATTGGAGGGCTTCGTGATCAAATCCAAGAGCTTGAGAAAGTGAGCTTAAGTAGCAAGGTAGCTGCCCTGTGAAGAAGCTGAGCCGGACAAGAAGCCAACTGTGTGACCAAGGTTGTCTCTAGACTGTTCACCACTTTGTAAACTGATCTGTTACTTAGTGGATTCCTCCAGGAGTTGGAGAAGAGAGGATTAGAAGAACCCATCTTCGAACCTCTATAAAAATCAACCGTGTCATTTATTTTTCAACACATTTACATTTCTGCATATCTACTTTATATCTGCTGATAAACTTATTTGCTATCCAAAATGATTAATAACCTAGTGCTAAAATCAAGTGTTAAAACAAGTTTAAAACAAATCGAAGGGTGTTAAGTCTTCCGCTGATAAAACCAACACATCCAAGTTAAGTTTCAGGTTAAAAAACTGAGTTATTCTATCAACAGCTCTATCGAGTCTGTTGAGTGGCTAACTCTGCTAAATAACCAACTTACCTGTCCCTCAAAGACTTATCTGTTTGTGTTAACTATGTAATTTCTTTAAAAGGACTAAATTGAAAATTTGGTAAGGTTTATTCAACCCCCTCCTTCTAAACTTTACTCACACCCCTTGGGACCTATAAGTGGTATCAGAGCGGCTAGTTCATTGAACCTTCCGCACTGGTTACTGAACTAGATCTCTATCTTTTCTAAAAGATTTTTAACACTTGTATTTTCAAAATCTTTCATTCTTAGCAAAGTTATTATCATGGAAGCAAATTTGACACGCATTCCTATGTTCACTGTTGAGGAATTAGATGACTGGAAAATTCGTATGCAGGCTCATCTATCTGCTTTACATGATGAAATATGGCTAGTGTTAGAGGATGGGCCATTGCAAATACTTAAGGTGAACACAACTGTAAGAATAACAGCTGTAGTAGCAGAAGCAGATGAAGACAGACCAGCCATGGTTGAAAAGCCAAGGAATGAGTGGACTAACGATGACCGAAAGAGATACAACTTGGATAATGTGGCCAAGGACATTCTCTACAAGACATTGGACAAAGCAATGTTCAATAAAGTCAAATCTTGCAAATCTGCAAAAGAAATCTGGGATAAATTAACTTTAATTTGTGAAGGATCTGAACAAATTAAAGAAAATAAATTGTATGTTGCTGTACAAAAATTTTAAAATTTTAAAATGCTTTGTGTGAAACTGGATCGGTGGATGCTAGATTCACTGAAATCACAAATGAACTATCAACACTTGGGAAAGAATATACACAAAAGGAAATGTGTATGACGATTTTGAGAAGCCTCCTAGATAAATGAAAAATGAAGGTCATGGCTCTGAGACATTAAAAGAACCTCACAACATCCAATCATGAGCTATTCTCAGATCTCAAAGCCTATGAGTTTGAGCTGAGAAGAATAGAGCATGAGGAGATAGTTGTACCTAAGACAACTGCACTTATAGTCAATGATGGAAAGAGAGCTGAAGTCAAGGAAGCCATAGACCAGGAGGAGATTGCCCTAATGGTTAAAAGATTCAACAAGTTCTTCAATAAGAACTATAAAAGAAACAAGGGTGAAACCTCCATGAGACATTCAGCTTCCTCCAAGTCAAGGGAAGACAGGCCACCCAAGAGAGTTGAGCATCAAAGGGTTGAGTATCAGAGAGCTGATAACCCAAGGACAGAAAGAGCTGATTAAAGAGATGAGAACCTGTGTTGGAATTGTAGACAACTAGGACATTTTGCAATTGACTGTTCATATCCACCAGTCAATAAATACAGGAATGAAGAAGAAAGAAAAGTCTTCAGAGAAAGAAGACATGAAAAGAAGAAAGCCATGTTGGCTGCTGAGACTGTTGAGACAACTAAGTCTAAAGAAGCAACAGACTTAGAGAGTAGTGAAGCTGACTACTCAAGTGATTCTGAAGAAGAAGCAATGATCTATCCTATGGCTAAAGAACAAGATCAACCAGACTCTAACTCATCTCATTCAGATTAAAGTGATAGTGATTGTGACACACACACTTCATCAGCCACTCGATCTTTATGATTCATTAGGAAAAATGATGAAAGACTTTGAGCACATAAAGTCCTCACACACACTTATAAATGAGGAAAATAGCCAGCTCAAAAGCCAAAACTCACAGCTGACTAAGGAGCTGAGTACTCTAAGTCACATAGCTGATGAGAACAAAGAGCCGAAGGCTGAGAATTCCAAACTAATAGCGGAGATAGCTGCTATAGAAAAGAGAGAGAATGATCTTAAAAATATAATTGCCTCGTTTACAAAGGCATCCAAATCATTGGATGACTTTATCATGAGTAAAAAAGAATGTGGATATAAGACATGCATAGGATTCCATTCCTTTGTGCACAGTCAAACTCCTAGAGTGATTTTGGAAAGGAAAACAACCAGTTGAGTATGCTGTGAGGATATAATCACAAACAAACTGGCCTTGGATATAAAGGGAAAGGAAAACAACCAGTTGAGTATGCTGTGAGGACAGCTAAGAAGAAATCCAGCAGAGTTCCTCAGCAAACTCCAAATAGAAAGTACTCTGTGAAAAATAAACAGAGCTACCAAAAACTACAGAAGTTTTATCAAAGAATCACATATGACGGGAATGGTAGAAACAACCCAAGCCAAGCTGATTGGAACAAAAAATCAGCAAAGGCCAATGGAATACAAGCCTAGATGGCAAAGACCTAAACCTCATCAAAGGTCATTCCAAAGGCAAAAGAGCTATTATCAGCACACAAATGCACCCAGGCATTACACCCAAAAATATCACAACTACCCAAAGAAGGCAATTGTTAAAACGCACACACAGACATACAAACAAAAAAGACAGTTGTATGAACCTAAAGCCCCCAAGCAATATGCCCAAGTGAATTATGATTATGGCATAGACATATGGCAACCTCTTAGAGTCAAATAATTTGGCTATAGGTTGGTTGGATCATCTTACAACACTAACCCCTCAGGACCCTGGCAAGTATGGGTACCTAAAAACTAATTTCCTTGATTGCAGGTTCAAGGAATAGCTGAGTGCCAATGAACCTGGTACATGGATAGTGGTTTTTCCACACATATGACAGGAAAGAAGAAAAATCTGTTAAGATTCAAGGAGATTAGAGGTGCAAAAGTCATATTTGGAGGAAATGAAGCTCCAGGGGAAATAAAAGGCACTGGATCCATAAAAAAGAATGGATTAGAAATCACAGATGTTGCATATGTTGAAGGCCTCAACTCCAACCTGTTAAGCATCAGCTAACTCTGTGACAAGGCTATAATGTTGGATTCAATATGGGAGTTTGCCAGATTAAAGATACTGAATCAAATGAAATAGTGCTTGAAGGATCAAGACGGAAGAATATGTATGTGGTAGACTGGTCTACTGCCACACCAAGCACTTGTCTGTTAGCAAAAAGCACAGCCGAATCAAGTTGGCTGTGGCACAAGAAGTTGAGTCATCTGAACTTCAAGACAATCAACAAGCTTGCAAGGAGTCATCTTGTGGAAGGATTGCTAGACTCAGTGTATAAGAAGGAAAGTGTATGTGATGCATGCCAGAAGGAAAAACAAATCAAATCTTCATTCAAGGAGAAGCATAGTCCTTCTTCAACAAGGATATTACATGTGTTGCATATGGATCTATTTGGTACAGTTAAACCAGCCAGCATAAGTGTAAAGAAATACACCTTAGTGGTGGTAGATGATTATTCAAGATATACATGGACAATTTTCATGTGCAAAAAGAAAGAAACTTTGCAGAAGTTACCTCAGCTGATGAAAAGAGTTCAAAATGAAAACAGTCAAACCATTATAAAAGTAAGGTCTGATAGAGAAACTGAATTTGTCAATGGAATAATCACTCAGTGTCGTGTTGATTATGGTATTGCTCATGAGTTATCTGCAGCAAGAACTCCACAACAGAATGAAGTAGCTAAAAGAAGGAACATAACTCTCCAAGAAGCTGCAAGGACCATGTTAGCTGAAGCTGGATTGCCTAAGAGATTTTTGGCTGAAGCCATAAACACTGCATGCTATACTCAAAATAGATGCATGATAAACAAGCAATTGACCAAGACTCCCTATGAGATATGGACTGGGAGAAAGCCAAATGTTGCATATTTTAGAATATTTGGATGTAAATGCTTCATCCACAACAATGGCAAGGATAATCTAAAGGCTTTTGATGCTAAAGCTAATGAAGGTATCTTTTTAGGATACTCAGCTGAGAGCAAAGCCTATAGAGTGTTGAACAAGAGGACTATGGTCACAGAAGATTCTATTCATGTGGTTTTTGATGAACCTAATGTGAATGGAGAAGACATTGAAGAGTTAGCTGATAAGTTGAATCAACCAACTATGCAGAAGAGTCCTTATGTTGAAGCTGAAGTAAGAGTAATCAACTAAGATGAAGATGAAACAGCGGAATTTCAAAGACAACTGGATAGTCTACAACTGAATGATGATGAAAGAGCTGCTCAAGACAATGCATCTGCGAGACAGCTGAACCCAACTGATTTGCTTCAACCTGATGTGAGATGGCTTAGAGACCATCCACTAGAGCTAGTTACTGGAGATGTTAGAGATGGAGTAAGAACGAGATCCAGAGCTCAGCAAGAAGCAATGCTCACTTGTTTTATTTCCCAAATAGAGCCAAAAGATGTGTCTCAAACATTGGATGACACACATTGGATTCAAGCCATGCAAGAAGAGCTGAATCAGTTTGAAAGGAACAAAGTATGGGAATTGGTGCAGAGACCAACCCATCAGAATGTTATTGGCACAAAATGGGTTTTCCAAAACAAAATGAATGAGGAAGGATCTGTGGTAAGAAACAAAGCAAGATTGGTAGCCAGAGTATATTGCCAAGAAGAGGGAATAGATTTTGATGAAACCTTTGCTCCTGTTGCAAGATTAGAAGCAATAAGGATGTTTCTTGCCTATGTTGCAGACAAGAACTTCACTGTATATCAAATGGATGTGAAATGTGTATTCCTAAATTAACTGTTAGAGGTAGAAGTCTATGTTGAACAACCTCCGGGTTTTGAGCAGAAGACCATTGGTGATAAGGTGTACAAGCTCAAGAAAGCATTATATGGATTGAAACAGGCACCAAGAGCATGGTATGATACATTATCTCAATTTTTAACTGATAATGGATTCACCAAAGGGAAAGTGGACAGAACAATCTTCAGAATTCAAGATGGAGAGAGTATACTGCTTGTTCAAATATATGTGGATGATATCATTTTTGGATCCACAAATAAAGAGATGTGTGATAAGTTCTCAAACCTTATGCAAGGCAAATTTTAATTGAGCATGATGGGAGAGCTGACTTTCTTCCTTGGACTTCAAGTTAAGCAATTGAAGGATGGTACTTTCATAAGTCAAAAAAAGTACACCAGAGATTTAATGAAGAAATTTGGTATGGAAGAGAAGTCTTCTGTGAAAATACCAATGAACACATCAGTCAAGATAGACATGGATGTAGATGGTAAAGCTGTAGATCAAACAAGATACAGAGCACTTATTGGATCATTGCTCTACTTAACAGCCAGCAGACCAGACATCACCTTTGTAGTAGGTGTATGTGCAAGATTTCAATCTGCACCAAAGGAGAGACACATGACTGCAACTAAGAGAATCCTAAGATATCTGAAGGGATGCCATGAAATTGGCTTATGGTATCCAAAGGAAGGTGGATTCAATCTTATTGGTTACTCGGACTCAAACTATGATGGATGTAGAGTTGACAGGAAGAGTACTTCAGGTACATGTCAAATGCTTGTAAACAGATTGGTTTCCTGGTTTAGTAAGAAGCAAAACTCAATCACCACATCCACAGCTGAAGCAGAGTACATAGCTGCGTGCAGCTGTTGTGCCCAAGTCTTATGGATGACACAGCAGCTAAGAGATTATGAAATTGAAGAAAAAGAGATTCCAATTATGTGTGATAACACAAGTGCTATTGCAATCACTCAAAATCCTGTGTTGCATTTAAGAACAAAGCACATTGATGTCAGATATCATTTTATAAGAGATCATGTTGAAAAGAAAGACATCACTTTGGAATATATCTCAACTGATAAACAATTAACTGACATATTCACCAAGCCCTTTTGTGAATCAAGATTTGAAGAGCTTAAGCATGAGTTAGGGTTAATTGAGCTGAGTTAACACTTAGAAGACTCAATCAGAAGAGATGGAAGATGAGAAAGCGAGAATTGAACAAGTTTTTCACATCAGCCAAGTGAAACATCCATATCGGAAAGTCAGCTGTATCGTGTTAGCTGACAGCCGAGTCACTTAATGAAAAGAGAGAAGAAGAGTTAAGTTATTTTGAGATAAGTTGAGTCATTTATGAGCTAAGTGACAACAACACAGTCATTTTTAAATGAGCGGGAATGTTTTTAAGGATGACGTCAGTGTAATAATGATAGGTACAGTCAAAAGCTGCACAGTAAGCATATGATTGGATATAAATGATGCCGCATTAAATGCGAGGAATTAAATGCGGTTTGGCATGCTAAATCTGAACCGTTGATTTTGATCAAAATTTCAAAATCCAAAGACCTATCCTTTCATAACCCTTATATACACTTTCTTCAGTTTTCTCTCTCACACTCAAAACTGTTCATCTTCAAGCAAAAGAAAGCAAACCTTTTCTCTCTCGAAAAACGTAAGAGTTCTCAAACCAGTTCTTCAAGTTTTAATAGGTAAAAATCTCCAATAATGGCACCAAAGTTTGATTTCGTCATGCTATCGAAGCAAATCCACTCAAGATCATCAGTGGATTTTGAAGGCATGGTAAAGCAAGGTTCTGATGAAACCCTAGTGAAGAAGATTGCGTTGAAATGTTGGAAAAGTGAGGTATCAAGGCTTTTCTGACTTTGGAATACTCTCATACCTATCTCGAGGAGGTAGCACAGTTCTATGTTATTGAAGAAGTGCAGGACGAAGGAATCAAGTCTTCTGTCCACCGCAAGGATATTTTGATAAATGCTAAGGACCTTGCGGAGCACTGTTTGTTGCCGTCTGAGGGCATGAATGAGATATACGAAGCTTATGTTGACTTGCCTGCTGCATGGAAAGAGGTAGCCAAACCAGAGTGTGCTTCTAAGGTGGTCTACACAGTGAGAAGAAATTGCTGAAGGACGACTATCACAAGTTGATGGATGTCGTCTCCAAGTGTGTAGACATGAAGTTTGGCAGCTTCAACCAGCTGTCAAAGAACAAGCTGATCGTCATGGCTGCGATCATGCAGGGCAAGAAAGTCAACTGGCCGAGTTCGTATGCAGACTCGCGAGAATGTTGTAAATAAATCATTCAAGGAAGACAGATCCTTTGGAGGATCTCTTGGTTATGGCCTGGTGATTGGCCACCTTATGGAAGTGAAGGGCATTCCCCTTCGACATGGAAAACCTTTCCATGTCAACAAGAAGATATTTAGGGTGAATCTCTCAAGAGCCCAGAAGAAAGCCCACGCGAAGAGGGCAAATACAAGTGAGGGGGATCAGCTTAACCCGAGGACAGAGCTGTTACCTTTCCTCGTAAGAAGAAAGTTGGCCCTGCAGCTGTAAAGAAAAAGGTTGCCCCTGCAGCAAAGAAAAAGGACGCACCTGCCCCTGCAGCCGAGTCGCCTACCCGTGCAGCTGTGTCCCTGCCCGCATCCGAGGCTGAGAACGAACCTCAAATCCCTTCTCCAGCCATATGGAAGAAGAGGACTGCGACATCTAGGAAGGCAACTCCCTCCAAGAAAGATGCCCCGGCCCCCGGCCAAAGAATCAAAAGAAGAAAAAGAACCAGAAATTCCTCTGGTTCGAACCAAAAGGAGAAGAATCTTCAAGCTTTCAGAGCGTGAACAGACAGTTGAATCTGAAACTCAGCTGGAGCAAACACCAGAGACTGCTGAAGCTCAGGAAGTGCAGTCTCCTGTAGTAATAGATGAAACCGCCAAGTCTGCTGAGGGTGATCAGCAGAGGCCTACAGAAGACCCAGTTGTGAAGAGGACAACTGAGGACACCAAAGCAGCTGAGACAACTGATCTTCCCATTGAAAAATTTGTCTCTCCACCTGCTACGGACGCTGCTGAAGATGAAGAGCAGCAAAGCATCTTGCCTTCCATCCCAGAAAAGGAAGGACAAGAAGAAGATAACGATGATGATGTCGTCATGTACTCTCACGTATACCCAGACATTCAGCGCCGTCTACATGAATGGAGGGCGTGGAAGTTAAGCCACTTAAGGGCGCAGTTTGATCGCCCTGAGTTTATCAAAGAAGAAGAGGAGTTGTTGCAATTTCTCGGGGTCACCACTATGCTTCAGACCCTTGATGAAGATAACTGCCTGAATATTCTACAAATCTTCAAGGAGAAGGAACAAGCCAAAGCAGCTAAGGAAGCAGAAGCCCTCGACAAAGCCAATATATGTCCGCTTACTGGAACTCTAGAACACACTCACTCTCATCTTGATGTGTTCTCAGAGAGTGATGAAGATATGGATCCCGCAGCTGCAGCAGAGAAGTCGGACTTGCAGCAAGCTCTACGGGATTCCAGGCTAATGCATGAGAAGCAACTATTCGAAGGACCAGGAGAATCATCTCAATCCCTCCTACAGATCGATCCTTTGGGAGTAGCACAACATATTACCTCAGTTGTTGCTGCAGCTACGTCCCCTGTCGAGTCGGAGGATGGTTCCAAGGGAATTGGCGATGAAACTGGGACCTTGGGCACCCAAGTTGAGCCAACCCCTACTGAAGGTGTTTTACCACCTGTCCCAGCGGCTGAGCAGTCAACGGAAGCAGCCGTGAGTCTGGAGCAGAGTGACCCCATCATCAGTCACCCAGCTGGTGTGCCAGCTGAGGGGGAAACTCACTCCACTGCAGCAGGGTCGAAGGATGTTGCAGATGACTCTACATTGAAGAAAGGTGGCGAAGTGGAAACTGAGAAAGAACCACATTAGATTGAAATTGATGAATCTCGGACGGTTGAGTCTGTACCAGCTGAAGTGTCAGCTGCTTTGAAGGCTGATGACACTGTGGTTGTAGTCGAGGCACAGGATGGAAATGCCCCGGGAGTTTACATTCTTGGCAATGAAAGTGCAATCCAAGGGGTTGAGACTCTATGGATGCAAATGTTGAAGACCCTCAGACAGCTGCGACTGTCAAAGGGAATGTTGAAGGCCTCGTTGAAGTTGAGACTGCTGGAGGTGTTGAAGGCCCAAGGGAAGTTGAGACCTCCCTGGGTAAAACTCAAGAAATTCAGAACATTCCTCATATTCACAGTGTTGAATCTGAGAAGTAGATTAGTGCACTTCATGACTCCCAGGAGAACCCTGACATATCATTTATGGGGTCTGAAGATTAAGCTGAGCCCACGCCTGTTGCACATCAAAAGGACCCAACTAAGGATGTTCTCAAGCAGATGAGTCAGTCGAGTTACAAAGCTGCTCGTCAAACATTCAACTTCGTTGATGAACAAAGCCCCTAGGTTTCATCATCATCCGATGACGCTGTTGATACAACTAAGGATCCGGTAATTCATTTAGAGAAAACTACGAGACCGAAGACGCTGTTAAGACAGCTGAGGCTCAGTCAGCTGGGCAACACATTCCAAAAGCCCCAGCTGAAATTGAGTCATCTGCGCAGACTCCCACAGCTGCCGCAGTACCGACTCCACCAGGAATATCACAGGCACAGACCGCACAAACAATCCCTTATGTGCGAGATGATGCTTTTGAGCAAGTATTTCCCTTCACTATTGAGCTGCCTGAGCTAGAGAAAGAGACCACCAAAGAGCAGCGACGATACACCGTTCGAGAAGATCCTGTAATCCCTACTGACTCTATTGTGCCATCAAACTTTAAGTTCGATGCAGAATGGCCGGCAGCTGAATTAGGTGTGACAACTGAGATCCGTGAAGTCTTCAAAAAGTTCTGTGAAGAGATTGAGAAGATCGAACAGCACCAAGCCTCACTAGATTTATGCATGGACAATAGGGATGCCACCCTCACAGCAGATTTGAGAGGGATAGTAGTAAGGATCAGGGAATGGTCTCAACAGCAGAGTGTGATGCGATAGGAGTTCACTATTTCAAGGCATTGTACAATAAAATGCTTGATTGGAGTGCTGACAATGCTGCTATGAAGCAGATGATGCAGGCGTATATTCAGAGGTTGCATGCCTCTCACACTATAGAAATGGAGCTACTGCGTGAATTCCAATGGAAAGAAATTCTGCGTCTTGAGGAGACCATGAATGCGAAGTTCAGCCTTCTCATAGCTGAAATGAAATTGGTGGCAGCCGAGTCAAAAGCCACTCATTCAGAATTTCGAACAGCCTATGCCGCAGCAGACTCGAAGCAAAACTCCGCTCTCAGCAGACTCGACTTCATGCTCGCATGCATGTTCCCTGGGGTTCCTCTCTCTTTTGATGATGGAAAAAAAGGGGAAGAGGAATACCTAAGGAGTTTGAAAGAAGAAGCAGCAGCTGAGAAGAAGAAGGGAAAGACAGCTGAGGGGGAACATTTGAAGGACCTGACATTAATGATTGCTGAAACCGCTCCGCAAGGTCATGTGATAGCCTCAATCATCAGCAAACTTCCAGTGACTTTGCCTCAATCATCCGCTACTTCAAGGCATTATTTGCAAAGATGCTAGTATGGAGTGCGGATACGTCCAAGTTTCAGCAGAGAATGAAAGAATACATGGTCAGAATGGAAACCGCGCACAAGTCAGACAAGGAGTTGCTCAAGCATCACCGCCAGAGCGAGATTTCATGCCTAGAGGACAACATGAACCAGAAGTTTAGTCTTCTAATGATGGAGATGAAGTTGGTGGTAGCTCAGTCTAAGGCTACTCGGTCGAGTTCCGAACAACCCACTCTGTTGGGAAATTAATTTTTGATTTTGATGAATGCCATGTAAAACTTAGAATAGAAAGTTGGCACCCCATTTTTGTTGTAAATTGCATTGTAATAGATAGGGTGGTCGAAAGTGAGTTAAGTCGCCTATGCCTCGAACATGCAAGAAGTCAATTTGGAGACTAAAAGGAAGATTTCATTGTGAGGTAGCCGAGTGTGGCAAAGAAGAGAAGGGAACTCGATGAAGGTGCAGGTGAGATGCGGTGAGTGAAGTGTCATCAAGTCAACTCAAGATAGCCAAGTCTCAAGTTGAAGTGACAGATGAGTCATCCAATGATTGGAAGCTGACTCGAAGTCACCTGGGGAAGTCAAGGAAATGCAGTGAAGTCGAGGCAATTGAAAGAGATCCGTTGCACAGATGTCAAGAGAATTACTTAAACAAGTAATACTTCCATACTGCCTTTCTTAAAGTGCTCAGTCCCAGAAGCATGCAAAAGGAATAAACCAATGGGAAGCACCGCACTTTTTGTGTCGAACTCAAAAGTCGAAGAATGATTCATACGAGAAAATGTCAATTCCAAGGACTGCAACAAGTCAAGCCAACGACCACAAGTGTCTTTTGAAAATTAGCCTATCTCTTCAACGGGCAAATTTTCAAAATAACAGTATAAAAGTCTGAGGATTTTATTTGAGAAAAGGGTTACCCTTGTTACCTGGAACTTTCAAGCTATAATTCAAACTATAACCTACTCAAATCATTCAAGTTCAATCCTCAAGCATACATTACGAAGGAAATCAATCCAACACCCACCTGTGAAGGAAAGACGACTTCAATCAGTTGAAGAGGAAACATTTGAAGAATCAAGGGGTCTACATTTCACGGAGGATTGTAGAAGGGTTCAAGGTCGAACCAGTCTCAAGTTTTTGGAGGGCTTCGTGATCAAATCCAAGAAGCTTGAGCAAGTGAGTTGTAGTAGCAAGATAGCTGCCCTCAAGAAGCTCGAGTCGTACGAGAAGCCGTTTGTGTGACCAAGGCATCTCAGATCGAGACCCAAAAGATCAAAGTTTGTGTGTGATCAAGACTTGCATCTGGACTGATTACCACTTTGTATATTGATCAATACTTAGTGGATTCCTCCAGGAGTTGGAGAAGAGAGGATTATAAGAATTACCCCATCTTTGAACCTCTATAAAATTTATTGTGTCATTTACATTTCAAAGACTTTAATTTCGACATTACTTTAATATCTCATTTGATAAATTTGCTATCCAATTGATAATCAACAAAGTGCTAAAACCAAGTATTAAAACAAACTTAACCATATTCAAGGGTGTTAAGTCTTAGCTGAAAAACATATCACAATCGAGTTAAGTCTTAGTCAAAAGCAATTTGAGTTATTCTATCAACGGCTCAATGAAAGTCATTAAGTGACTAACTCTCACGATTAACTAACTTAGCTGTCCATCAAGGACTCAGCTATGAAGTATTAACTCTGAACGTTTTAAAAGGGCTAAATTGAAAAGTTGGTAAGGTTTATTCAACCCCCCCTTCTAAACCTTACACTCACACCCCTTGGGACCTACACACTCCACTGCAGATATCAAGTAAAATTCTACCATCAGGCGACTGGATTTCCTTCTGAACGGACTGTTCCCTGGGCTAACCCTTCCATTTGGTGATGATGCCAAAAAGGGAGAAGATGAGGCCCTAAAGGGATTGA